>OW388084.2:26604329-27037443 GCA_936449025.2 Sarcophaga subvicina | reverse complement strand
CAAAATTGTGTTTGCAAAAGCAAAATTGTGTTTGCAAAAGCAAAATTGTGTTTGCAAAAGCAAAATTGTGTTTGCAAAAGCAAAATTGTGTTTGCAAAAGCAAAATTGTGTTTGCAAAAGCAAAATTGTGTTTGCAAAATAAAATTGTTTTTGCAAAAGCAAAATTGTTTTTGCAAAAGCAAAATTGTGTTTGCAAAAGCAAAATTGTGTTTGCAAAAGCAAAATTGTGTTTGCAAAAGCAAAATTGTTTTTGCAAAAGCAAAATTGTGTTGCAAAAGCAAAATTGTTTTGCAAAAGCAAAATTGTGTTTGCAAAAGAAAATTGTGTTTGCAAAATGCAAAAATTGTGTTTGCAATAGCAAAATTGTGTTTGCAAAAGCAAAATTGTGTTTGCAAAAGCAAAATTGTGTTTGCAAAAGCAAAATTGTGTTTGCAAAAGCAAAATTGTGTTTGCAAAAGCAAAATTGTTTTGCAAAAGCAAAATTGTTTTTGCAAAAGCAAAATTGTTTTTGCAAAAGCAAAATTGTTTTTGCAAAAGCAAAATTGTTTTTGCAAAAGCAAAATTGTGTTTGCAAAAGCAAAATTGTGTTTGCAAAAGCAAAATTGTGTTTTGCAAAAGCAAAATAGTGTTTGCAAAAGCAAAATTGTGTTTGCAAAAGCAAAATTGTGTTTGCAAAAGCAAAATTGTGTTTGCAAAAGCAAAATTGTGTTTGCAAAAGCAAAATTGTGTTTGCAAAAGCAAAATTATGTTTGCAAATCAAAATTGTGTTTGCAAAAGCAAAATTGTGTTTGCAAAAGCAAAATTGTTTTTGCAAAAGCAAAATTGTTTTTGCAAAAGCAAAATTGTTTTTGCAAAAGCAAAATTGTGTTTGCAAAGCAAAATTGTGTTTGCAAAAGCAAAATTGTGTTTGCAAAAGCAAAATTGTGTTTGCAAAAGCAAAATTGTGTTTGCAAAAGCAAAATTGTGTTTGCAAAAGCAAAATTGTGTTTGCAAAAGCAAAATTGTGTTTGCAAAAGCAAAATTGTGTTTGCAAAAGCAAAATTGTGTTTGCAAAAGCAAAATTGTGTTTGCAAAAGCAAAATTGTGTTTGCAAAAGCAAAATTGTGTTTGCAAAAGCAAAATTGTGTTTTCAAAAGCAAAATTGTGTTTGCAAAAGCAAAATTGTGTTTGCAAAAGCAAAATTGTGTTTGCAAAAGCAAAATTGTTTTTGCAAAAGCAAAATTGTGTTTGCAAAAGCAAAATTGTGTTTGCAAAAGCAAAATTGTTTTTGCAAAAGCAAAATTGTGTTTGCAAAAGCAAAATTGTGTTTGCAAAAGCAAAATTGTGTTTGCAAAAGCAAAATTGTGTTTGCAAAAGCAAAATTGTGTTTGCAAAAGCAAAATTGTGTTTGCAAAAGCAAAATTGTGTTTGCAAAAGCAAAATTGTGTTTGCAAAAGCAAAATTGTGTTTGCAAAAGCAAAATTGTGTTTGCAAAAGCAAAATTGTGTTTGCAAAAGCAAAATTGTGTTTGCAAAAGCAAAATTGTGTTTGCAAAAGCAAAATTGTGTTTGCAAAAGCAAAATTGTGTTTGCAAAAGCAAAATTGTGTTTTGCAAAAGCAAAATTGTGTTTGCAAAAGCAAAATTGTGTTTGCAAAAGCAAAATTGTGTTTGCAAAAGCAAAATTGTGTTTGCAAAAGCAAAATTGTGTTTGCAAAAGCAAAATTGTGTTTGCAAAAGCAAAATTGTGTTTGCAAAAGCAAAATTGTGTTTGCAAAAGCAAAATTGTGTTTGCAAAAGCAAAATTGTGTTTGCAAAAGCAAAATTGTGTTTGCAAAAGCAAAATTGTGTTTGCAAAAGCAAAATTGTGTTTGCAAAAGCAAAATTGTGTTTGCAAAAGCAAAATTGTTTTTGCAAAAGCAAAATTGTGTTTGCAAAAGCAAAATTGTGTTTGCAAAAGCAAAATTGTGTTTGCAAAAGCAAAATTGTGTTTGCAAAAGCAAAATTGTGTTTGCAAAAGCAAAATTGTGTTTGCAAAAGCAAAATTGTGTTTGCAAAAGCAAAATTGTTTTTGCAAAAGCAAAATTGTGTTTGCAAAAGCAAAATTGTTTTTGCAAAAGCAAAATTGTGTTTGCAAAAAGCAAAATTGTTTTTGCAAAAGCAAAATTGTGTTTGCAAAAGCAAAATTGTGTTTGCAAAAGCAAAATTGTGTTTGCAAAAGCAAAATTGTGTTTGCAAAAGCAAAATTGTGTTTGCAAAAGCAAAATTGTGTTTTGCAAAAGCAAAATTGTTTTTGCAAAAGCAAAATTGTTTTTGCAAAAGCAAAATTGTTTTTGCAAAAGCAAAATTGTGTTTGCAAAGCAAAATTGTGTTTGCAAAAGCAAAATTGTTTTTGCAAAAGCAAAATTGTTTTTGCAAAAGCAAAATTTGTTTGCAAAAGCAAAATTGTGTTTGCAAAAGCAAAATTGTGTTTGCAAAAGCAAAATTGTGTTTGCAAAAGCAAAATTGTGTTTGCAAAAGCAAAATTGTGTTTGCAAAAGCAAAATTGTGTTTGCAAAAGCAAAATTGTGTTTGCAAAAGCAAAATTGTGTTTGCAAAAGCAAAATTGTGTTTGCAAAAGCAAAATTGTGTTTGCAAAAGCAAAATTGTGATTGCAAAAGCAAAATTGTGTTTGCAAAAGCAAAATTGTTTTGCAAAAGCAAAATTAAATTGTGTTTGCAAAAGCAAAATTGTGTTTTGCAAAAGCAAAATTGTGTTTGCAAAAGCAAAATTGTGTTTGCAAAAGCAAAATTGTGTTTGCAAAAGCAAAATTGTGTTTGCAAAAGCAAAATTGTGTTTGCAAAAGCAAAATTGTGTTTGCAAAAGCAAAATTGTGTTTGCAAAAGCAAATTGTGTTTGCAAAAGCAAAATTGTGTTTGCAAAAGCAAAATTGTGTTTGCAAAGCAATTGTTTGCAAAGCAAATTGTGTTTGCAAAAGCAAAATTGTGTTTACAAAAGCAAAATTGTTTTGCAAAAGCAAAATTGTGTTTGCAAAAGCAAAATTGTGTTTGCAAAAGCAAAATTGTGTTTGCAAAAGCAAAATTGTGTTTGCAAAAGCAAAATTGTTTGCAAAAGCAAAATTGTGTTTGCAAAAGCAAAATTGTGTTTGCAAAAGCAAAATTGTGTTTGCAAAAGCAAAATTGTGTTTGCAAAAGCAAAATTGTGTTTTGCAAAAGCAAATTGTTGCAAAGCAAATTGTGTTTGCAAAAGCAAAATTGTGTTTGCAAAAGCAAAATTGTGTTTGCAAAAGCAAAATTGTGTTTGCAAAAGCAAAATTGTGTTTGCAAAAGCAAAATTGTGTTTGCAAAAGCAAAATTGTGTTGCAAAAGCAAAATTGTGTTTGCAAAAGCAAAATTGTTTTTGCAAAAGCAAAATTGTGTTTGCAAAAGCAAAATTGTTTTTTGCAAAAGCAAAATTGTGTTTGCAAAAGCAAAATTGTGTTTGCAAAAGCAAAATTGTGTTTGCAAAAGCAAAATTGTTTTTGCAAAAGCAAAATTGTTTTTGCAAAAGCAAAATTGTGTTTGCAAAAGCAAAATTGTGTTTTGCAAAAGCAAAATTGTGTTTGCAAAAGCAAAATTGTTTTTGCAAAAGCAAAATTGTGTTTGCAAAAGCAAAATTGTGTTTGCAAAAGCAAATTGTGTTTGCAAAAGCAAAATTGTGTTTGCAAAAGCAAAATTGTGTTTGCAAAAGCAAAATTGTGTTTGCAAAAGCAAAATTGTTTTTGCAAAAGCAAAATTGTTTTTGCAAAAGCAAAATTGTGTTTGCAAAAGCAAAATTGTGTTTGCAAAAGCAAAATTGTTTTTGCAAAAGCAAAATTGTTTTTGCAAAAGCAAAATTGTGTTTGCAAAAGCAAATTGTGTTTGCAAAAGCAAAATTGTGTTTGCAAAAGCAAAATGTGTTTGCAAAAGCAAAATTGTGTTTGCAAAAGCAAAATTGTGTTTGCAAAAGCAAAATTGTGTTTGCAAAAGCAAAATTGTGTTTTGCAAAAGCAAAATTGTGTTTGCAAAAGCAAAATTGTGTTTGCAAAAGCAAAATTGTGTTTGCAAAAGCAAAATTGTGTTTGCAAAAGCAAAATTGTGTTTGCAAAAGCAAAATTGTGTTTGCAAAAGCAAAATTGTGTTTGCAAAAGCAAAATTGTGTTTGCAAAAGCAAAATTGTGTTTGCAAAAGCAAAATTGTTTTGCAAAAGCAAAATTGTGTTTGCAAAAGCAAAATTGGTTTGCAAAAGCAAAATTGTGTTTGCAAAAGCAAAATTGTGTTTGCAAAAGCAAAATTGTGTTTGCAAAAGCAAAATTGTTTTTGCAAAGCAAAATTGTTTTTGCAAAAGCAAAATTGTGTTTGCAAAAGCAAAATTGTGTTTGCAAAAGCAAAATTGTGTTTGCAAAAGCAAAATTGTGTTTGCAAAAGCAAAATTGTGTTTGCAAAAGCAAAATTGTGTTTGCAAAAGCAAAATTGTGTTTGCAAAAGCAAAATTGTGTTTGCAAAAGCAAAATTGTGTTTGCAAAAGCAAAATTGTGTTTGCAAAAGCAAAATTGTGTTTGCAAAAGCAAAATTGTGTTTTGCAAAAGCAAAATTGTGTTTGCAAAAGCAAAATTGTGTTTGCAAAAGCAAAATTGTGTTTGCAAAAGCAAAATTGTGTTTGCAAAAGCAAAATTGTGTTTGCAAAAGCAAAATTGTGTTTGCAAAAGCAAAATTGTGTTTGCAAAAGCAAAATTGTGTTTGCAAAAAGCAAAATTGTTTTTGCAAAAGCAAAATTGTGTTTGCAAAAGCAAAATTGTGTTTGCAAAAGCAAAATTGTGTTTGCAAAAGCAAAATTGTGTTTGCAAAAGCAAAATTGTTTTTGCAAAAGCAAAATTGTTTTTGCAAAAGCAAAATTGTTTTTGCAAAAGCAAAATTGTGTTTGCAAAAGCAAAATTGTGTTTGCAAAAGCAAAATTGTGTTTGCAAAAGCAAAATTGTTTTTGCAAAAGCAAAATTGTGTTTGCAAAAGCAAAATTGTGTTTGCAAAAGCAAAATTGTGTTTGCAAAAGCAAAATTGTGTTTGCAAAAGCAAAAATTGTTTTTGCAAAAGCAAAATTGTGTTTGCAAAAGCAAAATTGTTTTTGCAAAAGCAAAATTGTGTTTGCAAAAGCAAAATTGTGTTTGCAAAAGCAAAATTGTGTTTGCAAAAGCAAAATTGTGTTTGCAAAAGCAAAATTGTGTTTGCAAAAGCAAAATTGTGTTTGCAAAAGCAAAATTGTGTTTGCAAAAGCAAAATTGTGTTTGCAAAAGCAAAATTGTGTTTGCAAAAGCAAAATTGTGTTTGCAAAAGCAAAATTGTGTTTGCAAAAGCAAAATTGTTTTTGCAAAAGCAAAATTGTTTTTGCAAAAGCAAAATTGTGTTTGCAAAAGCAAAATTGTGTTTGCAAAAGCAAAATTGTTTTTGCAAAAGCAAAATTGTTTTTGCAAAAGCAAAATTGTGTTTGCAAAAGCAAAATTGTGTTTGCAAAAGCAAAATTGTGTTTGCAAAAGCAAAATTGTGTTTGCAAAAGCAAAATTGTTTTTTGCAAAAGCAAAATTGTGTTTGCAAAAGCAAAATTGTGTTTGCAAAAGCAAAATTGTTTTTGCAAAAGCAAAATGTTTTTGCAAAAGCAAAATTGTTTTTGCAAAAGCAAAATTGTGTTTGCAAAAGCAAAATTGTGTTTGCAAAAGCAAAATTGTGTTTGCAAAAGCAAAATTGTGTTTGCAAAAGCAAAATTGTTTTTGCAAAAGCAAAATTGTTTTTGCAAAAGCAAAATTGTTTTTGCAAAAGCAAAATTGTGTTTGCAAAAGCAAAATTGTGTTTGCAAAAGCAAAATTGTTTTTGCAAAAGCAAAATTGTGTTTGCAAAAGCAAAATTGTGTTTGCAAAAGCAAAATTGTGTTTGCAAAAGCAAAATTGTGTTTGCAAAAGCAAAATTGTTTTTGCAAAAGCAAAATTGTGTTTGCAAAAGCAAAATTGTGTTTGCAAAAGCAAAATTGTGTTGCAAAAGCAAAATTGTTTTTGCAAAAGCAAAATTGTTTTTGCAAAAGCAAAATTGTTTTTGCAAAAGCAAAATTGTGTTTGCAAAGCAAAATTGTGTTTGCAAAAGCAAAAATTGTTTTGCAAAAGCAAAATTGTGTTTGCAAAAGCAAAATTGTGTTTGCAAAAGCAAAATTGTGTTTGCAAAAGCAAAATTGTGTTTGCAAAAGCAAAATTGTTTTGCAAAAGCAAAATTGTGTTTGCAAAAGCAAAATTGTGTTTGCAAAAGCAAAATTGTGTTTGCAAAAGCAAAATTGTGTTTGCAAAAGCAAAATTGTGTTTTGCAAAAGCAAAATTGTGTTTGCAAAAGCAAAATTGTGTTTGCAAAAGCAAAATTGTGTTTGCAAAAGCAAAATTGTGTTTGCAAAAGCAAAATTGTTTTTGCAAAAGCAAAATTGTTTTTGCAAAAGCAAAATTGTTTTTGCAAAAGCAAAATTGTGTTTGCAAAAGCAAATTGTTTTGCAAAAGCAAAATTGTGTTTGCAAAAGCAAAATTGTGTTTGCAAAAGCAAAATTGTGTTTGCAAAAGCAAAATTGTGTTTGCAAAAGCAAAATTGTTTTTGCAAAAGCAAAATTGTGTTTGCAAAAGCAAAATTGTGTTTGCAAAAGCAAAAATTGTTTTTGCAAAAGCAAAATTGTGTTTGCAAAAGCAAAATTGTGTTTGCAAAAGCAAAATTGTTTTTGCAAAAGCAAAATTGTGTTTGCAAAAGCAAAATTGTTTTTGCAAAAGCAAAATGGTTTTTGCAAAAGCAAAATTGTGTTTGCAAAAGCAAAATTGTGTTTGCAAAAGCAAAATTGTGTTTGCAAAAGCAAAATTGTGTTTGCAAAAGCAAAATTGTGTTTGCAAAAGCAAAATTGTTTTTGCAAAAGCAAAATTGTTTTTTGCAAAAGCAAAATTGTTTTGCAAAAGCAAAATTGTGTTTGCAAAAGCAAAATTGTGTTTGCAAAAGCAAAATTGTTTTTGCAAAAGCAAAATTGTGTTTGCAAAAGCAAAATTGTGTTTGCAAAAGCAAAATTGTGTTTGCAAAAGCAAAATTGTGTTTGCAAAAGCAAAATTGTGTTTGCAAAAGCAAAATTGTGTTTGCAAAAGCAAAATTGTGTTTGCAAAAGCAAAATTGTTTTTGCAAAAGCAAAATTGTTTTTGCAAAAGCAAAATTGTTTTTGCAAAAGCAAAATTGTTTTTGCAAAAGCAAAATTGTGTTTGCAAAAGCAAAATTGTGTTTGCAAAAGCAAAATTGTTTTTGCAAAAGCAAAATTGTGTTTGCAAAAGCAAAATTGTGTTTGCAAAGCAAAATTGTGTTTGCAAAAGCAAAATTGTTTTTGCAAAAGCAAAATTGTTTTTGCAAAAGCAAAATTGTGTTTGCAAAAGCAAAATTGTGTTTGCAAAAGCAAAATTGTGTTTGCAAAAGCAAAATTGTGTTTGCAAAAGCAAAATTGTTTTTGCAAAAGCAAAATTGTGTTTGCAAAAGCAAAATTGTGTTTGCAAAAAGCAAAATTGTGTTTGCAAAAGCAAAATTGTGTTTGCAAAAGCAAAATTGTTTTGCAAAAGCAAAATTGTTTTTGCAAAAGCAAAATTGTGTTTGCAAAAGCAAAATTGTGTTTGCAAAAGCAAAATTGTTTTTGCAAAAGCAAAATTGTGTTTGCAAAAGCAAAATTGTGTTTGCAAAAGCAAAATTGTGTTTGCAAAAGCAAAATTGTGTTTGCAAAAGCAAAATTGTTTTTGCAAAAGCAAATTGTGTTTTGCAAAAGCAAAATTGTGTTTGCAAAAGCAAAATTGTGTTTGCAAAAGCAAAATTGGTTTTTGCAAAAGCAAAATTGTTTTTGCAAAAGCAAAATTGTGTTTGCAAAAGCAAAATTGTGTTTGCAAAAGCAAAATTGTGTTTGCAAAAGCAAAATTGTGTTTGCAAAAGCAAAATTGTGTTTGCAAAAGCAAAATGGTTTTTGCAAAAGCAAAAATTGTTTTTGCAAAAGCAAAATTGTGTTTGCAAAAGCAAAATTGTGTTTGCAAAAGCAAAATTGTGTTTGCAAAAGCAAAATTGTGTTTGCAAAAGCAAAATTGTGTTTGCAAAAGCAAAATTGTGTTTGCAAAAGCAAAATTGTGTTTTGCAAAAGCAAAATTGTTTTTGCAAAAGCAAAATTGTTTTTGCAAAAGCAAAATTGTTTTTGCAAAAGCAAAATTGTATTTGCAAAAGCAAAATTGTGTTTGCAAAAGCAAAATTGTGTTTGCAAAAGCAAAATTGTGTTTGCAAAAGCAAAATTGTGTTTTGCAAAAGCAAAATTGTGTTTGCAAAAGCAAAATTGTGTTTGCAAAAGCAAAATTGTTTTTGCAAAAGCAAAATTGTTGTTTGCAAAAGCAAAATTGTGTTTGCAAAAGCAAAAATTGTTTTTGCAAAAGCAAAATTGTGTTTGTAAAAGCAAAATTGTGTTTTGCAAAAGCAAAATTGTGTTTGCAAAAGCAAAATTGTGTTTGCAAAAGCATAATTGTGTTTGCAAAAGCATAATTGTGTTTGCAAAAGCAAAATTGTGTTTGCAAAAGCAAAATTGTGTTTGCAAAAGCAAAATTGTGTTTGCAAAAGCAAAATTGTGTTGCAAAAGCAAAATTGTCTTTGCAAAAGCAAAATTGTCTTTGCAAAAGCAAAATTGTCTTTGCAAAAGCAAAATTGTGTTTGCAAAAGCAAAATTGTGTTTGCAAAAGCAAAATTGTGTTTGCAAAAGCAAAATTGTGTTTGCAAAAGCAAAATTGTTTTTGCAAAAGCAAAATTGTGTTTGCAAAAGCAAAATTGTGTTTGCAAAAGCAAAATTGTTTTTGCAAAAGCAAAATTGTTTTTGCAAAAGCAAAATTGTGTTTGCAAAAGCAAAATTGTGTTTGCAAAAGCAAAATTGTGTTTGCAAAAGCAAAATTGTTTTTGCAAAAGCAAAATTGTGTTTGCAAAAGCAAAATTGTGTTTGCAAAAGCAAAATTGTGTTTGCAAAAGCAAAATTGTGTTTGCAAAAGCAAAATTGTGTTTGCAAAAGCAAAATTGTGTTTGCAAAAGCAAAATTGTGTTTGCAAAAGCAAAATTGTGTTTGCAAAAGCAAAATTGTGTTTGCAAGAGCAAGATTGTGTTTGCAAAAGCAAAATTGCGTTTGCAAAAGCAAAATTGTGTTTGCAAAAGCAAAATTGTATTTGCAAAAGCAAAATTGTGTTTGCAAAAGCAAAAATGTCTTTGCAAAAGCAAAAATGTCTTTGCAAAAGCAAAATTGTATTTTGCAAAAGCAAAATGTGTTTGCAAAAGCAAAATTGTATTTGCAAAAGCAAAATTGTGTTTGCAAAAGCAAAAATGTCTTTGCAAAAGCAAAATTGTGTTTGCAAAAGCAAAAATGTCTTTGCAAAAGCAAAATTGTGTTTGCAAAAGCAAAATTGTATTTGCAAAAGCAAAATTATGTTTGCAAAAGCAAAATTATGTTTGCAAAAGCAAAAATGTCTTTGCAAAAGCAAAAATGTCTTTGCAAAAGCAAAATTGTGTTTGCAAAAGCAAAATTGTATTTGCAAAAGCAAAATTGTGTTTGCAAAAGCAAAAATGTCTTTGCAAAAGCAAAATTGTGTTTGCAAAAGCAAAAATGTCTTTGCAAAAGCAAAATTGTGTTTGCAAAAGCAAAATTGTGTTTGCAAAAGCAAAATTGTGTTTGCAAAAGCAAAATTGTGTTTGCAAAAGCAAAATTGTGTTTGCAAGAGCAAAATTGTATTTGCAAAAGCAAAATTGTATTTGCAAAAGCAAAATTGTGTTTGCAAAAGCAAAATTGTGTTTGCAAAAGCAAAATTGTGTTTGCAAAAGCAAAATTGTGTTTGCAAAAGCAAAATTGTGTTTGCAAAAGCAAAATTGTGTTTGCAAAAGCAAAATTGTGTTTGCAAAAGCAAAATTGTGATTGCAAAAGCAAAATTGTGTTTGCAAAAGCAAAATTGTGTTTGCAAAAGCAAAATTGTGTTCTCAAAAGCAAAATTGTGTTTGCAAAAGCAAAATTGTGTTTGCAAAAGCAAAATTGTGTTTGCAAAAGCAAAATTGTATTTGCAAAAGCAAAATTGTGTTTGCAAAAGCAAAATTGTGTTTGCAAAAGCAAAATTGTGTTTGCAAAAGCAAAATTGTGTTTGCAAAAGCAAAATTGTGTTTGCAAAAGCAAAATTGTGTTTGCAAAAGCAAAATTGTGTTTGCAAAAGCAAAATTGTGTTTGCAAAAGCAAAATTGTGTTTGCAAAAGCAAAATTGTCTTTGCAAAAGCAAAATTGTCTTTGCAAAAGCAAAATTGTATTTGCAAAAGCAAAATTGTATTTGCAAAAGCAAAATTGTGTTTGCAAAAGCAAAATTGTGTTTGCAAAAGCAAAATTGTGTTTGCAAAAGCAAAATTGTGTTTGCAAAAGCAAAATTGTGTTTGCAAAAGCAAAATTGTATTTGCAAAAGCAAAATTGTATTTGCAAAAGCCAAATTGTATTTGCAAAAGCAAAATTGTGTTTGCAAAAGCAAAATTGTGTTTGCAAAAGCAAAATTGTGTTTGCAAAAGCAAAATTGTGCTTGCAAAAGCAAAATTGTGTTTGCAAAAGCAAAATTGTATTTGCAAAAGCAAAATTGTATTTGCAAAAGCAAAATTGTATTTGCAAAAGCAAAATTGTATTTGCAAAAGCAAAATTGTGTTTGCAAAAGCAAAATTGTATTTGCAAAAGCAAAATTGTGTTTGCAAAAGCAAAATTGTATTTGCAAAAGCAAAATTGTGTTTGCAAAAGCAAAATTGTGTTTGCAAAAGCAAAATTGTGTTTGCAAAAGCAAAATTGTATTTGCAAAAGCAAAAATGTCTTTGCAAAAGCAAAATTGTGTTTGGAAAAGCAAAATTGTATTTGCAAAAGCAAAATTGTGTTTGCAAAAGCAAAAATGTCTTTGCAAAAGCAAAAATGTCTTTGCAAAAGCAAAATTGTGTTTGCAAAAGCAAAATTGTGTTTGCAAAAGCAAAATTGTATTTGCAAAAGCAAAAATGTCTTTGCAAAAGCAAAATTGTGTTTGCAAAAGCAAAATTGTATTTGCAAAAGCAAAATTGTGTTTGCAAAAGCACAATTGTATTTGCAAAAGCAAAATTATGTTTGCAAAAGCAAAAATGTCTTTGCAAAAGCAAAATTGTGTTTGCAAAAGCAAAATTGTATTTGCAAAAGCAAAATTGTATTTGCAAAAGCAAAATTGTGTTTGCAAAAGCAAAAATGTCTTTGCAAAAGCAAAATTGTGTTTGCAAAAGCAAAATTGTGTTTGCAAAAGCAAAATTGTGTTTGCAAAAGCAAAATTGTGTTTGCAAAAGCAAAAATGTCTTTGCAAAAGCAAAAATGTCTTTGCAAAAGCAAAATTGTGTTTGCAAAAGCAAAATTATGTTTGCAAAAGCAAAAATTACTTTGCAAAAGCAAAAATGTCTTTGCAAAAGCAAAATTGTGTTTGCAAAAGCAAAATTGTGTTTGCAAAAGCAAAATTGTATTTGCAAAAGCAAAAATGTCTTTGCAAAAGCAAAATTGTGTTTGCAAAAGCAAAATTGTGTTTGCAAAAGCAAAATTGTGTTTGCAAAAGCAAAATTGTGTTTGCAAAAGCAAAATTGTGTTTGCAAAAGCAAAATTGTGTTTGCAAAAGCAAAATTGTGTTTGCATACGCAAAATTGTGTTTGCAAAAGCAAAATTGTGTTTGCAAAAGCAAAATTGTGTTTGCAAAAGCAAAATTGTATTTGCAAAAGCATAATTGTGTTTGCAAAAGCAAAATTGTGTTTGCAAAAGCAAAATTGTTTTTGCAAAAGCAAAATTGTGTTTGCTTTTTTTCGATGAGAAATTACTTTCCTTTCGATGAGATATTACTTTCCTTTCGATGAGATATTACTTTCCTTTCGATGAGAAATTACTTTCCTTTCGATAAGAAATTACTTCACGGTATTACAATACGATTCAAAACATCACTGAAAGCGACGAATTATCTATTAAAAGTTAGCATGTCTATTTAAAGCTGGCGTGGTATAGTAGGTAGTGTGTTAGGCATGAGGCCACGGGACAAAACTCATTTCGAACAGAAGGAAACGATTTCCTCTCTGCAGAATTCTGGCAAAAACTGAGACAAAATCAAATTGCCAGGAAAAGTTTTTCAAAAAATCTGTCTTTCGGAGTCAATTTTAAACTGTAGGTCCCGCCACTCACGTATAAGAAATTAACACACTTAACACAGGTGGTCTGACAAGCTAGGTCGTTATCCAGACTTATGGGTTGTAATGATCAATTATGTATGTATGTATGTCTGCTTAGAACGTAATAAGCTTTTTTAAAAATTCCCATTTTATAAACGTAAACTTTCAAATTGAAATTTTTATCTGCCAGTTACATTCATTAGTAATTACAACCAATAATGTGTACATACTTACATACATATAAAATTTTAGAAGTTTTTGACATTTCTCAACATTTTGTTTGGTAGATGATCATTACATTTATTTATTATTTTCGAAAAATGAATGCATTTTACTAAACAGAGACATTTTCTTGATTTGAATAATAAATTAAAACAACAACAATCATAATAAAAGGAATTAAATATGCATGTTTGACTATATAAGCATGTATGTATTTTCTGATTGCGAACATTTATAATACAAGCCAATGCTTCAATCTCTGGATAAAATTTAAATATTTTAATGACATTTTACAAAAATTTTACAAATATTTTTAAAGGTTTATATCAATGTGTTTCGATGCATGTACATCTCTGTTTGTCTATATGACATTGTGTGTAATAAATTTTACACAAAAAAAAACTAAATATTCATGACACCCATTCGTTATATGTATTGTACGGCACAATGCAATGTAAAGTAATCACAGGCCAGCCATAATTGTAAATGATTTTATGGCAACGTTATGCCTCTGACACTAAATTTACTGTCACAGAAAAAAAAATATTCGATTTAGAATTCAACCACAAATTAGTCGAAATTTAAAATAAAAATAGAAAAAAAAAATTTGTTTTCAATCATTTCAAAAACACTCACTCATACGTACACACACACACACGCACACACACAATAAAGGACAGTAAATTTCATTTCCGACAGACACACACAGAATTTTGTCAGGATATAAAACAATAACAACAACAACAGCACAAACTACCAATTCAATTTTATTTATTACACTAATTCTATTTGGCTACAACAAAAAAAAAAAAAAACAACAAAAACAAAATAATATGGCAGAGAGAATAAAAGAGTAACAGCACACACACACAACTTTGCAATTGCACCACGACGAGATGAGATTTAAGTCCCTCAGCTGTAGTTTAGCTGGAAAGGAAAACTGTGTTTGTATGTGTGTGTATTTGTTAGTGAGAGAGTTTAACAAAAGCAGAGATGGCAAAGAAATGTTTCTTGAGGCACTTAGGTTCACAGGCAAGTTCACTCGGTGGCCCATATGGCCCATTGTAGTACCCAACCTAAGGTTAGTGCTGGGTCTGAACCACCCCAAGCTCCGGATAAAACTGGCCAGTTCCCTGAGTAGCACGTTCGCCACCATGACCAGATCTTCAAACGTTCTGTCTCGCAAAAACCAATGACGTCTGTTCTGAAGTGCAAGGCAATCCCATCAAAGCTGTTGTACCGATTCAGTTTCCTCCACATCTTGGAGGAATTACTGCTTCTGCAGTAATCCTGGTGGGCAGAGCGAGCCTGTCAGCAAAATTGCAGACAGCGCAGTGTTCCATTAGAATTCCTGTTAGAATACGAACCCGTTCTCTTGTCGAACTCAAGTAGTTCCCTCGTACTTTGTCCACTGCTGGACACAGCAGTTTTGTAATTCGGCAACCAGCTAAGTCGGACCACCCACGGTTTGTTGAATTTCATGCTGCTTTTCCAATTTGGAAAAGTATTCTTGTAGGGGCACATTTATCCCCTCTATCATCTCCTCCTCAGACATCTCCGGTGTCTTCCGTGCCAGTTCGTCTATCTTTTCGTTTCCCTTTATGCCACAGTGGCCCGGAATTTAGTAAAGGCGGATGTCGGCGTATACGGTGTAGAGGGTACATGAGACTCCTGAGGCCTTTTTATTTAACAAGATTAGATCCCAGCGCATTGATTGCTGCTTGCCTGTTCACACATATGATTAAGTTCGAAGAAGGTTGGTCCCTGTTTTCAATCAGGCTCTTAAGATTTAATTATTTTTGCATTTGGAGGCCTATTTACTGACGTAAAAACGATGTACTATTGGACAAGGGGTTAAATTGCTGGATTACAAGGCCAAGCATTCCACTATTGAATACAAGTGTAGGTAAACCATTTTTCATCAAGATTGTGTCAAGTTCTATAGGATTAGGAGTGTATATTCTCTCTCCAAATAATACATCCAGAAGTATTCAGTAGCCTCTGAAAGTACAACAATCATCCACGTTTATCATAGGAAGGCTAAACAGTTATAACTCTTGCCAAAGAATAGCAATCAATGAGTGAAGTTTCTAAACAACCAAGACAATCAATAAAACAACACATTTTCACGAGGAGTGATGGCAACACTGTCACTCTAGTAACTGTTGCAAAATTGAAACAAACCGAAAAAATAATAGGAAGATATAGGAGATCTTTTAAGCATTATGTTCCTTGAAGGATCACATGGCTTTGCAAACACATCGTTCAAAATCGTTATTAAACTGTACGTCCTGCTACTCGAGAATGAAGCTAACACATGTAAGAAGGGTGGTGTGATAAGCTAGGTTGCAAGCCTGTCTAAAGAATTGTAATTTTAGACAGGATTGCAACAAACAAACACCATATAGGTTGTAATCCTGACTAAAATTACAACCCTGACTAAAATTACAACCCTTTAGTCAGGATTACAACCTATCGGGTGTTCAATTTATTCAAGAGTAGCAGGACCTACAGTTTAATGACGATTTTGAACGATGTGTTTGTAAAGTCGTGTATTCCTTAAATGAACGAAAAGCTTAAAAACAGCACGGAGTGGGAAGTTTGTAATCTAACGATCTCCTCCATTTTCTTATATTTTCGCTTTGTTGGCTAATTTTATTATTGGGTGTAGTAATACAGAATTGTGTTCATTGAGTATCTATTTTTCTTATTAGAGCTGATCGATCATTTTCTGATATTTGATTTTGGTATACTTTAAAGGAGATTTCCAGAAGCTTCATGGTTCCTTCGAAATCCAAATTTTGCAAATCACGCAATAATTAAAGCCGGCTGACCATTCACAACGCTGTAGATATCCTGTGCTAAGCAGCAGGGTTTCAATATCGCTTTTTTGACCGAATTTCTTTAGGCGGCATTTTCAGCGACAAACAAGATTGTCGTATATGAAGCTTAGAGAACCTAGAATGGATTGTTGAGTCATTTCATTCGGAAAAAATACTCCTTATTGAGCATTATAGCCTGAAGATGTCGTTGGGCGATATTTTTTCGAAAAGAACGCTGGAAGAACCATTATCGGCAATTGAAAGAGGAATAGCCTTATCAGGGTCCATTATTTTTGTCTGAAATTTCATATTTTAAACCGGACGGGAAGTGGTTTCAGCGACTAGTCTCACTACCCCAACGATTTAGGCTTTAGGGCATGAGACGAACAATATCACGTATAGGTTATGGTAACAAGATCCAGAGATTAAACGTCGTAAGGCTTTTTCAGTGTTAGGCTACGTCATATCTCCTACGTCACATCTCTGTGCTTATAACGTAAGCACAGTAGCTATTCTCTCATCCTAGATAAAGTGGATATAAGGCAAAGTGCTTATAAATCTTTTGGCTGACTTTTGAGTTAAATTTGTTGGAAAACAATACACCACAGTGATAAACCTTGAAAACTACATACATTTCCTTCTCTGTTTTTAATCACGCACACTAAATCGTTTTTAGAAAAAAATGTTTCCCCACAACACCATTCCCAAAAGTATGACTATTTGAAGAACAAAAAAGAAATTGGAAAACGAAACGAAACTGGCAATAAACTTGACAACATTTGACAATCATACACGACCACATCAACCGAATACTCACTCAGTCACTCTTATTCACTCTCATTTCACTTATTCATACACCAGTCCCCATGATCCACACACACACACACACATACATACGTTTTAACAATTTGTCTTTTTCTATCTCTTAAGGCTGTTGCTTGACTCCTAGAATTGAATATCGATGTGATGTTAAGAATCCTTAGGAAAGTGTGTTGTTCCTAAGACAGCAAGGAACGAAGCCAAGTCAAGTCAAGTAAAAATGTGCAAAACATGGCAACTGTTTATAGCAACTGCGTTCTGGTTTTTCTCTTTTTATTTCGTTTTCCTTTTTGCTTTTTTGCTTTTCTTTTTTGTTCTCATTGTGTTGATGATTTCCAAACAGCAATACCCCAAGTGACAGACAGTCATGATACAAGATTCAAATCGACATCAGCATCACAGCTAAGGAATATGGTGTAGCATCAGCCAGCAGCTTCAGTTTCAATTGTCTTCTGGCTTGTTGGCTTGGTTGTGTGTGTGTGTAGTATGTAGTTTTCAATTTTTTTTGCCAGATTTTCTCCATTAAAATGCGTACGGAGTAATTTTCTTTATCACTTTGGTTTGATTATTGGATCTGTTGTTGTAGTTGTTGTTGTTTTTGTATTCTATCTTATAAGAACATTTGATTATCAATTACAGTGTTAAAGTGATTGAGAACTATTTGTTGTTAAATTGTAGCCCCCCTCCCCCCTCGCTCCGGCCACATAATAGTGTCACATGGTTTCGTTTAAAGGGCAATTGGATTTGTATTGAAGGATTTAAAAATTTCAGGATCTTCTAAATGAAATCTGTTGATAACACAGTTAATTGTCGATAATACAACTTGAATGTGTTTTGAAATTTAAATTCAAGAATTTTCTGTGGGATTTAGAATGAAATCGAAGGGCGACATAAAAATCCATGGTTGGGAGAGGATTCCGAATTAAAATTTGACGAGGATTGTAGAAATAGATTCTATCTAAGACAATTGCAGTCGCATTTCTTTCCACTCAAGGATTTCTTCAAATTTAGGAACAAAAAGTAGTCATGTGAGCCTAAGACCAGCTGATGATGGAGCAATTCGAAGCCTAATGGATTTTTGATTAGGAAACTGCACATGTCACTACTGCTGTATTTTCTTGATGCAAGCCAACTTTTTCCGCGGTCAAAATTGGACATTTATTTACTTACTTAATAGGAATTTAAAATCATTTAGTAAGGATCGTAACCTAGCTTCTCACAACACACATATTGTGTGTGTTAATTTTATCCATGACTTTAACATCGACCGACAGATTTAAAAAACTTTGCAGGTCCAATTTTACTTGCGCCAGAATATTGCAGAGAGGAAGTCCATTTCGTTTTGTTCGTGCTTGAACCATCGGCTCTCGTCTAATAAGCCAGCACACTGCCTATCGCGATACGGTGACTGTATTTAATTTTTCAAATCCTCATTAAAATAACTTAATAATATACGCCATTGATTCTTTTACTTTTTAAAGATTGCCAGTGGGGATTGTACTGCATGCAGTACACCAAAAAAAATGGTCTCCAAGCCTTTATTGCCTGTCAAATCCCCTTTGACATTCTTTGCTTTTTTCAGATACCAATGGTTTTGATCGCTCTTTGCCGCCTGGTGTATTGCGGTAATTTTACCTTTCGTTCACGGAGCATAAACTCGTCTACATATGTTGAACAACGCCCATCACTATTACAAAGTTGCCACACAATAGCGTTTATAGTAGATTGTTGGCAAACATGTCACCTAACTTGCTGAAAACTCCTCATGCTCAAACTATCTTCGAGAGTGATTTCAATTTGATCAACATCATTTTGGGAATTTTTTAATTCTATCGTTGATAGACCCCTCAAAAGAGTGTGCAGAACGTTCGGTATCTTCAGGCTTACAGCTTAGCCAGAAGCCTTGTTTTTAGTGCCCATCACCATATCTTTAACCTCTCTCTTACACTCTTGCCAAAAGCAGCAACACCATAATTGTAGACCTTGATTGTGTCAGTGTAACCCTTTATTGCGTATTGAGCTCAATATTACATATAAAGTTTCAATTAATTATTGCGCAATAAATACG
Organism: Sarcophaga subvicina; assembly: GCA_936449025.2. NCBI lineage: Eukaryota > Metazoa > Arthropoda > Insecta > Diptera > Sarcophagidae > Sarcophaga > Sarcophaga subvicina. The sequence goes on along the minus strand of OW388084.2, from coordinate 27,019,287 downwards.
CAAATATTGAGTAAAACTTAAAATGCAGCACTGTCATAAGTATGTTCAGTGCGAATATTACAATTATTCGAACACTTTCGTTTGATATTTGACAATTCAAATGTCAACAACGACAAACAAAAAATGGCGACCAAAATAAAAATAATGTTGTTGAAACAACCAGCTGTTTTGTTTACCAACTGTCAAATGAATATTGAATAAGCAGCTGAACTGCGTATATTATTATGTCTGAACACTTAAAATATTGTACTCAATAAACCGAATATTGACTCAATAACAGTGCATATCTGAACATAGTAAAGGGTGTTTTTTATAGTGGTATAGAACTTTAAGTTGGCATTACTATTCAAGATGGCGACCGATTTAACAGCTGTCAAGTGATTTATTCTCAGTTTGGTTTGGCAATTCATCATGAATAGACTCACGCCTGAACAACGCTTGCAAATAGTGCAATTTTATTTCGAAAATAATGGTTCTATGAGGATAACGTATCGCGCACTACGTCCATTTTATCGTCGACAAAATAGTCCATCAGAGCAGTTAATTCGATTAACCATGGAACGTTTTCGCACCACGTTTACTCTTATTGATAACTCGCATCCCCAGAGACGCTGTACGGTGCGTACAGAAGAAGCTATTGCTGCTGTAAAGCATAGCATTGAGGAAGACCCGAATGAGTCCATCCGCCATCGAGCACAGGAATTGGATCTGTGTCCATCCACTTTATGGAAGATTTTGCGGAAGGATCTTGGTTTGCGTGCTTACAAAATCCAACTCGTGCAAGAATTGAAGCCAAACGATCATCAAGTAAGGCGTAGATTCGTCGAACGGGCCCAAAACGAGATTACCGTTGTTCCCGATTTTCATAAGCGAATCTTGTTTAGCGATGAAGCGCACTTCTGGTTGAATGGCTACGTCAACAAACAAAGCTGCCGCATTTGGAGTGAAGGTAATCCTCAAGTGTATGTGGAAACACCGTTATATCCAGAAAAACTGACTGTTTGGTGCGCTTTATGGGCTGGTGGAATTATTGGTCCGTACTTTTTCAAAAACAATGGTGGCCAGAACGTTACAGTCAATGGTGATCGGTATAGAGCCATGATTACTAACTTTTTCATTCCTGAATTGAATAACCATGATGTCCAGGAGATGTGGTTTCAACAAGACGGCGCAACATGTCACACAGCTCGTGCCACAATAGATTTATTGAAAGACACGTTTGGTGACCGCCTAATTTCACGTTTTGGACCTGTGAATTGGCCTCCAAGATCTTGTGATTTAACACCGCTAGACTACTTTCTGTGGGGCTATGTAAAGTCATTGGTCTATGCGGTAAAGCCACAAACGCTTGACCATTTGGAAGACAACATTCGCCGTATTATTGCCGATATACGGCCACAAATATTGGAAAAAGTCATCGAAAATTGGACGTCCAGATTGGACTACATGCGCGCTAGCCGTGGCGGTCATATGCCAGAAATCATATTTAAAATGTAATGCCACAAGATTATCTTTCGGATAAATAAAATTCATGTCAATCGAATAATCCATCGTTGTTTTATTGCAACTTAAAGTTCTATACCTCTATAAAAAAAACACCCTTTATAAGAGGCTCTTTTGATTACGAACTCTGTTGAACGAGGTACATAAAATTGAAGTTTTCTCGAATGGAGTTTAAATGAGGTTTTTAGGAAAGAAGCATAAAAGGTAAATAGACTTTAGGGTAAATGCGAAATATAGTTTTATTGCGAATATAAACAAGGCAGTGAACAGGAAAAAAGAAGTATCATGTCTTTGTTTAACTGGACATCACCCTGCATCACTTTTGCTGCGGATGGACTGAGACTCCATAGTCTCATAAGGACTCAGACCAGATCGATAAAGTGCATGTTTCTCGCAACGAGCAAATGTGATTTTAAAACATCGTTCGTATTAACCAGCACAGTGAATAACATCCTGATAAGGATATCAGCTCTGCATTACCCAAAAGAATTGATGTTCCACGTAATACATAAGTACATACAAGCATAATTGGTAATTACAACCCTTTAGTCAGGACACTTATGTTGTCTGCGTTAATTTGTATACATGAGTGTCAGGACCTACAGTTTAAAATTGACTCCGAACAACAGATTTTCATGGCAATTTTATTTACTCTTAGATTTTTTGCCAGAAATCTGCTGAGAGGAAGTCGCCAATAAAATATTTTTTTCATATTTCGTTTAGTTGGAAATACCTAACCTGGGATTTGAACCGAGGCCTCACGTCTAATAAGCCAACACACTACCTACCAGACCACGGCAACTTCATTGGCATTACCATTTCGGCTAATTAAACTGCCATCAAACGTTTGACGCAATAAATCGATTGCGGCATAAGATGGGTGGCAAGTTGCACGCTTCCTGTTGAGACCAAACATCGTTCACATCAATACCATGGTGAACGGATGCAAAAAAAATCGGTTATCATGGTGTGATAGGTGTCCGCATTGACTGTAATGGTTGCGCCGTGATGACTTCGCTTCACAAGCCGCACAAACAGTCACTCATTATGGGTACATTGGCTTCTGTAAGACCACGTGTGGGTTTTCTGAGCCCCAAATACGGCAATTTACCATTCGAAAAGAAGATTTTTTTTGCAAAAAAAATTTTCGATCAATTGCCTTTGTCTTGGAAATAAATTTCCAATGAATTCCAACGTTTCTGAAGCGTAAGTCGATTCATTAAGTTCAGTGGAGAAAATCACTGAATTTTGTGACAGAATAGAATGGCACACATATGTACTGCCAGATTCGAAATCATCGATGATTCAAATGTAAACCTATAGATGGCCCACCCGATATTTACATTTAATGGTAAATTCACCCGCTAAAAAATTTTGATTTCAGAAAAAAACAAGGAGTAATTGACTTGAAAAAGAAAACTGCAGTACAAGACATACTGTCGGCAACTTTCCGGCCTTGAGACTGGATAGCTTCAAGGATATCATACTGGATAGTCAGACAAGATTACGAAAATATAAAGAAGGGTAGCTAATGAGCACTTTGTAGCTGAGTGTTATAATGGACATTATGAGCAAAGAATGACCTGTTCTAACCTAATAGAACCGTGTGCCAGTAAGCATCCTAGTGTTTTAGATCCATTGGGGGAAAATATTGCGGTAATTGACTAGTGTTGCATAGAAAAACTTTAAGGTGATTGTAATGATTTAAAGCCTCATGTGGTCTTCTTCACATCCTGCCCTCATCTATCTCTTACACTTTGTTAATCTGCTAAATTATGCTTTCAATTCGAAGACATTTCATTCATTTTCAAAATCAAAAACTTATTTTAATAGTCCAACCATAATTTATAATCAAATAGCCAGAGTCTAATATTTTTATTTTTTTCCCCGCATCAAACTTCATTCAATGCACATTTCTTTTCACAAAAACAAAACTAATCTCTGTGGCAAGTTATTTTAAATATTTCAGAGAAAAACTTTTCAAATCCAAGTAGAGTTTTAGTAGACTTTTTTAGACAAAACCCCCCAACACCAAGCACTAACAAATACATTTAAGGTTATAATTTATGATTAGTTTGAAACTTAAGCAGTCCACATACATATATACATTCCCTTCCCTGACATTATGCCATGAGAGTACTAAATTGGTCCCATTGGTATGATGTTTCAAAAAATATTTCAAGTTACTCGTAAAAATCCTACTTTTTATTGTGTGCATTAAGGAAATTAAATGAATTTCACTTCAAACGCAATTGCATTTCACAGAATAAAAGAAAAGAAACGAAATGAGAGAAATGAAAGAGAAGCAGGAGCAGAAAACTTTTGCCTGCCACTATGCTACGGCTGGTGGAAGGTGTAATGGCTGTTAAGAAGTGTTTCAGCAAAAACCAAGGAAAACTTTTCGTTTCTCGTTTCTCGTTTAAAACGTTGGTATTTTGTTTGATTGTTAAGTTGCATATAAACGGATTAGAATGAGAAAATGTAATAAAAAAAACAACACCAACAATAACAACCAAACCAAAGCAAAATGAAAAGAATGGAAAAAAAATACAACAGAAATAAAGACAATGATAATGGCAATTGTGTATGGTGTATGGATGGTGCAAGCGTAACTGATGATTACCACTGTTGAGAATACTAGAGAAATAGTGCCTCCCCCACGCCCCTCGCCTAGACATTGTGCAGGGAATTGTGTGCGAAAATCTGTAATACCCCCATAATGAACTGGAGCTGTAACTCTTTCACTGGAGTAATTCTTTGTTTGTTGCAGGCAATAAAAACTCAAACGATAGTGTAGGAGAGATAATGTTAAAGCTGATGTTGATGTTGATGATGCTCACAATGCCACCAATTGCTATTAATATTGGGTCATAGAAAAGATACTTGCGGTTTTTTATTTTGGGCAAATTTTTTTAAATAAAAATTTTTATTTGTTTTCATATTTTTAACACTCTGAAAGTAAATAAAAGTCCCAAGAAGAGTCTCTTATGAATAAAATTTACTCACACAACATGGGTGGTGTATGAAGCTTGGTTTTAATCCTGACTAGAAGGTTATAACGAGAGATTAAATAATTTGGGGTAACGAGATTGATTTATCAGGACTTGTATAGCATCACTTTAGGTGGCATCATAATTGGCTGCTAGCCGGGCTCAAATAAGCTTTGATTTGAACAAAGCCGGCACTCTCTTCTTGCTTACACACTTAATTGACCATTAACAACCCGCTTAATAGATTTCGGCCTGCCTTAACACATCCTTCCCGGCTTGTCTGCATCTTGCGCGTCTGCGCCAGTTGGTCACAGCAATCGATGACAAGGCTTCCTCGATTTGGTCCTTCCAAGGCAAACAAGTTCATCCTCTTTGCCGCCTTTCGCTAATTTTCGCATCAAATACCCGTCTCGCCGGAGTGCGCGCCTTCGCCAGTTGGTTACACCAATCGATGTCAAAGATTCCTCGATTTGGTCCATCCAACGCAAGCAAGGTCGTCCTCTTCGCCGCCTTTCGCTAATTCTCGCATCAAATACCCCTCTCGCCGGGGTGTGCGCCTTCTCCAGTTGGTCACAGCAATCGATGAATAGGCTTCCTCGATTTGGTCCGTCCAACGCAAACAAGGTCGTTCTCTTCGCCGACTTCTGCTCATTCCCGCATCAAATACCCATCTTGCCGGAATATCCTCCTCATTCGAAGCTCATACACCTCAATGTTGGATCGAATGCGGCAATCGTCGGCAACACGCACTTTTCTCTCGAATATCCTCAAGGTTGCTAGATCAGTACTTAATAGTGTCAATGCCTCTGCGTAGAGTGTTAGTTTTGTCGTGACAGAGAGGCCTCTGCTACTCAATTGCCTATTGAGACCATAGTCAAAGCCAGCGCAGCCACTGAATGTTAATACGCTGCACAAAGTCCATGTGTTCGAGAAGCTCATACATCTCATTGTTGGATCGAATGCAGAAATCATTGCCAACTCGCACTGGATCGAAAATTTTACGTAGGACTTTTCTGTCGAATACTCTCAAGACTGTTAGTATCCATGCCACAAAGAAGCACGGGAAGAATGAGCGTCTTATAGAGTATTAGTTTTATCGTACGACAGAGCTCTCTGCTACTCAATTGCCTATTGAGACCATAGTAGCTCCTGTTGGCAAGAGTGATCCTGCCGCGCTTGATCTCCTGACTGACATCATTTTTGGTGATATCGGCGGAGCCAAAAAAATCAAATTCCTTGACTTTATTGAGTAGTTATAGTATAGTTATCGGCCGTAATCTAGGACTTAATAAGCCGCATGTCCCTACTTGTCGCCAACATATACTTCGTTTTGCCCTCATTTACTGCCAGACCCATGTTAATAGACTGCCGAGTTAAGCAAACCATCTCTAGATCTAACTTTTATTGGAATATTCTCTTCGCACTATTGCTAGTGCCCATATATCGGGCATCAACAAAGAATCCAGTGACATAAAACAGCCGATACTTTTTATACGCCTAACATTAGTGGAAGGCAATTACGTATACCTCCATACACACTCACACATCTTCACTAAAAGAGAGAGAGAGAGAGATCTACAATGATTATGCTCAATAAGGGCAACACACGTTTACACCTACACACACACACACATACAATATACACCTACAAACCGAACGGCTACCATTTTTAGAAGTATAAGAACGTACCTCAGCATTTCTAACTGCCTGTTTGCAGGCATAAAGACTCCTGCTTTTTTTGCGTTCATTTGCTCACTAGGAAAGTATAAAACAATAGTATTTTATAAGGATTTGAAGCCATTTCAACAACAGCAACAACAACAACAATATTACCATTAATAACAGCAGTAGAGCCAGTAGCAGCAGCAGGAGCAGGAGCAAGTTTCGTAGCCTTATACCCCCCAAAAACAAAAAGTAGTTTTCAAATCCTCGTCAAAGATATCGTTACCAGAGCCATTCATTGAATGAATGAATGGGGGGAGTGGGTGTCTGCGAAATGTTGGTTCGCTTAAAAAAGCGTAAAAACTTTGTTATTTTACAGTTTTTAATGGCTTTTATAGTCTCAACTACGACTAGTGCTTAATACTTTAGCTAAAGGTTGGGTAATAAATTCCTTTTTTCTTTCTTTTTTGGCCACCTTAATAATGCAAACATACTCTCATACATACTCGCTCTTTCTCCACTAATTTATAGATTAAGGTGATGTCTACGTAATGTTGTTCTAATAAAAGAATTTCTTGGCGAAATTTTTTTAAATTAAATACGAAACGAATTTTGAACACCTGTAACGTAATCGGAAAAGATTGCCACAATAATGCGACGTACCAAATGCATGTAACAAATTCATAACATCTCCTGTAGCCGTGTAGCGCCCAAAGGAACATTGAAATTAATAGCCTTTAATGTTGACGGCTTTATTGGTTTGTTAATAATCGCGTAACAAATACTAGCCGGTAAAAATATTGGAGATAAAGTTCAAGAAAAACAAACGATAAATATGTAAGTGATAGAAATTAAGAAACGAAATGAGAAAAATTATAAGAATTTTTATTTAATTGTGTGAACAGAAGTCAATATAGTCCAGTAGGTAGTGTTTTAGCTTATTAGACGTGAGGCTACGTTTGAAACACCAGGTCAAACATTGCCAACAAAATAACATACGAAAAAGATTTCTAGCGAAAACTCTGAGAGTAAATACAACGCCATGAAAAGTTTCTCACAAATCTGTCGTTCGGAGAGTTTAAATTTTAGGTCCCCTCACTAACACACACAACACAAGTTGTGTGAGAAACTAGGTTGTTATTCTGGCTGAAGGACTAAAGTATGACAGGATACGTATAAAGATTTATACTATGTTCAGTTATGCACTATTATTGAGTCAATATTCGGTTTATTGAGTACAATATTTTAAGTGTTCAGACATAATAATATGAGCTGTCCAGCTGCTTATTCAATATTCATTTGACAGCTGGTAAACAAAACAGCTGGTTGGTTTAACAACATTGTTTTTATTTTGTTTTATTTCTTTTTTTGTCGTTGTTGACATTTGAATTGTCAAATATCAAACGAAAGTGTTCGAATAATTGTAATATTCGCACTGAACATACATATGACAGTGCTGCATTTAAAGTTTTACTCAATATTATAACAAGTTGCGTATTTGTTGCCCAATAATTAGCTTTATATGAAATATTGAGCTCAATAATGCCGTTTATTGCTATTTACGCAATAAAAGTGCATAACTGAACACCGTATTAGTGCACGCAAACGACATCTGTCTCCTCAGATATACTTTTTGGTTTAATTTGCCATTAACAACCCGTTTATTGGATTTCAATCTGCTTTAACACATCCTTCTAGGTGCCTCTACTGCTTGTGCGTCTTCGCTAATTGGTCACACCAATCGATGACAAGGCTTCTCCAATTTATTCCGTCCAACATAGAGAAGATCCTTCTCTTCACCGAATTTCTGTAATCGCTACATAGAATATACGTCTCAGCGGAACATCCTCTTCCATCCGAACGACATGGTCCTGCCAGTGCAGCTGCTGGAAGTTAATGCGCTGCATAATGTCCATATCGTTGAGAAGCTCATACAGTTCATTATTAGATCGAATGCAGAAATCATCGTGAACTGAACTCATCACTGAAACGAAGATCTTATGTAGGACTTTTCCCTCGAATACTCTCAAGGCTGCTGTATCGATACTTAATAGTGTCTACGCTTTTGCGCTGTAAAAAAGCACGGGGAAGATGGGCGACTTGTAGAGTATAAGTTTTGTCGTACGAGAGAGGTCTCTGCTCCTCAGATACATACGTATTTCCAGATCTACAAACAAAACTTCATCGGTGCTTAATAGGGTGCTTCTGCGCCGTAAAAGAGCACGGACAGGTTGAGCGACTTGTAGAGTATAAATTTCATCATACGAGAGAGGTCTCTGCTCCTCAGATACATATTTCCAGATATACAAGCACAACTGACAGAAGTAACAACCGAAGTATAAAATAACAAGTATTTTACGCATACTAGATGAAGTCGTCAAGGGAGTTCACTCCTTGTGCTACTTGAATGGTATATTCGAAAAGTTTGGAAGGTAAAAAAGTGGTGCCCGCCAGGCAAAAAGTGAAGCCCGCCAGGCATACGAAAATCGAAACCTGCGTAGAGATCAAACTGCACATCACTCTAACATAAGTCAAGCCTTCTTTAAAGATGCAAAACAAGGAACGCAGGGACTGTAACTTCAGTCATAAAATTCTAAAAATTACTTTCGAAGTTTCAATCGTCGTCTTCATTAATAAAAAAAATATGGGCCCGATAATATAGTCTTTCAAAAACCATAATATTAGAAGGAAAATTTAGGATTTGTGCTCGCCTACTCATAATACTCCATTGAAGGCAGAATCAATAATCTCCACAGCATCTCTATAAGAATGTTGTTGTTGAATTCATTAATGCAAGAAGCTTTCTCTAGATTTAGTTGAATAATAGTTCTCTGGATCTTGTGAAACACGAATCTTATCAAATCCTGGGCCAGCATAATTGAAATGTTGTAAAACTGTACAATTTTTCCCTCTCCATTTGATGCTTTTAAAACATGTTAACGACCTTTTTAAAAATACGTCAGTATTCACTATTCCTACTGTCTTTACTTCAGATTTGTGTGGTTCCAATTGGTTGCCCACTGCCAGTAATATTATCGCATTTACATGTTGAAATTTTAGTTGTTTTGGTCAATTTAACGCAAATCAAGCAATTTAAAGTGTCATTTAAAAATCAAAAGAGATTTTTAAAATTACACAATCGAGTAAATGAGTTTAGAAAAACAGTGATTGTTGGAGGGAATTTTTAACAATAGAATTATAATTTTTCTTTTTTTATAAATGAAAACAACAATGAAAATTCAAAAATTTTAATTACATTTTTAATAAGAGGGTGAAAGTAAAAGTTTTCGAAAGTACTATAACACTTAGGGCCATTATTACAACATGCTGTTAAACTTGGGATTAGTTAAAGGTACCTTTAGCTAAAGGGAACTATAAAGTTACCTTTAACTTATTTTCGTTATTACAATTTACAGATAAAATAAAGTTAACTTTTTCAAAAATATGGCAGTCGCGGAGCAATGTCGATAACACTGCTCAAATTAAACAAGTTTTATTTAAACGCAGTGGCAACGACGGGCTTCTTTTTTTATTGTATTTGCTCACTTTATTTATATTTGAAGTTGCCATATTGAAAATAATATAAAATATGCCAAGTTCAAACATAAACTTAACTTTAAAAGTTATCGGCAGGATGATCTTCTCTTTAGCTTAACGCTCACTTCTATCTTATTGGGTACTCATAATAATAAAAAATAATTTATCTGCCGTTTAAAATCCTCGCTTTAGTTAACGGCAAGTTGTAATCAAGGCCCTATGACTAATATTTATTAACAGAAAATATATAAAATAACAAAGAATATTATTATGATGAAGAAGTGCCTAAGTACGGCAACCTTCATATTGTATAGGCCACCACTATATCGCCTATTACCCCGACAAACCTCAAGATGCTGTTCGCTGCTGCCCTGCCCATTTTCTTCCCTGCCCCTGATATACACTCAAATGTGTCCTTCTGAGAAGCATTCATACCACACAGGTTCCAAGAATGTGCTTCAGTGATTCATCCTCATTAACACAGAATCTATATGTTGAGCTTGAGACAACCTCCATTCTGAAGGCATGTACTTTGAGTTCACAACGTCCTCCAAAGGACCCATACTAATTTTGGTTTAACCTCAACCTTAATCCCTAGTGCTTGAATGGCTGCCTGTCTTTTGTACTTTGGACCCAAGTTCACATCTCTTTGCTGGCATAGAATTCCGTTTGGAAGAAACCCGTGAATTTTGCCATGAGCTCGAAATATTTCATTCGGTGACCAAAAACTACTGCTCCTGTTCTTAACCCTTCTGTAGTCCCTTTTTAAGTGAGTATACATACGTACATAATTACAAGTACATTACAACCCTTCAGTCAGGATTACGACCTAGTTTCTCACACCACTTATGTTGTGTGTGTTAATTTTATACATGAGTGGCGCGGGACCTACAGTCTAAAGTCGATTCCGAACGACAGGTTTTTTGAGAAACTTTTTCATGACAATTTTTATTTACTCTCAGAATTTTTGCCAGAAATTTGCTGAGATTAAGTCGACGAAGAAATACTTTTTGTATTTTATTTTGATGTCTGGCCTGTGGTTCGAACCCTGTGGTTCGAACCCTGGCTTTTCACTACATACTAGACCACGGCGACTTCAGTGAGTATACAGCTTTCAAATTACTTCATTCATTTTTGTTACCAAATGTCGTTGCGAAGTATTTCCTAAAACTGCTGCTTATGGTGTAGGTCAGCCAATCAATTCCTTAAGTCCCGAAATACTCAGATGAATTGCTTATCTTCCATCAACCTAAACAGAGTCTAAAAAACTTCATTTACATCTGTAGCGAACAGAAATTTAATAGAACTTCCAAGGCCCTGTTACAATAACCCTTTAGACCAGATAACGAACTTGATATATAATTGGGAAGAATGAATGCTTTCCAGATTGATGTCCGTTATAGGGTATCACGAACTTTCTTGAAGTCTATTAACAGCATGTAAAATGTAGAGGAGAATTAATCTGTTATGAAACGCAATGTGATTGACTGGTCAACACAACTGGGATTAGGCCGCAAACCTGCTTGTTCGTCTCTTATTTTTACTTCGATTGATTAAAGTCTGTCCGGAATTATAACTGTTTGAGCTTTGTAGACAGTATTGAATGGGATGATGCTTTCCCCAATTTTCAAAATCATCATTCCTCTTTCGCCACTGTATGTTTATCGTCATCGTAGTCTAGTAGGTAGTGTATTGGCCCATTAGACGTGAGAGCTCGGTTCAAACCCCAGGTCAAATATCTCCAACAAAACGTAATCTGAAATAAATATTTCTCCAGCGACTGCCTCTCAGCAGTCCTCTGGCAAAAACTCTGAGAAGTTTTTCAAAACAATCTCTCGTTCGGAATCGACTTTAAACTGTAGGTCCCGACACTCACGTATAAAATTAACATACACAGCATAAGTGATGTGAAAAGCTAGATTGTAATCCTGACTAAAGGGTTGTAATGAACGATTCTGTATGCATGCATGTATGTTTATACTATAAATGACAGAAGTCATCGAACAGTGTGTCTCCAAAAAGGAATTCTCTTTGTAATGCATTAAAAGGCAATTGACCACAAGCGAATCTGCTCTTTCCCCGTACGCCAACATATCAGACATAACGTTTGCTGTCAATGCCCTTAATGATACACTTTATAACACATCTTATATATAAAAATTAATGTGTGTTTATTTGTTTGTTTGAAGTCTAAACGGCTGGACCGATTTTCTGGAAATTTTAACAGTACCTTCCTGTATGTCTGGAAGGAACTATAGGCTACTCTTTATTTTAAAATTTCAAGTAGGCGAGGTGCCACGCCCACATACCCAATAAGTATTTAATGTCGCATTTCTCATAAACTGCAACAGCTAGGTTAGGTTAGGTTAGAGGACGTGTATTTGTCAATTAAGACAAGTACAGTACCCGGGGGTCGAATTGACCCATTGTATAAAGCTGCAACAGCTAGAGTCCTCAAATTTTATATGGACGACTTTGACGTATATTTGAACAAAATGGGGGGATTGGCTATAGTGGGCGTGTCACCTCCCCTAGTCTACATATATAAAAATGAATGTTTGTTTGTATGTACCTTTTAGAATCGTAAACTATGCATTTGATCATGTTATGATCTGGTATGACTAATTTCCGGCAGGTGGCGCCATTGAAAAATACTTAAAATCAATTAAATCGTAAACTCTGCTTTCTTTAACAAAGTTGTTGCGCATGCGTCGACGGAGGTTGGTGCGATTTCCGATGGATGGCGTCACTGAAAATTATTCAAAATAAATGACAAGCAATTGGTCGACCTACACCTCAAGCACGGAAGAAAAGAGCATTACGAGCCTCAGAATCAGACGAGCATTGAGACTGGAAAATCTTCGAATATATGCCGCTGAGACCCGTTCGCTTGAATCACTTGATTAACGAGAAATGAGATAAGAAACTATTCGAATGCGCCCGTTCATCTAAAACATCAGGACAACGGGAAACAAAATCAATAAAATGATTCAAAATTAATTGGACATTTGTGTAATGGCTTTCCTTCAAATTTATTTTAGTTGGTGGCGCAGCAACACGCGCAGTGTACAGCTAGTATTTTTATATTGTGTGTGTATTTTATAAAATAAATAAAATTTATTTCCTTAAAAAAAAAAGAATTGAGAAAAAAAATGTTTATTTATGTGCTATTTTTTCTATCACACATGTTAGCGATATTTATCATGATGACAATAACAACACCAGCAGCAATATTTTGTTTCCGTTTTTTTTGGATGTTGCAGCTCATAAAATATATTGCCGAAATACTACAAGCGATAGAAAAACAAACAAAATAAATTGGAGGCAACAACGAATTGATAAAAGAAAAATACATGAAAAGCGTACAAAAACAAACCAACGAAAATAAACTGAAACTCAAGTAAATTTCCGTAAATTCTTTATTTTATTTTAAAGAAAAATTGCTCAACGATTTTTTGTCTTCTCACACAGTGAAAGAGAGAGAGAGAGTTTAAGGGAGGAGAGTAAACTATTTACGCAACGGAGATTGTATTGGTTCCCATATCAGCATCACAAGTATTTGTGCGTTCTACTCCTAATAAGAGCGTTTGTAAGGGTGTGTGTCTGTCTGTATTACAAAATTTTCCTTGTTTTTCCTAGAATTCAAGGAGAGAAGAGATATATTCCCGTTATTTATTGTGTCTAGAAAGAATTGCCAAAAAAAACAAGAAAAAAATGTTTTAAAGAAAGCGTGTTCTTGTTCAAGGTAAATTGCATAGGAACGCTACATGTAGGACAAAATTTTCTTGAAAGACTGTTGAATACAGGAACATCATATTGGCATGAGACGACATTGTCTAGTGTTAAAAGGAGAAGGACAACAAACGCAAGCTATTCATGTTCTAATCCAAAAGCGTGCGAACTATTTTCAATAGTTCTGTCTCTAAATAACAGCATATGGTAACCCTATCATTCTAGAACCTGTTACTGTAGATCAAATACATTTTAAAACGATGTCAAAATATAATAAGAAGAAAGGGGGACATACTTTGTGATGGATTCATGTTCCATTTCCATTACATACATCCATAATTGGTCATTACAACCCTTTAGTCAGGATTACAACCTAGTTTGTCACACCACTTATGTTGTGTGCGTTAATTTGTATACATGAGTAGCGGGACCTACAATTTAAAGTCGACTCTGAACGCTAGATTTTTGTGAAACTTTGCATGGCAATTTTATTTACTCTCAGAGTTTTTGTCAGAAATCTGCTGAGAGGAAGTCGCCGAAGAAATATTTTTTTAAATTTCGTTCAGTTTGGAGATACCTGAACTGGGGTTTGTATCGAGGCCTCACGTCTAATAAGCCAACACACTACCCCCTAGACCACGGCGACTTCAATCCATTTACATTACTTTCGAGATTTTATGGTTTGTCGATGAAAAACTTGGGCAAATAAATTTCAGATGCCCCTTCAGCTGGCGAATTTGTTTTTTTTCAGGATCTTATCATTAAGAGAGTCTCTTGGCTATACTTCCCAACCAAATGAATTTAACTTTTGACAGGTAACCGGAGTCGCCATAGTCCAATAAATACTATGTTCCGCTTTTAATCCTTGGTTCTGAGATCTTGGAAAAAAACATTTATTTCGGCGATCTCTCTCAGTAGGCTTCTGGTAAAAGCTGTAAAATTAGACCACCTCCCATGATTGCATTTTCCTGGACCGTGGTGAAACCAAACTTGCTTTACTGTGCTCACGTTTAGTTGATAGTTTTCACTGCCGAGTTCGTAAACTAGTACACTTTATACCGCTTCCATCAAGGCATTGTTTACTACAGTCATGGATTAGAGGATTTCTACTGCGCTAGGAAGACATCCATGTCGACTGTAGAGTTCCTTGAATCTTCTGAATAGAACGTTTGACGTTCCGAATTCCTCTAAGGAAGGAGCTTCTCAGTCGGAACTTTAAAGTTTATATTCATGCCTTCAAAATGCTGGACTGATTCGCCTGTTAGAGGGCAGGGTCATATTGAAAGTGAAACAATGCTTAAAAATCTTTAAATTTACACGGATAGCCTGATTCCGACCTCAATATCAGTCTTCGTCCGAACGCTGGAAATTTTTCAAGAAATTTTCTAATCATTCAAAGGCACTGAGCTCTCAATCACCAACATTTTGCAGGGCAAAGCTGTTGCAATTGCCAGAGTTAGACTAGGTATTCTACGTTGTTGTGGTCGCCGTAGTCTAGTAGGTAGTGTGTTGGCTTATTAGACGTGAGGCATCGGTTCAAGCAGAAAAAATATTTCTGCGGCGACTTCCTCTCAGCAGATTTCTGGCAAAAATTCTGAGAGTAAAATAAAATTTGCAATGATAAGTTTCTAGAAAATCTATCGTTCAGAGTCGACTTTAAACTGAAGGTCCCACCACTCTTGCATGAAATTAGCACACACAACATACGTGGGATGAGAAACTAGGTCGTAATGCTGACTAAAGGGCCAATTATATACGTATTCCTCGTTGATACAATCCATTGCACAATTTCGATTTTCACGCACCATTGACTTAGTGGAAGGCATGTCGATAGACTTGGCATTCCTTCAACTGACTTTTGCTGAAGCCATGGGTTCGAAAAGGAGGAGGTGCCCTGTCATTTCCAGAAAGAAGTGGAATTTTGTAGTCCTTGACTGAACTCTCTGGTACAAAGATAGCTGCCTAATACTATGTTCAGATAAGCACTTTTATTGAGTCAATATTCGGTTTATTGAGTACAATATTTTAAGTGTTCAGACATAATAATATACGCAGTTCAGCTGCTTCTTCAATATTCATTTGACAGTTGGTAAACAAAACAGCTGGTTGTTTCAACAACATTGTTTTTAGTTTGGTCGCCATTTTTTGTTTGTCGTTGTTGACATTTGAATTGTCAAATATCAATCAAATATTGAGCTCAATAATGGCGTTTATTGCGATTTACGCAATAAAGGTGCATATCTGAACACCGTATTAGCAAAAAATTTATTATGTAGTACGATTGGTTTTCTTGAGGGACTATTAGATATTATAAGCGTTAGTTTAAGTGGGACCCTGTCCATCAAGCACCCTTTTTTCATTGCATCAAATAGGCTCGTGTCTCCCAAATTTTATATTAAACCGAATAGAGGGTTAAACTGAATAGAAAACACAAATTTTCTTCCCTTTGGTTGAGTAGACAAATGGAAAACTTCAATAAATTTTCTTTAAGTATTCTTTCATTAACAATCAGAATATTTTATTATTATTATTTTTAATATTAAAAAATAATTATTAAAAGGGCGAAAAAAATAACAAAAAATATG
Organism: Sarcophaga subvicina; assembly: GCA_936449025.2. Classification (NCBI taxonomy): domain Eukaryota; kingdom Metazoa; phylum Arthropoda; class Insecta; order Diptera; family Sarcophagidae; genus Sarcophaga; species Sarcophaga subvicina. The sequence goes on along the minus strand of OW388084.2, from coordinate 27,003,278 downwards.
AGTTCAATTAAACCGGATATATTTTATGTTGCCAATGCAACGCCAAAAGAATACTTTGGGATGAAAGTTTTCTTCAAATCGCCGCTGCTCAAATTCTTTGGTCGATTTCGTAAGGGCAAACTGTTGAGAGCGTTGTTCTTCACCTCATACATTACACATCGTTTACTTATACGCGAATGTGCAACATTTGAGGAGATCAGTGGCTATGCGGAAATATCAAATTATCCTGCTATGTCAGCATTATTGCCATCCTATTGGCCGGAGTTTGTAAATCTCCACTATTGCTGTCCATTGCGTATGAGTCCAACGAATACGATATTTTTCAATAGTTTCTTCTACGTGCACGATAATACCAAGGCCATGTTGCATCAACTGTTCAGTGAAATATTTCAACGTGACAGTAAATTGAAATTCATTGTGACATTTGAGACTCCCGATTATATTGCCTACGATTTTATAAGTAAGTTAGTGGAAGTGAAGACGTTTTTCTTCTTCTTTTATATTTTTTTTTCTTTTCTTCTTTTTTAATGCAGAACGTCAAAACTATTCAAGTTTACATGATTTCTCGCTAATATTTTATCCGAAATGCTACTGTGCCGTCACTTGTCCCAATACACAAAAAATGCATGTGATACGACGAGAGGATATTTTATCGGAAATGAGATACAGGAAAGCCTTGTAAGTACGAATGGCAATAACAAAAATATGTGAAAATATTTTGTTAGAAGTCTCAAGAAAGGGACAGTGAAGAGAAAGGGAAAAACTTTTCCTACGTCATTATACATCACATTACAGTGATACCCCTGATTAGGGGCATCCGTCTTCAAGCGTTCAATGAAGGTTAAGCACACATTTTCCTCACATAGTTTGCTATGACTGCATAGCAACTGAATGTCTCACATTTCTCTGTATCTATAAGAGGCTCCTTCTTAAATCATTGTAATACGATATCTTCAGATAGTTGCCCTCTCGATCTACAAGCCGACATATAAAGTGCGATTTATCGACATTCATATCCCTTCGATTATAGAACGTATGCTTTGGAGATTTAGGTGAAAAGATTTAAAATGAATGACTCAGGTTAGGTTTATGTCGGAGTGGTAGCTCTGATATCACAAAGCTCACTTGAGCACGCATAGCGGCCCGTTATGATGCCACGGGTGAACGCACTGACTAAGTTCCACCAAAATCAGGGAAGAGGAAGAAGCGCAAGGGCTGCACATCAAAAGCACGACTACCCTACACTGGAAAACCAGCCAGAAAGTTTGATGAACGAAGACTCACTCTCATCTGATTTAGAAGTCAACTCCGAATTGAAATTCAAAATTTAATGGAATGTTGAATTGAATCAACATATCTTTGCAGTGATTTGGTTTCTTAAGATCGCTTATACGACCGCAAATAAAGCCGGTTCACTGCTTCGAGTGATTTGGTTTCCTAACATCACTTATACGACCGCGAATGAAGCTGGTTCATGAGGTCTCTTGTCGGAGCCGGTTGATTGAAAACTATTTGGACGTTCCAACCCTTCAGTCAGTATTACGGCTTAGCTTCTCACACCTCTTATCTTGTGTGTGTTAATTTTATACATGAGAGTCGAATCCGAACGACAGATTTTTGAGAAACTTCATGGCAATTGTATTTACCGTCAGAGTTTTTGCCAAAAACCTACTGAGAGGAAGTCGCCGATGAAATATTTTTCATTTTTTTTTCATTTTATTGAAGATGTACGACCTGGGGTTTGAACCGTGGCCTTAGGTCTAACAAGCCAATACACTATCTTCTAGACTACAGCAATTTTATCGGCCATACAAACTCTTAATTCCTACTATGTTGACTGGAGTATGGTTAGTTTATACATCGGCGATGGGGCCAGAAATTTTAGATGAAAGTTGGTAAGATGAGTTAGGGAAGGTATACTTGGAAAAAGCAAAGCTAGGGAAGGCTTAGACTTTTCTCTAGTGGCAGTAGGTATGACTCTGGCATTAGACTATCCAGAAACAACATGCCCAACATTGTAGATTTAAAAAGCATTTGTAAAGAATAGGAATCTCTTCAAGTCCTATATACACACACTGTTCTGGGAAAATGAACACATACTTCCAGAGGATGTCAATATTTTTCTTGTATTCCAGTTGTTTACTATTGAGAGCCCTCGTGGTCATCATTCCCTTCAGAGACCACATGATCTGTTTCACTTTTATAACAAACAAAAAATGATGACGTAGTTATAACACTAGTCATCAAAAGTATAAAATAAAAAAATAACTCAAATTGGTCCTGCATCATCTTTTCCTTCTCCTGTAAGTGTTGGTTGCAATTTAAGAAAATGTTTTGCTTCTGTAACTCCCAGTATTGACTTAGCAAAGAAGCTTTCAAAATTGCCCGCCAACATTTTTATTCGACAACAAATCTGTATAGCCACGCTCTGTAGCCGATGTAGGCTAATAGGTAGTGTGTTGTCTTATTATACATGAGGCCATGGTTCAAACCCCAGTTCAGACATCTCCACCAAAACGAAATATGAAAACAAATTTCTTCGGCGACTTCCCCTCAGCAGATTTCTGGCAAAAACTTTGGGAATAAATAAAATTCCTCTGAAAAAGTTTCTTAAAAATTTGTTGCTCGGAGTTGACTTTAAGCTAGTGAGAAGCTAGGTTGTAATCCTGACAGAGGGGTTGGTTGTAATGACTACTAATTGTGTATGGCAATCAAACAAAATAAGTTATTCTGTTAGTGCGTAGAGTTTCTAAATTGAAATGTTCTTTTGCCAGACCTGAAGATAACGATGACATTGTGGAGATTGTTGAACAAGATCATCCAAATATGAAGAGCGAATTGGGTGATTTCTATATTGCCGAAGAGCTTTTATCATCGACCACTCGAAGTTTACTCATTGTATCCGAGGTATGTACTTTTTCTATGCCCCTTCCCCCCAATATAAAAACCTTTTAAGTTCAATTGAACGTTCATCTACAGATTGATCATGTAACAGCTGGTTTCATATGGCTAAACGAACACATCGATTTGTTGTTCCTGTTGGAGAATTATATCCTGGAATCCTTTGGTAATTTATTAAAATTCAATACCAAAGAACGATTCAAAGAGAAAATTATTGAAATCACGTACGTTACGTTTCGATACGATATTTTTAATATTCTTACGACAAACGTTTTAATTTTCCTTTGATTTCTTAAGTCATGTTAAGAGACGTCCGTTGGATAAACTATTTACCATAGAACAGATAAACGATATGTATAATCGCTTTGGTGATGTGGCATTTATTAATGCAGCCTCTAATATAAGGTAAGTGAGAAGGGAAAGTTTTTAAATAAGTTGTCTTTGTTTTCTTTCCATGCTTAATGTCTAGTAGTTTATGCTCGCACAATGTTGAATCGATCAGTGGATTTATAATGCCAATAAATGAAAGAGATTTTATTGACAGTTATGTTGGTCGAAAAATCTTGGAACTTGATAAAGGTAAGCTTTTTGAAAAAGAATACAAGAAAAAATTGTTATTTAATAAATTTGTTTTTTGGAGGCCTATTTTTATTTAGTGACATAAAACAAAAAAATTATAACATTTTTCAATTGTAGGCCTATTTATAAAGCTAAACAGGTGTTAAGTTTGTGTAAAAATATTGAAAAGAGAGTTTTTTTAAATTTATTTTATTCACGAAGGGTCTATTTATTGCCATTTCCATAATATACGTTGTCACGATATGGCGTTATTCTAAGGCGCTGTAGTATGGCGGGGAAAAACTAAATAAGCTTCGTTTATCTGTAGGTTTGCATGCATATGCTTCACTGAAGCAATGAAATCCACCGCAATGCTCTTTGCCAACCAATCTCACTTAATTTGCGGTTATGTTAGCTTAAGTTAGTTGACTTATCCTACTTGAAAGATAAGACCCCGCTCAGGCCAGAGTTTAGGGTCATTGTGATACCACAAATGATAACCAACCACAGCATCAAACATTCCTGTATGACACCAACATGACTTCAAACTAAATCTAGCTTTCCAACCACAGCATCAAACATTCCTGTATGACACCAACATGACTTCAAACTAAATCTAGCTTTCCAACCACAGCATCAAACATTCCTGTATGACACCAACATGACTTCAAACTAAATCTAGCTTTCCAACCACGGCATTAAACATTCCCTATAGGACACCAAAACGACTTCAAACTAAATCTAGCTTTCCAACCACAGCATTAAACATTCCCTATAGGATACCAAAACGACTTCAAAATAAATCTGGACTTTAGGATTTTTAATAAATCATTAAGATTGTCACCTCCCCCCCCTCCCACCACATGTTGTTGTGTTAATTTTATGTGGCAGTACAACTTTGAGAAGCTTTTTATGGCAATTATTTACTCTCAGCCGTAGTCTAGTAGGTAGTGTGTTGGCTTCTCTGACCCCAGGTCAGACATCTCGAACGATATAAATAAAATATTTCTGCGACGACTTCCTCTCAGCAGATTTCGGGGAAAAACTCTGAAAGTAAAATAAAATTGCCATGATAAGTTTCTCAGAAATCTATCTTTCGGAATCGACTGTAAACTGTAGGTCCCGCCACTTATGTATAAAATTAACGCACACAACATAAGGTAGGTTGCAAGCCTGACTGAATGGTTGTAACAACCAATTATGTATGTATGTATGCGTGAATGGCAGAGTTTAAAAAATAACTTATCTACGATTGTTTTAAATTAGGATACAGCTATGGTTGTAATTTTTGTTTCAAAGAGTTCAGTCAAAGATAGCGGGGTCAATAGCCCAAGAGCCTTAAACTAGACTTGAGCACTAACATATGAAACGAAATATATGTGTAGGGCGATAATCAGACCCACAGGTCCTGCAGAAATCACGAGAGGAACCATAAGATAATAACCTATGATAATAGGTGAGCAATAGCTCTCTGTCCAGCTGAACCCAGCAAACACTGCAGCCATCGAACGCGAACAGCCATGTACAACTAAGGCAATCGAAATAACTTTGCCCGACAATATGTCGTAAAAATTTTTTTTTTTTTCTTCATACAGAATTAAGATCATTCGATTATTATATTAAAATACGACGCAAGTCGTTTGGTTTCTACTACAACATACCGGATGGTGCAAATGATGCACCCTATGATGAGAAATTGAATGCATTTGCCATTCAACTTTTCGGTCTAAAGAATGACAACGATTCGCGACGTGTTTTTCGTTTCCTGACAACAGCATTTGCTGCCTATCCGAACAAAGATTATTGTTTGATGTGCTTAAAATCTTCCGATCAACAATCGCTGCACATAATGGAGATACTGAAATTTTTTATTGTAAGTTAACACAAACACACACGAACACACACACACACATAATAGTAATGACTGCTTTTGTTTAATATACAGCGTATACTACCACGTCCCGGTTGTGCTTTAGAAGAAGGTCTTTACATAGCGCATCGTGGTGCTGTTTTTGGTGAAATTAGTTTGTATGAATTAAGAAAAGAAGATATGCCAGAAGTTAAAGAACTTATAATCGATGATGCTACTAAAAATGCGCCCATGCCTACAAAGCTGATTAGAAATCGTATTTCAAGCATAGCCGATCGTTTGGCTCTACTGTCCCATCAGTCTTTGTATTGTGAAGCTCACGGTCAAGATGTCCCGGATGAAATCGACACTGATCACAAGCAACAGATTCTAAATTTATTGGAGGAGCTTTTGGACGATCTAGAGACTGAGTATCAATGTTTTACCATAAGATGTGGCGATTCAACCAGAGCAATTTATGAGAACACCATTGTGGGTTTCGTTTTGATAAAGTAGGCCCGGTTTGGAAGAAGTTTTTCTTTAATGTCTACATACATATATATCTTTATTCCGTAGACCTTTTCACAACAATAGAGCCCTGAAGAGACACTATCACATTACCAAAGAAGAGGAACTAATGCAATTCAATATAGCCGAAGTGGTGGCCTTGCGTCTGCATCCATTTTTTCACTTTCAGTCCGATTTAGTCTTTCGCGAATTGGCCAGAATAACAAATTTCTATCATTATTATTATTTTATGCCCACTGTAAGCTGTTGCAGCATGCTGCACCAAAACAGCAAATCATCTTTATCATTTCATTTTATTTGCAGAACCAAGAACTTTTACCCAATGACCTGATCACCACTATGCAACCGGTTGAGCCCAGACGTATTAAAAAATGTTGGTCCAATAAATGCAAAAACATACCTCAACAGGTCTTAGAAGCTACATATACGTATAAAACATTTTTCAAAAATTTATTGGTCACGGATAGCATCGCGAAAAAGTATAGCAAGACAATTGACTTACAAAACGATCCCATTGCTGTATTCCAGGCCAATTTAAGGCCCACCAACTATTTTGGTAATTCAACGAATATTGTCGTTTTGGGCTTGAATGATGTATGCAATGCATTTTTAAGATTGATGGTATTCGGTTGGCATAATTTAAGGTAAGATATTTAGCATCGTTGTTGCCGTAGACGGAAAGATAGGCGTGAGGCTACGGTTCAAACACCAACAGCAATTGTAGTTGTTAACCCAGGCCATAAAGTGAAAAGAAAATGTATTCGAATCTATTAAATAAAGAGCCTACCTGGCTTCTTTAAAAAAGCCATTTACGAAGACCTAGAATCCCTAAGGTTTTTGGAAAGCATAACAAATAAGAATACCATCCAGTATTGCTCGCACCTCTTGAGTAAAAGCACTACCCTGCACACAAAACCTGTTCACAAATAATGTTGTTTCTAGCCAAAAACAGTTGGCAACTCTGTCAGTCTGGAACTTACCATTGCAAATAAATATCCAGTTATGTTGCAAACAAAGCAAAGTAAAAGTAAGATGATCGTGTAAATAATTCTTAAGCAAGTGAGCAATAAGTTCACTGGCGCACGTACGTGCATATGCAATTGGCCATCAAAACCCTTCAGTTAGGATTACGACCTAGTTTCGGACACAACTTATGTGTTGTGTGATTGATGGCTGGACCCGACAGATTTTGGAGACAAGATTTTTTTGCCAGAAATCTGCTGATAGGAAGTCGCCTATCATCCCGGTAGTTTAATGAAGCTGTGAATTATATCCAAATCAAGGTGCCTAACAAGCCTTTGTCTCAGATTTCTAAATGCTTGAAAGAAGATGTTTTTTGTTTTATTCGTCTTCCTTGTCATTGCAGCCCCTGCAGAAGATGTTGTAAAGTATTCTTAAATTCCAGTCCCAGTATTCACGAGATATTCCTATGGCATCAAAAGCTTGTCAATAAATTCTGATTATTGTTGTTAGAATCAACATCCTCGTGTCCAGGAGTTGATATAAGGGGAAACAGCCGTTTGTCGCTCTCTGTTTATTCAAGAGATGTCCGTTATTCTTGCACAATTTGAAATGAGTTATGCACACCCTCTAGGAATCTAGTGACCGCTTTACTGTCACTTTATATAATCTGATACGGGATTTTCACAACGGCAGTATAGCCAGTATTTTTTTCGTAAAGCAGTGCTCGGTCCAATCGGTTTGGAAAAGAATACACAACCGTTTTTGTCGCGTAATGGCGATTTTTAAAAGGTGTCTGAGTTGGGTTTTGTACCACGGCCTCACGTCTAATAAGCCGTACTCTTTTATAAATTGAGAAAAAATTCTTTAAATTTTGCTTTACAGTGTCGATCTTCAATGCACCATGAATTGTTTGCCTCTATTAAATATTACCGTTATCTGTAAACCCGGTGTTTTGGAGGCTTATAGCGAGCATAGCTTTAAGTGTCGTTTTTGTGCACAGGATAAACAGTCCCAGTGTTGGGTAAATTTCGAAAATGATGATGATTTTCTAAGGGATGTCTGGAAGCGTATGGATGTGCGTACTTGGATTAATTTTATAAGCGGTGAAGTAATCGCTATAGATACGTAAGTAACGTTTTATCTAATTGAACTTTGAACTTTGACCTCTAATGGTTTATATGAAAATAAATAAATCTTTATTACAGACGTAATCGTGTCATTACAATGAAAACTGAATGTGAAATTGTTTATGATGTTCTGCTGCTAATGTGTAGCACTGACTTTGGTGTACCGGATAACCTATTCAAAAACATTAAAACACCGGCTAACTATAGTCACATTAATAATCGTTTCGATAAGCTGTTGTTTTTTCATAAATTGGACGTTATTCTATCGGATTATCCGGACAGCATACAGAAATCCATTGTAGTCTATGGCACTCACATAAGAGCCTATGAATTTATAAATTTCCTATTGAAACATGGCGTCAAAAGTTCGGACATCCATTTCTTTATTCCCTATAAACAAAAGTCGGCCATAAAATTAAACAACTCCGCGGCGGATGCACGTGTAGAGGAAATTTGCCGTGAAATGGTAGAAGATTTAGGTGTACATGTACACGATGAAATGCGTTGGATCTCATATACCCTACATGAAAGTAATGGCAACTTAAAGGATGTTACCTTCGTTAAACATGTAACGGACGAAAAGCTGACCATAAATGTTGATTTATTCATCAGTTACTATGAAGTTTATCTCGAAGCCAATATGGTGAACAGTAAGTATGCAAAGCATTGAGTTGAGATATGTTCTTAAAAGAAAATTTTCTGTTGATTTATTGAAAAATATAGTTCTCGATGTGGCTTTTGTAGCAACCGAACAGAATTTGGTTAAGGTGAATGAGAACTATCGTACCACACAATTCGATGTATATGCTATAGGCAATCATATTAAGCATAGACAAGAACCAAATCATCAATATCGTTTTGTAAGCGCCCAAGAGTCGGCTGAGAAGGTAAGTGAAACAATAAAAGAAGATCTTTTAGTTCATTTGATCGCTTTAATCGCTCCAGAACCAAGTGAATAGCCTACAGTAAAGATTTTCATTAGTTCGTTCATGAACCATGCAAAAAATATCCACATTATTTTATTTCAGATCATCAATACTTTGAATCTTATCGAAAACACTAAAACTTTTCCAAAGCCTGAAGAAAAATTTTCCAAACCGCATTACTTTCAAGCTCATCTACCCCTGGATCATTTTTTCGTAAAAGTCTCCACCCCTAAGCGTTACTTGGCCAATCATTTGGGTAATGAGTATGAGTACCCCTTGGTCACTTACGATGATGGTGATTTTTGTAGAGTTCGCTTAAATCAACACGGCATAGTCGAGGAAATTGTGGTCGTAACTCAAAAGGTAAGTAAGATGAACATAACAGTCAGATTTAATACTCAATTAAGGCTTCACTGATTCTAAGCCGATAAAAGTGAGGCAATTTGGAAGTGTGTTTTGAAACAATATACGAAATTAATATACGTACGGCAGCATGGCCTCTTCTATAAAGTCCTGAAGGTTGAACTTTTCTTAATTTAAGAAACAAGACAACAACAGACTCAAATGATGTCGAATGTAGGAAGACCTTAGCAGAGTAAGAGTCTCAAACAGTCGAGAGAATTGTGGCGGCTTGGTGTAGTGGTTAAAGAGCTTGTCTACAAGCCCGGAAGTCCAGATTTGATTCAGTAACTGCCTCTCAGCAATCTTCTAGCAAAAGGTCTAAGAGTAAATCAAATTGCCAGGAAAAGTTTCTCAAATCTGGTCTCCGAATCCGACGTTGAATTGGAGATCACGCCGCTCAAACAAAATTAAAATTTATAACCCGGGCGCTGCGAGAAGCTAGGTTGTAAGCCTGACTAAAGGCTTAATACATGCATACATACATAGTTGGTCATTACAACCCTTCAGTCAGTATTCTCACAAACAAAATTGCAATGACAACTTTCTCAAAAATCTTTCGTTCGAAATCTACTTTAAGCTATAGGTTCCGCCACTCATGTATTAAATTAACACACATAGCATAAGTGGTTCGAGAAACTAGGTTGTAATCCTGACTAAAGGGTTGTAATGACCAATTATGCTATGTGAGTACAGTGGTGAGGAACTTTGCTAATTGAGTTCAATTCCTTCTAAAGAAATGAAGTTACCCCTGGCATTTTTATGATCTTGGCTTGATAATGTTATTCTAACTGGAGGTCAGAGAGGTTATGGACCTGGATGAATTTGAATTTCTCGCGAGGCTCAGAATACGGTCTACAGTGTCTCCTTGTCATAACAAAGATGTAACGGAGCTTTATTTCAATATTTGATTTTCATTGATTTTCCGGAAATAATTCCAGAATAGAGGATCCACAATAGAATGTTTTTCTTTTGTCCCCCTCCCCTAAACAGTGTTAAATCTCTACAATTTCAGAAAATGAATTATGATTACCTGAAATTCTTTTGCGGCCGCCATGAGTTAATGTTGAATAATCTTAAATCACGTTGGTATCTCAGGGATATCGTAAATTTTTTGGACTTTTTCAAAGAACCTTGGGTCGAACTGCTAATGCATGAAAAGTACGAGGAGTTGTCATTACTAACTAAAGTGTTGGTAACGAAATCTGCTGAAGATGTTTTGAAAGAGGTACGGAAATATTTTTCCTAAGAAACAGAGAAATTTAGAACCTTTTTTTTATACATCCGACAGAATATCAGTCGTGATATGAGACTCAAAGAAATGATGGCTAAATGTGATGAGAGAGGCGTAACTAAAATGGTTGAATACGCTGTAGTGGACTTTTTCCGTGCACATCGTGATGATTTTGTTGCACAGCTTGCCTTGCACGAAGATTTCCCATCAAGTATTGCCAAAACCAAATTTACTAAATGATATTTAATTTTTATTTCTTTATTTTGCAATCGATATGTTTTTTTTCATTTTTCTTTTAAAACAATTATATAAAATGAAATACAAAACAATAATAAAACGAAATAAATAATTTCTTCTGATTTAGGCCCCCAAGGCACACTGCGTTACAAATTGTTTAGCCAATGCACACTCAGCATTTTCTGTCCAACGATGTGGTGGACAATTTTTAAAATATTCCATATACGCACAGCCCAATACCATACCGGCAAAAGGACTACACGTTCTTTGCAAAGCCGCATTACCCAGGGGTATTTGTTTTAAAGCCTCCATTTTTCTTTGAGCTGTGGGTTGGCATCGGCGAAAAGCCTCGAACATGGTTTCCGCATAAATGGTATCGTTTGAAAATTTATCATATAAATCGGCTTTAATATTGGACATATCCAATGTCTCCGGCTTAATCATATATTTGGATTCGCTTAGAATACATTCAGCCAGGCACTGTTGAAAAAATTTCATATTCTTTCGTAACTTCAGAAATTCATTTGTACTTACCGTTGCTTTTTCTACTGTGGGTGGCTCATCGCTAGATTTTCCAGTTATGCCCATGCGATGGGCACAGGTTTCGGTAACATCATCTCGGCCACCATCCGTACAGCATCTGGAAGGATCCTAAAAGAATGGTTTACCAATTTATATTAACTAAAAGGCCTATTTACTTGGGGCTCTATAAGGGAAAACTTTAATTTTTCAAATGTCTGAGAAACACATGAATTTTCATATCAAATACTGAAACGGATGGTATGACTTATTTTCTAAATAAAAGGCCTATTTACCATTTTATTTGTATGTGTGTATATAGATTAGCATAAGAGTATTGTCTACAATTCAAATCCACAACTAATAAATCACCCAAGTAGAAAAAGAAGTATTGTAGGCGCCTCGAACTGTGGCGAAATTCGATGTGATCCAGGCGGCACTTAGCCACCAAAGAAAGATCTGTAAGTCATCCAGCTGCTAGACTTTAGCATTCACAAAGAAAATGACTAATTATTAACCCTCTCAAACGTGTCCCCACAGCTTGTGTGGTATTGGTAAGGGGTAAATCCATTTATTCCACATTTGGAAAAAGAATGTAAGTGAAACCCCTGCCATACAGAAACCAGATGATTTTCGAAATAACAAAGGAGAAGATGGAACTCCTCTCATAGAGAAATCAGCAGGCAGTTATAGGAAAGCAAATGTGCGATTAGAAGATCACAGATATGACGTTCATCGAGGCCCAGTAGCAGCAAATTTCAATAACAATTTTGTTATTAGAAAATTTCGATAACTGTTTTTTATATAGAAAATTTCGATAACAAATTTTGAATATAGAAAATTTCGATAACAAATCCTTTATATAGAAAATTTCGATACCAATTTCTTTATACAGAAACTTTTGATACCAAGTTTTTTATGTAAAAAATTTAAAAACAATTTTTTTATACAGAAAATTTCGATACCATATTTTTAATATAGAAAATTTCGATACCAAATTTTCGATAACAGGTTTTTTTCAATTCCAATTTTTTATACAAAAAATTTCGATAACAAATTTTTTATATAGAAAATTTTGATAACAAATTTTTTATATGGAAAATTTCGATAACAAATTTTTTATATAGAAATTTCCGATTCCAATTTTTTTATATAGAAAATTTTGATACCAAATTTTTTATATATATTTATAGAAATTTTCGTTATCAAATGTTTTATGTAGAAATTTTCGATAACAGATTGTTTCGATTCCAATTTTTTTATATAGAAAATTTCGATAACATATTTTTTATATAGAAAATTTCGATTCCAATTTTTGTATACAAAAAATTTCGATAACAAATTTTTTATATAGAAAATATCAATACAAATTTTTTATATAGAAAATTATGATAGCAAATTTTTTATGTAGAAAATTTCGATACCAAATTGTTTATATAATAAATTTCGATGTTAAATTTCTGATATACACACAGTTACTAAAGTCTACATAAATTTCAGAAATTTTTTTAACCAATCCGTTTTCGTTGAAAATCTTTATAATTGTCTGACATCTTTCTTCGATTTTAAGACGGTCTTTTGCATTGGTTCAGAAATTTGTGAAACAAAGGAGAAGATGGAACTCCTCTCATAGAGAAATCAGCAGGCAGTTATAGGAAAGCAAATGTGCGATTAGAAGATCACAGATATGACGTTCATCGAGGCCCAGTAGCAGCAAATTTCAATAACAATTTTGTTATTAGAAAATTTCGATAACTGTTTTTTATATAGAAAATTTCGATAACAAATTTTGAATATAGAAAATTTCGATAACAAATCCTTTATATAGAAAATTTCGATACCAATTTCTTTATACAGAAACTTTTGATACCAAGTTTTTTATGTAAAAAATTTAAAAACAATTTTTTTATACAGAAAATTTCGATACCATATTTTTAATATAGAAAATTTCGATACCAAATTTTCGATAACAGGTTTTTTTCAATTCCAATTTTTTATACAAAAAATTTCGATAACAAATTTTTTATATAGAAAATTTTGATAACAAATTTTTTATATGGAAAATTTCGATAACAAATTTTTTATATAGAAATTTCCGATTCCAATTTTTTTATATAGAAAATTTTGATACCAAATTTTTTATATATATTTATAGAAATTTTCGTTATCAAATGTTTTATGTAGAAATTTTCGATAACAGATTGTTTCGATTCCAATTTTTTTATATAGAAAATTTCGATAACATATTTTTTATATAGAAAATTTCGATTCCAATTTTTGTATACAAAAAATTTCGATAACAAATTTTTTATATAGAAAATATCAATACAAATTTTTTATATAGAAAATTATGATAGCAAATTTTTTATGTAGAAAATGTAGATACAAAATTTTTTATATAAAAAATTTCGATGTTAAATTTCTGATATAAACACAGTTACTAAAGTCTACATAAATTTCAGAAATTTTTTAACCAATCCGTTTTCGTTGAAAATCTTTATAAATAGTAACCTCGATTTTAAGACAGTATTTTGCATTGGTTAAAAATTTTTTTAAATTGAACTGAATTGTGGCCCTGCCCAGGCCCACAAAAGTATACATCCGATTAACAAATTTCACAAATTTCTGAACCAATGCAAAAGATCGTCTTAAAATCGAAGAAAGATGTCAGACAATTATAAAGATTTTCAACGAAAACGGATTGGTTAAAAAATTTCTGAAATTTGTTAACCGTAAGTATACTTTTCAGAGATTTTTTAACCAAGACCGTCTTAAAATCGAGGAAAGTTGTCAGACAATTATAAAGATTTTCAACGAAAACGGATTGGTTAAAACATTTCTGAAATTCGTTAACCGTATGTATACTTTTGTGGCTGAGTGTAGAAAATTTCGTTAAGAAAAATTTATATGGAAAAATACGATAACAAATCTTTCACATAAAAAATTTTTCAACAACAAATTTCACTAACATTTTCTAAAATTTCGACAATTTTTTTATGTAGAAAATATCGACAGTAATTATTTTATATAAAAAATTTCGATAAATAAATTTTCTTTAAAAATGTCAAACTGTTATCGATTTTTTGGTAAAATGTTTAAAAAAGAAATTTCTTCGCGTGAATATAATATCTTTTATTAGTTTTTATTTTTTACAATAAACAATTTTTTATTTTTAAATTATCCATATTTTTAACGAACAAATCGAAAATATTTGCTGTGATTATGTTTTTCGGCGAAATTCCTGCTAAAAGAATACGAAAGACTGAAGTGACAAACTTTTTTACAAGACATTATTTACTTTATGATCATTTACAGCATGTGTCTTAAGTCTTGAATAAACTCACCACTCTTTAGAATACATGGTGGAGGACAATATAAAAGACTTAAGCAACAAACCTTTTTTCTTTGGTTTGTTTATTTTGTGAGATCATTGCAAAAAAGTTTAGGTCTTAAGTCTTTTAGAAATATAGAAGACTGCATTTAAAAACTCACCACTAGTTGAGGTGGCCTTTGACAATCAATTACAGCCGCTGCCATAGTACTGCGCTATATTAAAAAACGGGATTTTATTAAAATTTTTGTAATTTTTGTATTGTTTTCCTTTTTTCACACTCACTATTACAATTACACATAACAATAATACGGATAATGCTGTTCTTATCATTTTTTCAATATTTTTTTTTTATTCTTTTAATGCGAACAACTGTTTCGTAAAATAACTTTTTAACAAATAATTTTATTTTACAATAATTTTATGAATTTATACTGAATTTTGTTAACGTACAACAAAAGAAAAAACGAAAACACAGTGAAAAATTTTCAATAGAGACTTTAATGAGTGAAATTAATGAGAAAACAGCAAAAACACAGCATCGCCAACAGAGCATTTCATTATATTTTCACCTGAATACCATATTTTTTAGGGGGAAAACCATTTTCTATATGACAGAGAAAAACTAACTGACCATTTAATTGCTTTAACTTTGACTTCATATGGCCACGCATGGATGTCGTTGCCATCATCAGTACCAAAGACACACACACACACATAATCATAGTCGAATAGATATTTAAAGCTATTAAAACTTTTCCAACATTTAGTTTCTCTGTTTTGATTATGTTTCTTTTTTTCTCGATTTGCGTGCAAGTTTTTGAAGAGCTGTTACCGCTGTTGTTGTGTTTTGTTTTTTAGGTTTTCTGTCAAAAGTTCAGGTTGACAATTTTTATATTTTGTTTGTTTGTGTCATGAACTTGGCTATTATTGGTCAATGCTTTCATATGTACATAGGTTACTTGTTATTGTGTTTATCTAAATTTTTTTTTTCGAAGTTTCATTGCACAGTTCAGTGATTCTGTGGGTTGATGGTGTATTAAATTTGGAAAATGAGCAGCAATAACATGACAAACAAATGCTTGCATAAGTTTTACTTTTGAAATGTTATCCACTGGTTAAGCTTAGTTTAACACTAATTGTTGTTACTCATATGATGAAAATGAAATTCTTAATATAGGTCATGGCCAGAATAGGGTTTAATTATTGTATTCAATAAGAGGTATTCAATAAATTCATTGCTATTATCGAAGAGGCCTATTGTATTTAATAATCACGGTAATAATTCACAGTCAATTAACCAAAATCTTTAAAAATGTTTAATTTTTTGTAACTTTGTTTGGAAATATTATAATAAAATGCTGCTACGCTACCAGCAGATGATAATAAACTATTGAAAGGCCTATTTGAAAACCTATTTTCTGTTGATGTGAGAAAAGCATAGTTAGCTTTTAAATGCAGCCGAGAAAGGCTGGTACTTTACATCTGAGAGTACAAAGCAAGTCCTAATTTGCCTAATACGTGTCATTCTACATTCCAAATTAGCCTAAAGTGCAATTTTTACCGCAAATCTAAGCCCCATAGTAAAGCACTCAGAATTAGTTTGGAGAGTGCCTCTGAAGAAGGCTTTTAATCGGATTGTTATTGAACAAAATATTTGTATTATTGCTCACCAATGTAGTCGCCGTAGTCTAGTAGGTAGTGTGTTGGCTTATTAGACGTGAGGTGAGGGTTCAAACCCGAGGTCAGACATCTCCAACAATATGAAATATGAACAAATATATAATTGATGAGTAACTTATTAGTGACTATGCGAGATATTTTTTTGTTTATTTTTTTTTTTTTAATTTGCTATTATGAAGAGGAAAAGGATGAGATCATCCCCAATTTATCTGTCACTGTTCAGCGTAGTTTATAAACTGAAAAAAGTACCTATTTCGGTATTTTATTCCTCTATTCTATCCTCTCCTACTAAGTTATTAAAAACTTTGCTGCTAATAAATCGCCAATCGAACAGAAAACGCACTTTTCCCGTGTTAAATACAAAGAACATTTTTAAATTTTCGAATTTTGAGAGCCTATTACCATTTACTTGAATATATCGAAATGGAAAAAGTTCTCATGAATCTCTTTTAAAGTAATATTTTTAAAAATTGCGTTTAAAATAACGTTTAAAGACAATTCACTCACAATAGATTTCCTGGTGCTTACCAAAGTCGGCAACCTAGAACTTTATTTTTGCACAGAAAACAGTTTCTCTTCTAAATAATATAATATATTATATTATGTTTTTAAATTTTTAATCAGTTTACCGATGGCAACACTATATGACACCATTCATCCCTGTTTCGCAACCCAATTTATGAATGGTGTGTTTGGTTTAACGCAATAACTGCGCTAATAGAGGTGAAAATTACTTATCCTAGACATACACCGGTTAATTCAACCCAATGGTGTGTGATAATGCAGTATCTATTTCGAATAACGGCACTTTGTTGAATTTCAATTTTATTCAACCCCCTGACAAATTCACCACACTTTGCAAAAACTCAACACGTTACAAACAAACCACACTAAAACCACACATTTTGGGTTCCGCCCGTCCGTCAAACTCTTTCTTCTTAAACGACGACGATTGGCTTATTTTCATTTATACAGATCGGACACGAATATAGAATAAGCGAATTAATACGTTTGTCTTTTGAACGAACAAAGGAAATTTTCCAACCATCGGTGTGACATGAAAGAAATTTTATAAACTCAACTCCTGGAAAAATATATAATAATAACACTAAAATAGGAAAAAATTTACAAATATTTTTAATTCATAGTTTTTTCTATTTTTTCAAAATTAAATTATGTTTGTTTATTTAGTTTACAACAATTAATTAAATTTTTAATACGTTTTTTTTAACCAAATAAACAAAACCAATAAACCTACACAATAATCGTATTAAATTGAACCTAAAAAATAACCAATTTTGGTTGTTAGAAATAAATAACTAAAGCGGCAACACTGTTTATAACAACCCTGTATTATTATGAGTCAACTTACCTAAAAACAGCTGTTTGTCCAATAAAACATTTGTTTTGTTTTTGTTTTCTTCTTTTTCCTTTTAGTTTGGCAGTTTTCAGCATGAATTTGTTTGTTTGTTCTGCCTTAAAATATTTGTTGTGTTTTTGTTTATTGAACTAAAAAATTAAAATTAAGAGAAATTTATAAGAATTGTTGTTAATTATTTAAAGGAAAACTAAACATATTATTGCTCTCTTTTGCAAAGTGTTACAAAGAAATTTCTAGAAAGTAGTGTTAGTAAGTGAAAAAGAATACGGTATTAAATAAAAAAAAATGGTGGATGCGGTTTATTGTGTTATTCATTCGGTTTTTATTCATTAAATTAAAAGAAATTATTGTGCAAAATTTATAATCAATCATCCAAGTTGCAGAAGAACTTCCAATTGGAATATAAATAAGTGGTATGTTTTCTTTCCTATTTATCTTTTTAACTATTAGAATAGAACCTTATGCTATTACTAAGTGTTTTACCATGCCATACATTTCTCCGCTTAAAGATATTTTCCGGGTCACTGCTTATGGCCATCCTTTATCCAGACTGTAGGAAATTCTTAATTTATTGTAATTGTGATCCTAATGTTCCAAATCCATGACTTAAATTATTTTATTACTCAGTATATTCCCATATTGCAAAATGTAATGCAAATCATTTGCAAACTTTTTGGAGGGAAAGAATTTAAATGGCTGACATAATGATTTCGTGGTCTTACAGTGCTGACCAAAAAAACAATATTCAACAGTTTACTCTTACAGCAGAATGTTTTTTGCGATAGTACGTAGATATCTACAGAGCCTGTCACCTTATTTCATACAGCCTCATTGCACCCTCGTTGCTTGAATAGCTTAGCTGACCTTACGTCTATGGAAGTTAGCAGGCCCTACTGTTTCTTTATTAGACACTCAACTTATGCACAAGTTGGACTAAGATTCTTGGTTTAATGTCTCAGCTCTTTTCCGTTAACATTTCTGTAGAATTAACTCCTTGTATTCTATAGTTTGCCGAGTATTTGATTGAAGATTACTTTTCTGATATCTTTATATAGTCATACAAGTAATACAGTGACCATGTCATTGAATCCAATTGTGAATGAGAGGCCAGTTCATACTCCTCTCCTGTTTGTCGTACTTTACCTAACTTGTTAACCTAAGAGCAGAAAATGGAAGTCGCCATTGGATGAGATAAGAAATACTTTTTCAGGTAGATTGTTCCTCTTACGGATAGTCTCATTAAAGAAACAATTCTCTCTGTAATGACCATAACAAGTAATTTGCTCACTACGAATGGAGAAAAACGAATATTTAGTAGAATTATACGATTTCCATCAATGCATACCTAATTTTACCAGGGCATTTACTATTACATTTGCATTTACAAACCACATTGTAATTGTACTCTAATGCCTGAGTTTTGTAAGTCATTCCGGTTGGATTTAGGTAATAATGTGATAAACCATGGCATTCGAATTCTGCTTTCGGCATTTAAAAAATATTCCAATTTAACATAGTATTGCGTTCTAACATCCAGAACTAGAACTGCCCCTGTAGTTTATGTATGCGAGTAGAAAGGATTCTCCCTCCATGCTATTGCACAAATGTATCCTGTGGCTTTGTTCTGCTTCAGGCAGAGGCAGTAATCTATTAAAACGCTGCCTATGGTACTAGTGACACAATAGAAAACCTACTAACGTTCGCCTTCCGTAATTTATACAGTCCGTCCCCGTAGGAGACGCGTGCTGCTAATTCTTTGGCCTGCCTTAGTCCTCTAAATTACTACCCTGAGGGAGTATTCATTCCCGTTAGTATGGTCTCGACATTGCTTTTGCTCAGGTAATCTATATCATATCTAGACATAGTTCCACAGTATTTTAAATTGTTCTTTGAAAAACGCACACTGCTCCCTCTTTCTTTTTCTACAACCAAGTTTCTTAATACCAAAACAATACTTTTGATACTTTCGTTTTATAAAAATATTTAATTAAATGACATAAAATCAATGTGGCGCTCATGATCCTCAACTACATAGTTGGTCTACTAGAGTAGGTCCTAGAATGATAGGGTTGTCACCTTCCATTGCCTGGAAACAACTCCTTCTAGGAAAATGTATTGAAATAAGTGGCGATCAACTTTTCTCATTGATTCCTATTGTTTCTCAAGAGGTAACGCTACCGGACCTTCCTATGATGTTTCTTCAGCGTTAAAGGGTATGGAAATTTTTTAATTTTCATGAGATTAAGAACTCCTATAAAAATCTAGACAAGAAAAATTAAACGAGAATAGTGTAGCAATTCAAATCAAAATATTTTTATGTTAAAATTGTTTTACGGTGCCCTGGAAAACACGATATAAATTTTATTTATTGTTTAAATATCCAATACAATTTGCTGTTCTTTTCTTTCTTTTAAAACCATCCCCTGTTTAATTTTATGATATTTTTCCAAAAAAAAACATTTCAAAAACTTAACCATCATTTGAAATAGTAAATTTAGTAATTGATTGTCTTCCAAGTGAGAGTGTTAATATAATTCGTATTGTATTGTTCACAAATGTTACTTCATTAACAAGATATTTTATGTTCTCGTATTAATTTTCGAATTCAACGTTTGTTCTACTGTCATAATTAACGGAATTGTTCTTTTAAAAACAGTAATAATGGGCGTTATGGCACCCTCATGCAATTCTAATTAAAGTTGAAATGAATAATGTCCAGTTGAAAGTGACCCTTTTTTCTCTACAAAAACGTGTATTCTTCGTTTGTTAATGTTTAACCACAAATCAATGGTTAAGTAAGTGTAAACGTTGTCGTCAATGATAATGGATTACAGAGAAATTCTTTAAAAATGCTTATTTTATGATGGTGGTAGGATGGTATATAAATTTTAAAACAACGGCATATGGCTTATAAAAATAGGTTTTTACCCCACCAAACTAGACTGTATGTATTCTGTTGCCAATTCTATTTATACTAGTTTATATATACATACTTATATACATACATGCTATACTCTCTATATATATGTACATATCTGAATACGATCTCATTAATGGCGTATCATATATAACTATGGGTAGATTCAATATTAAGGAGTTAAGAAGTCCTTTATATTGTGAGAATGAAGATCTAATGAGTTTTAGGTTGCAACCACCATATTATTAGGTTTGGAAAGAAATATTCAGAAGTGATTAAGTTAGGTTAGATTAGATCAGTTTACTTGGTGGCCCATATGGCACATTGTGTTACCCAGTGTAAGGTAATCAAGAGGGATTACATACATATGTACATGGAAAATTGGTCATTACAACCCTTCAGTCAGGATACAACCTAGGTTCTCACACCACTGATGTTTTGTGTGTTAATTTTATACGTGAGTGTCGATTAGAGTCGATTCCAAACGACAGAGTTTTTGAGAAACTTTTCATGGCAATTTTATTTACTCTCGCCCAAGAAATATTTTTTCATATTTCCGTTTTGATGCCTGACCTGGGGTTTTAACCGTGGCCTCATGTCTAATAAGCCAACACACTACCCACTGGACTACGGCGACTAATATCTAAGGCTAGGGAAATGACTTATAATTGCGATACCTTAATGAACATTGCTTTTCAAATCGTTAAAGGTTAGATTATTACTTGCACAGGCATTATCAAATCTTGTTGGCATCATAACTTGAAATTACACTTCCTGGAAACTTCCTCTGCAATATAACCGAGTCGTACTGTGTGGCTCGACATGTTCCAACCACTTGTCATTAGTTTCGTATTCTTCAATTGCGGCCACTCTGATGCATTGACAAATCCATACCAGATTTCGCGACCAACTGTAAGTTTTTTTTCCGGTTGCAATGACTTTTCCACAATCAATTCTGGGTTTTCTGGTCCTCATATGTGACAATTTTGATTCTTGAACAATCCATCCGAGAGAAAAAAGAGCTTCATTGCTGAAGAAACTTTTGTTCGCAAAAAAGGCTCATTAAAAAGCTGATGCTCTAGCATCTAATCAGCATATCTACAACGTTGTGAATGATCTGCCGTCATTATTTAGTGCCTGAGTTGGACTTTATATGGTTGAAGATGCAAGGAATGATATTTTTGGGAGTGTGTACATTGCGATGATCTGTAACAACTTAAGTCTTATAAATTTTCTTTGTAATTTGTAAGACGATTATAGAAATCATAATCACCCGTTGTACTCTTTAAATGGTCACGTTTTAACAATTTTTATGCGTTCTTTAGTTATAAAACGATCCATAATTGTAAAAGGCAAGTTTTTCGTGGAAGAATTTTGATACTTCAGATGAAAGTTAAAAGTTTTGAGAGTCTGGTGGCTTTGATTCACTAAATTATAATCCTTTAATTTCCCTAAGCACTTGTTTCTCTTTTATCACCTTTAAGTATAGTCGATGGAGCAAACAGAGACATCGGATTTCCACAAACTGATGTCGAAAAAAAATTTTTTTTTCATAATTTTTTTTGGTTGTGGAAGAAGACGTCAATATCAAGCCAAGTCTATAGCCTTCAAATCGCAATGAACTAAATAGTGATTAATCTAAAGCTTATGGTCTGGTGGGGTCAAAGCACATGGCTACCAATGGTCGTCTACAAAGCATGGGATTTTTTGCTCACCAAACTCACATCTGTAAAGCTTCATGATTTCTCGAGTCGTGTGTCAATCTTTTGTGGTTTTCCTAAACGGTTTTGTAATTTCTGTGATATTTTCTTATTGTTTACTTATCTTATTTTGCCTTCATGTTTCTGTCTGCGCAGCACGACTATTCTGCCATTCATCTCTAAAGAATCTTAATTTTAATAGACTGTCAAATAAAATTGAAGTTTTTGGAAAACTTTGGTAGAAACTTGTGTTTGAGACTTGACTGAATACTCTTAATGTATAATTTATTTCTAAAATCAATATGGTCTCATGGTATAGACATAAATGCATACATAATTGGTCATTACAACCCTTCAATCAGAATTACGACCTAGTTTCACACAGGACTTATTTTGCCTGTGTTAATTGTATACATGAGTGGCAGGACCTACAGTTTAAAGTCGTCGTCCGAACTACAGATCTCTGAGAAATTTTTTTCATGACAATTTTATTTTCTCTTAGAGAGTTTTTGCCAGAAATATGCTGAGAGGCAGAAGCCGAAGAAATATTATTTTTGTATTTCGTTTAGTTGGAGATGAAGTCGCCGTAGTCTAGTAGGTAGTGTGTTGGCGTATTAGACGTAAAACCAGGGTTCGAGCACCAAACCAGACATCAAGACAAAATACAAAAAGTATTTCTTCGGCGACTTCCTCTCAGCAAACTCTGAGAGTAAATAAAAATTGCCATGAAAAGTTTCTCAAAAATATGTCGTTCGGAGTCGACTTTGAACTGGAGGTCCCGCCACTCATGTATAAAATTTAACACACACAACATAAGTGGTGTGAGAAACTAGTACGTTGTACAATGGGTCAATTCGACCTCCGGGTACTGTACTTGTCTTAATTGACATTAATTAATTAACCTAACCTTTGTTGGAGATATCTGACCACGGGTTTGAAAAGTAGCCACCCGTCTAATAAGCCTATACACTATCTACTAGACTACGGCGACTACGATTCTAAATATCTCACCTCAAATTATGCCAACTGACTACCATCGCTTTGTATACATCGTTCAACGATAATATTCGTTGAATTACCAAAATAGTTGGTGGGCCTTAAATTGGCCTGGAATACAGCAATGGGATCATTTTATAAGTCAATTTCTTTGCTATACTTTTCACGATGCTATCCGTGGCCAATTTTTTTTTTTGCGGGAAAGAGGGAAAATGCTTTATGCATTCATGATGGTCGTTAGCAGACATGATATGTCGGACTCTCCCACTGGGTATACCGACTAAAAACCCGCCTTGTCTCCTCACCGGGGAATCATTCCACCTCGGAACCACGGTTGTATTACTTCGAGGTGGACCCCTTTTCTGGCATATGTTTCAGTTCCAATGTCGTCATTTCGTGACCAATGGCCTCACGTGTAATATGTAAGCCTACACGCTGCCCACTAGCCTAGGGCGTGGAATGCATGGTATACATGACTCTATTCTGAGATGCACTTGAAAATTTCCATTCCATTTTATAACCAAGGACAACAGGGTCCACTTCGAAAAACATCACTACAAATCTCGTTTTAACATTGAAATCAAATGTTAAGCTAGTCCAACTCTTTCCTATTGGCCTAAAAAGATCAGTAATTGCCTTGTAGTACTTTGTTGCATTGCTTGTATAGAAATTTTAAACAAATTTTGTTTTATTTCAATGGTAGATTTCCTTTATTTGTTTAGTTATACAAAAAAGTTGGAGAAAATTTCATAAATTTCAAATATTTTACGTGTATGTTTAAACGTAAAGCTTTTTAACTGGATTTCTTCTCTCCCCCACATTACTTAGTAAAAACATTACGAGATTTAAACAATTTTAAATTGCCATAAGCAAAGATTTCTTTAAAAAATAATCGAAAAACTGATATTTTGTGTGATCAAATGTTTAAAGAGAAGAGAAGAAGAAAACCAGGAAGAAGAAGTAAGCAGCCAGCAACCATAATGCCATGTTGGTTGCATTTAAGCGAGTAGAAAAACAGCCAAGCAAGATATAAAGAAATAAAAAAGAAAATCGAAAGAAAATTGTCTAAAATGAGAAGAAAATTTCAAAAAGATAAATAATGCATATCTCACGCACATTGTAGTGGTGGCTTTTTCAAATAGTAATCCATACAACACGTTGTTTGTTGGTTGGGCCTCTTAACTCAAACTCAAGATTCAGGCCAAATAACAAAACAAAGCCAGCGCCGTGAAGGTATCAAATAATGCCAAAGGTTTACAGTAATGTGTGGTGAAATTCTTAAAACTTTAAAGTTTGTTTACATGCAAGACTCTGGCTGCAGTTTTAGGTTAGAATTTAAGCCAACCAATTACCTGGAGTAGCAATTTTTTAAGATAACGTTTTGCGTTTGCAGTAAGGTAAGGTAAGGTAAGATAGAAAAATGTAAGGTTAGGTACGGCAAGAAGGGGTATGAAGAAAATTCATTAAATATTTGCTATTTCGCTATGTGTTTGCTATTTTGGTGTTAGACTTCGGTGATCATCTCTCTTCCATCGTTGTTATTTTGTTTGTTTATTCATTATTATTGTTATTGTTTCCATAGCAATGGACCAAAGCAAAGGAAACCTGAGACTTGGACAATGATTGTCCATCCTCCACCTCGATCTATCTCCTCCTCCTCCTCCTCTTACACTCGGTGACTATTTTTATTTACTTTTTCCTCTTTTTTTTAGATTTTTGTATTTGAAAAGATTTATAAAGATTACTTAGTTTCAGTGTATTTGGGGATTTTTAACTTCATCGTCGTTGGCGCTGCTAGGTAATACAAGTAATAATAATAATTTGTAACAGAATCTAATATTTATTTTAAAGTTTATTTTTGTGGCCCGAAAAACCAAAACGTGTTCATATAATAAAAATAAATTCTCTCTCTCTAATAACAAAATCAAACAAAAATAACAACAAAAAATAATTATTTTCTAATATAAAACAATATAAATATTAAATTACAAACAATAACAAATTTTGATGAAATTGTTATTATTTTAAATGGCCATGATAATCAATAGTTAACCATATACTATCAAGCCAATGGAATTAACTTCTTATTTATGTTACCACCAAACCATATTATTGGTTAGGAAAGTAATCAGAAAAAGTAAACATTCAAGACTTTTATTTGATAGCATTCTTACAGTCTTACCAATATTAAAGTCAGGTTAGAATCTAGTAAAGGTGGCCGCCTGAGGTGCCAAGGCAAATACCAACGCATTGAATAAAATTTTCAAACTAGTATTGGAACTATCATGATGATAATGCTGATCTAGCCTTCTCTAACTCGGTAATAACCGGTTTCAGTTAGACTTTGTTGGAAGCAGAGTGTAGTATGTAGTGTGTTGGCTTACTAGACGTAAGACCACGGTTCAAACCATCTCCAACAAATCGAAATAGGAAAAATTTATTTCTTCGGCCAGTGCTTTTCAGGAGATTTCTGGCAAAAACTCTGAGTTTAAATAAAATTGCTATGAAAAGTTTCTCAAAAAATCTGTCGTTCGGAGTCGACTTTAAACTGTCGACTTTAAGTGTAAGTGTACTTCTTATTGCATGGCCACATGAACACCCTACAGCAGGCAGTTTGTGTACGTCATAGCAGTTCGTCAGGCTCTTATTCTTCGTTATGCCTTCAAGGTAAAAAAAAATACTGTATTGCAAGGCCGCCTTTTTAATCCCTTTTAAAACTCACTATATGTATCGGGTCTTTCAATTAAGCGCTTACTTTCGTTACATTTTAATAAAACAAACTGTGTGTGAGATGTTATCGAAATTTTTTGAAAACCCTACAGCAGACAGTTTGTGTACGTTGTAGCAGTACGTCGGGGTCTGTTTCTTCAATGTGCTTTCGTGGTGATTATACTGTGCTGCTGTGCCGGTTTTTTTTCCTTCAAAACTAACTATATGTACCGGGTCTTTCATTAGGCGCATATATCTTTAAAAACAACAAACTGTGTGCGAGATATCATTGAAATTTTTTTGTAAAATTTTTGGAAACCCTACAGCAGACAGTTTAAGTACGTTGTAGTAGTATCCTCTTTTTCGACGTGCCTTTAAAGTGATTGTACTGTCCTATAGAGCCGCCTTTCTTATCTCTTTTAAGACGCAATATATCGAGTCTTTCTTTAAACGCATATTTCTTTAAAAACTGTTTTTAACTCGTTTGAAAGACACATTCATACCATTATGTGTGCAATATAATATAGTTCAAATGTCCGCCAAGGCTTCTCTGGTTGGAACACATCTAAAATAAAATCTGGCGCATAAATCAAGCTGATATTGACCGAGCATGGCATGAGTTATTGTTGGCTTTTTAAGACGCTGTGGTTTATGGCTTAAATGCATACGTCTGCAAATTAGGAAAAGTCTAACGGGGTTAAATTGAACGGCCGCGGTGTACAGTTCGCATCACTTCCACGTGAGATGGCAACGTCCTTAAACTGCTCGTGTAGAATATACAATGTGGCATGAACTGTGTGGCACATAACTCCATCCTGTTGAAACAACACGCCGTTGGTGTTCAGGCCAATTGACAATCATCAACCTATAATGCTCATCGTTGACAGTGGTTGCTTAATCAACATCATTTTCAAACAAATATGAATCAAGGACGCCGACAGCACCAAATCCACATCAAACTGTGATTTTTCTGGATGTATTGGATCTCATGTTTATTGGTATCGCCCTCAATTGGACAAAAGCATTTGTTCAGGAACCCATTCATTCAGAAACGGGCCTCAACCTTGAAGATGAGTTTTCGATGAAAATTAGAATCAGTTGCCTATTGCTCCACAGCCAAATCAGCCGTAGTCTATGGTCGTTTACCTTTCGTTCCTGGATCAATTGAATTTTGTACGGATACAGGCTTACGTCAGCCTAAGCCTTGCTATAGTAAATCAATCACATGTATATCTTAAGTTGAATTAGGAAACAAGGCATGAAATGGATTATAAAAAGACGCGTTTTGTCATTGGCAAAGTTCCAGAAATCTGTTTTCCAATAATATATACAACAGAGCAGTCTTTACAAAACCATTGAATGTTGATGCTTGATTTGCGAGATTTCACCTTATTGTGCCTGCTGTTTGCGTCTGGTTATTCATTGTCTCTATGCAGCCTAAATACTAGCTTAGATTGCAGTAGTTTTCCTACCCCCAATGATGCTTATTGATTGGCTTTCTTAATATAATCCAACCTTACTATTCTAAGTGGCATTATTTATCTGCATTTTTCACTGGTCACTGCCCTTAATTTTATCGCAAATCCAACATTACACCCGAAGCTTTTCAGATTTTCGAGTTTTGTTTGCATGTGGCGATCTTATTTGACAAAATTCTGGAGTTCGCGTGAGAGACTCCATGTAATTTCTTTTTCTTATGAACAGATTTCATTATAATATCAAACAACATGACTATGGTAAATAGTTGAGGTCATAGCGGGCATCTTTGTTCCACTACAGCGTTGATATGAAATGGACTAACGTTGTGAGGAACTGAGATTTCTCTAATGTATCGAAATATTGTCTGTGACGGCCTGTCTAATGGATGCAAATCGCCGTAATCTAGTAGGTAGTGTGTGTTGCCTTATTAGACATGAGGCCCCCATTCAAATCGCAGGTCAAACATCTTCAACGGCGACTTCCGCTCAGTAGATTTCTGGCAAAAAGTCTGAAAGTAATTAAAATTGAAATGAAAAAGTTTCTCAAAAATCTGTCATTCGGAATCGACTTTAGAATTGTAGGTCCCGCCACTCATGTATAAAATTAACACACACAACGTAAGTAGTGTGAGAAGCTAGGCCGTAATCCTAACTGAAGGGTTGTTATGACTAATTATGTATGTGGATGTGTATGCATGTACGATAGCCTATCTAATGATATCGAAAATTTCCTTGAAATTTATGAATAATAGATACAAGGGGGAATGCCCGCCCCTCTAAGGACTACTAAATTATAATGTGAAGAGTGCTTGTATTTAACCGGAGAGCTTCCTGATTGTTTTCTAATTTACTTTCAAGTCTTCTTAGATATTTTAACGACATTTTGAGTGAAAAATAAAACTTTAAGCCGCCGCCAAATATTTGTTTGTGGTTTTCTATTTGCCTGCATAACATAACTTTTCTATTTTAAGGGGACTTTTTAAACGTTTATTATTTGTTTTTTTTTTATTAAATCTTTATCTTCATGTCGGTCATTTAAATGGAATTTAGTGGCTGCTACTTAAAGAATTTTAAGTACATATAAAAATTATAAGAAATCTTTTAAACTGTAAGCCATAAGAATTAATGTCTGTCTGTCTGTTGGTGTCTGTCTGTAGGCTTGTAGTTTAATAAAGAAATTTAAAGATTTTGTTTTTAAATTTTCCCAG
This sequence comes from Sarcophaga subvicina, assembly GCA_936449025.2. Classification (NCBI taxonomy): domain Eukaryota; kingdom Metazoa; phylum Arthropoda; class Insecta; order Diptera; family Sarcophagidae; genus Sarcophaga; species Sarcophaga subvicina. The sequence continues at coordinate 26,974,634 of OW388084.2, read as the reverse complement.
ACCCATATGTACACTCAAAGCCAGCATTAAACATACACAGCCTACTTGCGTCCGGGACACTTTGTAGTCATTTCCTTACACTAATGTGCTTTGTACCTCTGTCCGTCTGAAGCGTTATGAGCCTATTTAATGGTTCATACGATCATACGAATGATTGTATAGTTTATGCAAAATTATTCATTAATTTCATTAAATTCATGTGCTCCCCTTTTTGTTGATTGAACTACTACAACAACAATCTATCGATGACTATTTCAACACAAACAAAAACTCTCTGTGATTTGCATTTCCGCCGATAAATTATTGAAAAAAATAGGAAAAAATAAAAGAATACCAACCAAGTGATTGTGGTTTTATTTTCTTTTCTTTTTTTTTCGTTTATTTGTTACGATTATAAACCCTTCATTTTATGTTTCACTGATATGGTCATGCAAATTATAAAAAAATTAATTTTTTTCTTTCTTTCAATTCTTAGAGTTGAAGTTGTCTTTTGAGAAAGAATTTAAACAGGATGATGTGCCTTTAACGCCCCAACACGTTTATCACGCAAAAATTTTGGTTACTTTATAGTTAGGCCAGCATAAACATACTATCATCGCATGATGATGATGGAGGCCTTAAAACTTTGTGTACAATTGCTGAGCAAAGGTTATAACACAGGGCGCTCTACACGTTTCAATTGATGTTGATTTTAACACCTCCTTCTCAACTATTGACACTTGTACACTGTTTTGTAAGCAAGCAGCTACTTTTTCTTTCTCTGTTCAAGACTTTATTATATTATAAATCACTGCTGTTGGCTGCATTAGGCTCCATCAATCAGTCAATGGAGTCAGTCAGTCAATCAAATGCAATCTTCTTGCAACTGCTTTGCAGGAGTAGGTAGGAGAGCAAAAAAACCAATAAACCACAAAAACAAATCATCGTTACTTTTTTTACACCAAATTACCTGGGTAATCGTTTCGTTTCTTTATTTTATATTGGTTTTCTTTTTTTTTCTTTTGCAACTTACTTCCAGATAATGCGGTAAGAAAACAAATTACCAAATCATTTGTAGTCTTTTGGTTTGTTTTGTTTTGAAATTCAATATGCAAACACTTTAAAAGCCTTCCAATTTTTGTTTTTTTGTTCTTGGCATAAAGCCATCACCATCACCATTACCATCGTCATCATCATCACCAACGCCAACTTCAATTTACCGCCATCAATGTTGTGATCTTTATAGCCTTCAATTTCATCAAGTTTTGTTTGCAAATCTTGATCTTTCTGTCAGTCAGTCAGAGTATTTCTTTAAACACATTTCCATTCCATTCCATTTCAAAGTTAAATTGTCTGATATTTTAGTTCATTTCGCATTTCATGTGATATTATGATCCTGTCCCGATCCCCTATTGCCAACATTACTGTTTTCTGTTGCCTAAAAAGTTCATTTTAATCTGAACTTGACTTTGCCACATTTTCAAGATTTATTTCTTTAAACCTTCTTTTTTTTGCCACATAAATGTTAAGGTTTTAAGTAAGTTTTTGGCCCACAACGATAAAATACTTTTCGCATGGCCGTTCCTTATTTTTCCATTCTACTGACAATTATCTTGCAATTGCAGATCAAACAAGTTAATTCCCTTTTTGGGAAATGGATTGAAATTTGAAATATTTTTAATGAAGGTTGATATGATCATAAAAAAGATGTCATTTATGCGTGTAATGATATCTCTTCACTAAAAATGGTCCAATATGATTCATTGTAATACACTCTATCATTAACTTCCTGGTTACTATTTCTCAATCCTCCTTATATCGCCAGTTCACATTACCCCCACGTGAGAAAACCTCGTCTTCAAATCACTCGTGCAACATATACATTTTGGCATGAACTATGTGCCACATAATGCCATACAGTAGAAACAGCATGTCGTTGGTGACCAAATCATCCAATTTAGGTCAAAAGATATTGACAATCATCAACCTATAGTGCTCATCGTTAACAATAATGGCCGAATCAACGTTGTTTTCAAAGAAATGTGGACCGATGGCGTCGCCAGCACGAAATCCACACCAAACAGCGATTGCTCCATATGCATTGAATGCTATTTGATCTCATGGGGATTGCAATCGATCCAAATTCGAAAATTTTATTTGTACACCAACCCATTCATTCAAAAATGAACCTCTTCACTGAAGTTAAGTTTTCGTTGAAAACTAGAATCGGAATCTTCTGCACATTCCCATGGAAGCGGCAAAGTTTTCAGCACATCTTTCGTTTTGTCGACGTACGAGTGTTGGTCAATCGTTTACTGAACCAAATTTCTCTCCAAACTTCTCAATCTCAATCATCCGTTACCTATATTTATATTTAAATCAAACAAATTATGTATGAGGTATTATGTGTCAAATATAACATCGTTTAAATGTCTGCCACAGCTCCTGTGAGTAGAGCGCATCCGAAATGTTAAATTTTCTATCACACTGGCGCATCAAACAGGCTGAATTTGATCGTTGTCATGTGTTAGTTCACTTTAACGATCGCTGCGACTTAAGAAAACGCACGATCTCGGTAGCCAGTTCACAACATCCACACGTGAGCTAATTAAGCTCCACAAATCGCTCATGTAGAATTTCCAATACGACATGAGCTGTGTAGCGCCGTCCTAATGCAACAAAATAGCGATGGTGTCCAGATCATCTAATTCAGATCAAAACAAGTTGGTAATCATCGAACTATAGTGCTCACCGTTCACAGTGATGGCTTGATGAGCATAGTGCTTAAGAAAATTGCAACAATTTTGTTTGTTCACGTACCCTATTCTCACAGAAATGAGCCTCATTGTTGAATATAATTTAACGATGCAAATTAAGGCCCGTTGCCAGGCACACGTCGTTGTCTATGATCGTCTACGTTCGTGGATCAGGAAGATTTTGTACGGGTGCAAAACGAGTCTCACGATGCAAAATTCGCTCTAGTTGTGGTCTGCAAAAGGCCGAGTTCTCGTGAGCGATGTGAAATCTACTTTATTGGATTCTCCTCCATACTCTCACGGACTGCGTAGCAATTTTTGGCAAATCTTACGTTTTGTCGACGTATGAATGTTGTTCGATCGTTTACTGAAGCAGTGGAATTAAATTAATCCATCACATTTCGATATCACGATTATGGCGACCGTAAAATAGACGAAGCACCCGGTACGTTGCCCGAGCTGATCACCTATTTTGGTAAAATAATTTTATTATTCACACGTGTTATTTATATACGTCCATAAATCGGGCAAAATTCATTAAAATTAAAAATTTGTGCGATTTTCGAACCTAGTGGATTGGATTAGTATTGGGTAAAGGATTTCAAAACGGATAAAATTACACAAAATTAAAAAAAATACAAGTCATAGGAAAAAACGCAAATCATCGTCAAAAAACGCAAGCTATGGACCAAAAAATGCAACTAATCGACAAACAATGCAAGTAATCAACAAAAAATGCAAGTCATCGAACAAATATAGCCAGTTGTCGAAAAAAATGCAAGCCACCGAGCAAACAATTCAAATCATCGACAAAAAAATTAAAGTCATAGGCAAAAATGCAAGTCATCGACAAAAAAAAGGCAAGTCATCCACCAAAACAATGGAAGTCTCGGACACAAAAAAGTAAATGTTCGACCAAATGCTACAATTTTGCCCTATTTATATAAAGCACTCCTTTTGCTCATTTGAAGAAATCAATTAGCTTCGTCGGCTATATCTCCGGTCCCAAAGGGTTTTCAACTGTATTATCTCCAATAAGCAAATCGTTTTCTTTCAATTTTTTTTTAATTCAAAAGGTTAGCTTCGCTTTCTTTGCACTTTTTCTACAATTTGTCTCTATTTTCGTGAATATTTAATATTTTCTCTCTTCACTTTTCCAAATTTTTGAACTATGTTAACTTAACAGTCTCTGTTAACATACATACATATACATAATTGGTCATTACAACCCCTCAGTCAGGATTACGACCTAGTTTCTCACACCACTTATGTTGTGTGTGTTAAATTTTATACATGAGTGGCGGGACCTACAGTTTAAAGTCGACTCCGAACGACAGATTTTTGAGAAACTTTTCAAGGCAGGTTTATTTACTCTGAGTTTTTGCTAGAAATCTGCTGAGAGGAAGTCGCCGAAGAAATACTTTTGTATTTTGTTTTGATATCTGGCCTGGGGCTCGAACCCTGGATTTACGTCTAATAAGCCAACACACTACCTACTAGACTACGGCGACTTCTTAACCTAACATTCATTATAAAAAAAGGCTAACATTTGTAGCTAACTTCATAGACATAAATTTTCATTATCTGTCAATTGTAGGATCAAGTGACGTCGATAAGCTATTAACCTTTTGGCTTATTGGGTAGAGCCTGTACTATATTTCACGTAAAAGAAGCAATATAGGATATAAAGAGCCTTTTTGTTTGCATTATTCAAATCGTTTAACCCAGTACTCGAAAAAAAACTACAGCACTATCCTTACTCAGCCCTTTTTGTCAGCCAGCAGTTATGAATGCAATATGGATTGTATTTAAATTGACAGAGTCGTCTACATCTGTTTGTAACAGCCAGTCAAAGACAATTATTCAACAAGAAAAAATTGCTAATTTGACAACAATAAAATGAACAAAATATTCAACACTCATTAACAAATTGTCAATAATCATAACTCAGATCATAATCAACCCCTCCATAACCAAGCCAATCCATCTCTACTGTCATCTCTCTGGCAAATGCAGCAAGCAGCGCACGCCCATCATAATCCAAACAAATTAACAAACATAGCCGTGAACAAACTTTGCGTGTCATATGATCATAAATTCGAAATATTTAAAAATGTTAAAAGAGGGCCTATGCATATATGTGTGTGTGTGCTTGTATGTGCGTATATGAAAACCCTTAATGAAATGTTGAATTGCATTTGCCACACACAACAAATAGTTGTTGTTGTTTTTATTGTTGTTGTGGTAATTGAAATCAAACTGCCACAAATCTAACTTAAACTTCTGATAATACAAGGCAGGCAGGCAGGCATTCAAGGCAAGTTGAAAGTGCGATCAACAATTTGTTCTCGCTGCTAATTATAGTATTAGCGTGTAGGAAAAAAACCAACAACAACAACAATACAGTCTAAAAAACAAAGAAGCAAAAATTTTCATTTAAAGCCGAAATTGAAAATGAATACAAAAACAAAAGCCTGGCATAAGAAAAAATTTGCAACAAATTGATGACAATGGTTGCGGCGCGGTTGCTTGGCAATTGTGTGTTGCACTATTGCAGTTATTGCAGGCCGAAATAAAAATGCAAAATAAATGCTCGTATACTAGAAAAAAAGACGGCGACAATATTCAGACAAAAACAAACAAAAAAAATACAGAACTACACTCCTCTAATACAGGGTGTTTTGTGTAATTGAATAAAATCAAAAACAACAACAAAACACCAAGAACAACAACAACAAAACAAGTTTCTTGTTGCTTTGTCTTTCGCAATGTTATTTCGTATCGATTTGGCAACAGATCTCTCGGTTTCAAGTACATTTTCTTGTCAAATATTGTCGTCTAATCGTTAATCGTTGTTTGATTTTCTGTTGTTGCCGTTGTTGTTGTTGTTGTCGTTGCTGTTGTCGTTGTTTGTTCAATTCAATGTTGTTGTTGATGTTTCACTAATTGCCTGTATAAATATTCGTATTTTGTGGCAACCAAACCTAACCAAAATCAACATCTTAAGCAATAATTAAATGCCACAACCATTACGGTGACCGACAACAACAACAACAACAGAATTGCATTTAATTAGAATTAAAAGGCGATAATTTTTAAATGCGATTGAAGAACATGCACCACAACACCATGAAACATGCGAGTACATACATGTAGCATAAGCACGAAACCGTTTAATCCGTCCATTTGTATTCCATTCATGGAAATTGCATAAAGGTGGGGTACAAGAGCGTTAAGAAGATATCTAGGATTTCTTATGATACAAGAAAATAATTTTGAGGCTTCTCCAGCGTCGTACTCAAGATGTGGCACGACTAAATTAGAATTGAAATATTTTAGCATCGAAGATATAACCAGGGAAACCCATTACCCTCTCTAAGTTTGATTTCATACATTAGCCCATACAGAACTGTTCACTTTGGTCTCCCTTAACAGGATGTCGTCGTTGTCCAGGAGGTAGTGTTTTGGCTTATTAGGCGTGTGAGCCACTGTTCATACCATAGGTCAGACATCTCCAACAAAACGAATTATAAAAAAATTTTTCTTCGGCGACTTCCTCTCAGCAAATTGCTGGCAAAAACTCTGAAAAGTTTCTCAAAAATCTGTCTTTCGAAGTCGACTTTAAATTGTAGGTCCCGCCACTCATGTATAAAATTAACTCACACAACATAAATGGTGTGAGAAGCTAGGTCGTAATCCTGACTGAAGGGTTGTGATAACCAATTATGTATGTACATATGTCTGAATGTGCCTGAAGATCCCCCAACGTTATAATTTTCGGTGTGAAGTCACTTCTAATAGCAGGAGTTATGATTTTTTTATATTCGGCCGAAAATTTCTCTGACGTTTACAGGACCCAACGATTGTACGATTGAGGGCGGCTTAATAAATTCATTATTTTCTTGAACTTTACTATCATTGCCCAACATTTCTCCAGTTTTTCTTCTATGTCGTGGTCCTCAAAATAGATTTCTTCGTGTGACGAATTCATCGTTGCATTCAAATATCTTCCTGGGCCTCAAATTTCTTCACGTTTGAAAACAAGAATAGTCACTCGAGATGAATAGAGCGAAAGAGGGAGGAATTCGTAGCTTAATTAATGGATTTGCAATGAAAACTGCACTAGTATGCACTCTTACAACGAATTATCACCGCGCGCATGGTTGACACACTCACTTTGGTCTTCTTTAGCACCGATTTATCACGAGGATCTTTCAGTTTTTAGTGCTGGTTTGGCCTTTAGTAAGTTGTGATGTTTCTGATGTATCCACCATGGTTTATAAATCTTATTGCTAAAACGTTCCTATAACCAAGTGATTATTCAAAATTGAGTCTTCTGGGCTGTATAAGATGCTTTTGTCTTTCACAATCTCTCGCAATTTTAATTTTCGATCGGTTAATACGATATCATGACTATTTTCAAAGCAGTCTTGTTTAACTTCAGCTTTGTTGCGAAATGATTCATAAATGTTCGGCCATCAATCAATTATTAACTCACTAGCTTTCTTCAAACTTCTAGACATAAGCCTGGTACCATCGAGACGAAAGAGGGCATGTTTTTTTAACTTCAGTGTTGATACGAAATGATTGATAAATGTTCTGTCATCAATCAATTATCAATCATTTTGTAGCGAGGACATTCTTATTTCACTTCAGCTTTGATAAGAAATCATTGCTAAATGTTCTGTCATCCATCAGTTATCAATAATTTCGTCTGAAAGCGAATTATATCAATCATTTCGTATATCAAAGCTGAACTGAAATAAGATACGAAATGTAAATGTTCTGTCATCAATCAATTATCAATCATTTCGTATCGAGGGCATTCTTATTTCACTTCAGCTTTGATACGATATGATTGATAGATCTTCGTCTGAAAGCGAATGTTATCAATCGTTTCGTATATCAAAGCAAATGATTGATAAATGATCTGTCATCAATCAGTTATCAATCATTTCGTATCAAAGCGAATGTAATCAATCAGTTATCAATCACTTCGTATCAAAGCCGAAGTCAAATAAGATACGCAATGTAAATGTTCTGTCATCAATCTATTATCAATCATTTCGTAGCAAAGTTGAAATGAAATAAGAATGGCCTTAACCATCTGAGCAGTTCAAAAAGCCAACACACTATCTACTACGACGACTTCATCTGTTGATCGAAATTATTTTCTAAGACTCGGCGTTTCTATTCGTCTGATGGTACCAGGAGTGTAGAAGTCTGGAGAAAGCTAGTGAGTTCATATGTACGCGATATTGTCCCATCAATCTGGTATTGCCATTTTCGCCAAAAAAAAAGGAAAGAAAACTTTAATTCCTATAAATATTTGTTTACATACCTCAAGCCTATTATATATTTGTTTAAAAAAACTGAACATTATTTCTTATACGTGAAGGAAGAAAAAAAAGTGTCATTTAATCATTCATGCATTCATGCATTCAGTTTTGGTCTATTCAATAATCATAAGTTGGCTGTTTTTATAATACCGGTTATCAAATATTTCTAACACAACATAAAATTTTATTGATAATCATGGTGTGGTGGCTAGTGGCCGGTGGCTATATGTGTTGTTTTGTTGTAAAACTATCATTATAACCTGCTTTAAAAACATTTGCACAATTCTGTTACCAATAATCTTCTATTCTGGCATCTTTTTTTTTGTTTTTTGTTTTTATTACAATCACAATTATTATCATCATTGGCATCATTGGCAACAGAATGCGTTTGTAGCATAAGTACGTGTGGTGGCTTGCGCTTGGTATGGATCGTTCAGCTGGTTTAGTTGTCCAAGGGGTTTCGGGTATAATTTGACAAATGCGTGCAATTTGTAGCATCATTTTTCAAATGCCTGCCTCGGCTGGGCTACAAATATCTGCACATACCATTATAATACTCGTTTAATAGTTTGTTGTTAGACATCTAATGCTACACAATATTAGAAAAGTAAAACAAAAAAGAAAACAGTTTTTATTCCTTTTTATTACAAACAAAACAACAACTAAGCTGGTAACATTTTCTTTGTTGCATTCTAAATACTTTACACTGCTTTCTATGTACCACCCTAATATCAATCTTCCTTACTTACCGGTTTCCTTCCTTTTATACCTTCACTAATGTCTCATTTCCAGCAAGAGTTCGTATTTCTTTTTTCCTTTTTTTTCCTCCTTTTTTTTACTCATTTTGTCAAGAAAACATTTGTTAAGTCGTCGTCTTCGTTTTACAACAAATTAGATTCTATGACCACTGGTCATTACATTACCATATTTACCAGCACAATCCTAATAGGACACATGTTGAGAGACAAAATGCAAATAAATAGTCTGCGTTTTGTTACATCGTTTACAGTGTACAGTGTACACACATCACATCACATCCTCAGAAGGTTTTAGAAAATTCATTTGTCTGCTATTATTATGTCAATGCTGCTAATGTTAGCAGAAGTTGTTACCAAAGAAGCATAGTTCTTTCACATTGCATAAGAATAAGTCGAATATAAAGCATCACTAACTGCAAATCACAAAAAAAAACTAAATTAGAAGTAGTTTCTTGTTTTAAAGGCAGAGAGGTAGTTTGAAAAAAGGAGAACATCATCGAAATGAAATGTCTCAAGCCTTATCGGCATAAATTTACTTGTAGACAATCAATTGGTAAAACGTAGGGGCTTAAACACCTCATTACAGGGAAATAAGTGAATCAATACGTTGACCCGCTAAGTAGCAGCCGCAATGCGATATACCTAACACTTTCTCGAGGGCTTAAAAAGGAAGTCTGTTATCTTCATTACACTAAGCTGATCACTTTTAAATGGCTTCCTAATTAGCTTTTCCTGGAACAGCATGCAACTCTTCTAGCTCCATGGACATGCTTGTGCTATAGATTCTTATTTCTCGATCCATATCTGAACTTAGACTCCATCATCCCAAATCCTTTGGTGTTATGTATGTATCAAGAATTTGGGCGTCAGGATCTCCTACAAACTCCCCAATTAACTGCAGTGTCTTTCAGAATCTGCAGCCTGATGGCGATTTATTGGCTGTTCACTAGCAGAATATTTCTTGACTTCTTTTATTTGGGTCCCTGGAATTGGCACATACTCGAACCCACCCCGCCAGATATCGTAAAGGACTGGAACACCCTCAAAATGATCCGCTCATTACAGTATGATCCGCTCATAGCAGTCTCCTTGTCCGTGAATATGCTGGCAATTAGGGATACTTTCAATCATTTCTCAAACCAGATAGCACCAAACAGTTCATTTCGTTTCGACTATAAATTTTACTATGTGGTCTCTGTCCTAACGGGACATTGTCCCCTTTCGCGATTTCTGCAGAAATTGTGACACGGTGGTGGAACAGATAATCTATCACCTAACGCCTCACCGTGTACTGTTTGCGCGGACGCGTGTAATATAACACTACCGTGTATATAAGAGAACCAGTCTCCCTTGGGCTAGAAGACTGTTCCTAATGTACATATCAACTCCTTTTTGATAAAGTGAAGTTTGGTAACATAGTGGGCCTAAGTAGGAACCTCACGTGATTTTCTGTGCTCCTCTATAGTTATCACTACAATTGGGAGAATTTCCATTTTCTCAATGTCGTTTAGATTGAGAAGAGTTTCTGAGAGAATTTCAATTGTCTTAACCTCGTTTGGTTTGATAACAGTTTCCTTTCGTCAAGTTTAGCCTTCAATCTACTTTTTTCATTCCACAGAAAGTATCTAATCCTAACAATGGCGTGTAAGTTCCCATTGTGGCAATTACATTGCTTTGAATTCTCACGTGAACTGGAAGTCAGTAAAGGGTAAAATACTCTTTATCGTGCACGGCTTTCTTCAGTTCCTTTAATCGACATCGCTTGAAGAGTAAGGTCTGATAAATTATCATCACAAAATATTGGAATCTCATGCAAAGAAAAGCTGGGCAAGATATTGTTTCATTGTTCTCTTCATATGAAGTATATTCTCCTTTGTTTGCTGCATCTATGAGAATTGAGTCGCCTTAGTCTAATAGGTAGTATTTAGGCTTATTAGACGTGAGGTTACGGTTCAAACCCCGGGTCAAACATCTCGATCAAAACGAAATATTAAAAAATATTTCTTCTGCGACTTTCTCTCAACAGATTTTTGGGAAAAAGCTCTGAACGTCAATAAAATTGCCATGAAAAGTGTCTCAAAAATTTGTCGTTCGCAGTCCTGTATAAAATTAACACATACAACATAAGTGATGTGAGAACCTAGGTCGTAATCCTGACTGAAGGGTGGTAATGACCCAATTATGAATGTATGAGATTCAAATGCTTATTTAAAGTTAAGTCCCCTTTACGACTACCTATTCTCCCACTGTGGGACAATGGTGTTCCAAAGATCCTTAATCGTTTGACTGTTAGAACTGGATCTTGGCGGAGATAATGAATAATCGTCTCCTCCTCCAATTTTTTTTGTGGGCATACCAATTGTTTGATGACACTTGTAAATCATTATGAGTTTATAAATAAAGTTTCGGGGAATCTTCAGAAGGATCAGTGTCTTGAGGTCAAATATCCCCTGACCTTCGTGGAGTTATTGAATAATTCTTTCCCCTTCCCATTTTTTTCGCGTTCATACCGATTGTTTGATGATACCTGTATACTATTATGAGTTTATAAATAAAGTCTCGGGCGATCTTCTGAAGGTTCAGTATCCTGAGGTCAATTGGCGCTTGAAATATCACATGAAGAGAAGAAACTCCTTCCACTGAGAAACCTGAAGATTTCTCCCTCTTGACTTCCATTTTAAAATAGATGTCAGTGCATGAGGCGACAAAGTCCAGATTACTTGCAACCGTCCAACAAACTTTATCAGATTTCTCATTTCCAATGTGAATCTATATTATCAACAATTGGATCGTCTGCGGGAAGCAATTACTCACAAACAGTCAGCTTTGGCCAACAGAAAAAAGAGGTTTTTCATCATAATAACACCAAGTCACGGACATGGCTTCGAAGTTGAGATGGGAAGAGATGATTATCTTAGTAAGAAGTGATCAGTGGCTATTGCAATGACCATGAGTTTAGTGGAAGCGCACAGAACCCCTTATGCCTTGAAGTCGCCGTAGTATAGTAGGTAGTGTGTTGGCTTATTAGACGTAAAGCCAGGGTTCGAGCCCCAGGCCAGACATCAAAACAAAATACAAAAAGTATTTCTTCGGTGACTTATTCTCAGCAGATTTCTGGCAAAAACTCTGTGAGTAAATAAAAATTGCCATTAGAAGTTTCTCAAAAAATCTGACGTTCGGAGTCGACTTTAAACTGTAGGTCCCACCACTCATGCATAAAATTAACGCACACAACATAAGTGGAGTGAGAAACTAGGTCGTAATCCTGACTGAAGGGTTGTAATGACCAATTATGTACGTATGTATGTATGCATAGAACCCCTTTAGAAACTATCCCGCTGAAGAAATTCAAATTGTTTTCATTATTATACCACAACTAAGATCTTAGATGCCCAACGTTCTAACAAACTTAATATGCCTGCATGTATTTCACTTGCCCATGATAGTTTTTAGTAAATTTTATATTGATTGGCCAAATTTATCGTAACTTTAGTTAAATTAATTTATCTTGTCTTTAGCTGGTAAAACAACTGAAGAGGTAAAGAAAACCCCAATGTTTTGTTAAATTAATCCTCAAGGCAAATGAGGCAATGTTTCAAATGGCATTACTGAGTTGGGATTTCTTAACTTCACTCAAGCTGTTCACAGAGATTCTTTAAACTTTTTGCAACAGCACACACACACACACACTCGAATAGTGCTGTTAATTCTTGTTATCTGCTGCAAGTCAAAACACTGTTGTTCAATCATTAATTAATTGAAAACAATTATAATTTATGGTCACATCTTTTTTGCCATTTTTTAATGTTTTCTTCCTTTTTATTTCAAAAAGAAAAGAAAAAAATAACACAAATTCGCCACCCTTTTATACAGCGCAGCCGAACAATTCAATTCGAATTCAATTCCAATTCCAAACCAATTTTTCTGTTATTCCTGCCTGCCTGCCTGCCTGCGGAAGTACATGTCAGTCACAATTTCCGCTTAATTTATGCTCAAGATTTTTAATTAATCATTTGCACTCATGTGTTAATTTTTATTAACTACACCTCTTACACTTCTATTCACTTCCATCACTTCTACTACCATCACTACATTTCTCTTTCAATTGTTTCTTAAGTCTCTTTAACTATTAAAAATTGTTGTTAAGATTTGTTTTCTTTTTGTTTCTTTTTTTTTATTGCAAATCCCTTAAATAAAGTCAATTAGTCAAGCAAGGGCCAAATTTCGCATTACATGCTTGTGTCATCAGACTTGACTGTGGAGGTCTTCTCTCTTCTATTTCCATTAAAATGGTCTTGAAAATGTATTCCTTTAACAACCCAGCCCAGTGGTGGTGCTGTCTCAGATTATTTGTTTTAATCTAGAAATGTTGTATGAAGAATGGTTTAGTACCATATGTATGTTTATTTTCATTTATGATGTGAGTCTAATTGCTTAAAATAACACAGAAAAAAATCAATGCCTCCAATACCAAGGTTTTAATGAGTTTTCTTTCAAGACAGTCTTTTATTGGATTTACAAGTTTGTTCGAAAGATAAACGCACTTTGTGCTACTTTTTAGACCATTTTTTTAGAGAAATCCTCCCCAAATATAGTTCAGACTCCGTAGTCTAGTAGGTAGTGCGTTGGCCTATTAGACCCGAGACCTTAGTTGAAACTCCAAGTCAGATATCTCCAGCAAAACGAAATATAAAAAATATTTCTTCGACGACTTCCTATCAGCAGATTTCTGGCAAAAACTCCGAGAGTAAAATAAAATTGCCTTGAAAAGTTTCTTAAAAATCTGTCGATCGGTCTAGCCACTCATGTATTCAGTTACCAAACACAACATCAGTGGTGTGAGAAGCTAGGGTTGTAATCCTGACTAAAGGGTTGTAATGACCAATTATGTATGTATAGTTCAAACACATACATATGTGTGTAAATCTCATCATTTGCTTTCAATTCTTCATTTGTTCATGTGTAGCATCCATTATGTCCTCAATGTCTTCTGTTTTCGTATGGGAGGCCAAATCCGATGTGATAAAGTACAGCGTTTTCTTTTACGCAAATAAAATTCCACAGTAGCAGCCATAAGTGAATATTGAGCTCCTTCTTAATTTTTGCGCTTCTTGCAAATTTCTTTCCTTTCATGGCTTCTACAGTTATTGGAAAAAACCTCTCAAGAGCCGACATATGAAAAATAAAATGATTGAGGGATAGGTCTTGGCAAAAAAAAAAAGCATAACCAAAGCAGTTAAACTAACAATGTGAGAGGAAGTCATTGCAATATTTTAATAATTTTAAAAACTAAGAGGCCTCAAATCCAACGCTTTAAGCTCGATCATAACTGAGCGCGATGGCCGTGCAACTAACGCCTAATAATACTGGTAGGAGAGTTTAGAACACATTTTCATCTGTTCTGTTGGTTCATATTTATCTTGATTGCGGCAGTTTATTGCGTGGCGTGATTTTATTTTAAAGTGCATGCTTCTCAATTCTACATAGTTAGCACCAGAAAGCAATTTTGACTCCATATTAAGTTTACAGATTATGAATTGTCCAAGTAAAAAGAAGGGAATAATGATTACAGCTGTCAAGAGCTTTTTATACAGAGAACAAGATCGAGAGGACTCTGGCTTGCACACTGCAAAGGTACCCCAAAAAACGTTAGTCGTTTAGCCGCTAGACCCTGTCATCTATTGAGAAATGAATGCTTGCCGCTCTATCAGAATACCGAAGATATTCATAGAATAGCAAATGTCTGGAGTAGAAGGTGGCAGATTCTACATCCGTACCGGAATATGGAAAGTTCAGTTGATGTCTTATTTTTAAATATATCTCAGTATCCCTAAAGCGTGATTAAAGAAATAATATGTACAGGACAGAGAAGCTTCTTCTTCTCCTTATATCAGAGAACAAAGGAAGGAAACTTTCGCAATTACATTAAGCATTATAACGGAGAAGGATTTGACGTCAGCACACATAATCAAGTGAGATTTCCACTTGGGTCCATTTATTAGGCTCATGTTACCACACTCCATTCAAAGAGGCGTTGATCTGTACCATTAGGAAAATTCTAATTCCCAGACATGAACTCCGATCCCTCATCAATGCAGTAAAGAAAATAGAATACAATAAACACAATTATGAAAATATTTTCTCCAGAATACACTTGTCGTCTATTTGACTACCACGATAGCATGAGTGCATTTCAAATGTCTGTAGACATGCCGTCGTCATCAGCAACTGCTAGAATAATGATTCATAGATTCTTCATCAATATTAATTCTCTTCTTCAGAAGTTTCATCTTTTAAATTTCTTCTTGGGCTTTTGTTCAGAGTTGAAAATTTTTATTTTTCTCTTTTATAGACCACTCTGTGCTATTTGTGCGTGGCTTTTCCGACCGCATTGATTCTAGCATTGAATGCAATTGGATGCCCCGATGGCTTAGTTGGTAGGGCGCTCACTCACTCTGTGCTTTTTCAACCTCTCGTGAGTCTACTACATTTGTGTGTGACTTTTTTGAACGTAGGGAAACGAATTTGATTTAAATTTGAAACACTCCTGGTAATCTAGTATTGAATGCAATTGTATGCCCCGACGGCTTAGTTGGTAGGGCGCTCGCTCACTCTGTGTGTTTTTCAACATCTCGTGAGTCTATTTGTGTGTGACTTTTTTGAATGTAGGGAAGTGAATTTATTTTAAATTTTGAACACACATAGTAATCTAGCATTGAATGCAATTGGATGCCCCGATGGCTTAGTTGGTAGGGCGCTCACTCAATCCGTGCTTTTTTCAACCTCTCGTGAGTCTACTACATTTGTGTGTGACTTTTTTGAGCGTAGGGAAACGAATTTGATTTAAATTTGAAGCACTCCTGGTAATCTAGCATTGAATGCAATTGGATGCCTCGATGATTTAGTTGGTAGGGCGCTCACTCAATCTGAGCGTTTTTCAACCTCTCGTGTGTCTAGTTGTGTGACTTTTTTGAACTTAGGGAAGCGAATTTACTTTAAATTTGAACGACTCCTGGTGATCGAGCATTGAATGCAATTGTATGCCCCGACGGCTTAGTTAGTAGTGTGCTAAACTTCAGGTGCCGAGGCTGTGGCTTCGATTTCTATGAGAGACTTTAGGTGTTTGCGATTATCAGATAGGGATCATACCCTGAGTGTCGACCCCAAAAAAAATTTTTTATTATCTTCTTAATTTCTCAAAGTGTATGATTTATTTCCATGTCTATCTGGTTAAAAAGACTTCTGCTACTTGTCATTACATTTCGTTTAAAAATAATTCATGCAATCTTTTCGCTTTTTTTGCTTTACTAGGAAACTCTGTAGTCCACTGCAATTGTAAACTCTTAATTCTGATTGTTTTTTCTTTTCTTTTCTTTTTAATTTTTTATTTTTCATTTAAATTTGTCTTGCTTTTAGAATGATTCCCTTAAATGCATAAAGTCGTCGTAGTGCGTACAAAAATTTTATTTTTGTGTAATTGATGCCAGGATTTTGATGAATATGCTTTGGCCAAGACTGACGACGACCAACACGACCGGAAGTTTTCATTAAATTACTTGCAATTTAAAAACTTTGGTTGTTTCCATAATTCAAAACTGAAATTGTCACTAAAAAAAACGAAGAAGGAAATGGATTTATTAAACAATGAAGTTAGGGCAAAAAGGGGGGTACTGCAAGCCCTTCTTCTTTTTGTTTGACGATTACTTTGAATTGTTTTTTTTTTTTTTTTATTTTATTTTTCATTTATTTTAATGGGCATTCATTTGTGTTTCCCAAAAGTTCATTAGTGTTAATTAATTGTTGTAAAATGATGAAAAAAAAAATTAAAATGTTTAAAATTTTAAAAGCTTTTTTCGTTGCGTTTCATTTTAAAGAAAAAGAAAATTCCTTCAACAAACGCAGTAATAAGCGATTTTTAATAACCTAGCCAGCGTCTCTCTCTCTCTCTCTATGACCATCATCTGCATTTCTACACACTTTTCTTTTAAAGTATTTTGAATTCTTTTTTCTTCTTCTCTTAAACTGTTCTTATTTTGTATTTCTTTACTTTTTTTTTCGGACCATCTTTAATGAATTTTTACGAGTCTATATTTTTATGATCTTTTTACACCTCAAAATGCCGACGTTCGACAATTGCGTTGAAAATCTTTAAATGATGTTTCATGACTTACAAAAGCTCTTTTAAGTTTTTTTTTTGCCTTTTTTCTCTCTCTCTTTTTTTTTAAGTACTTATTTCGCAGTTTATGTGTTTTTAAAGTTTTTCATGTAATTCGAGATGAGGGGCACCTCTATTTGCACTTGGACGGTGTAGTTAGTTCAGGCAAAAATTAAAAACCTATCATCCACACACATGCTAAGATCATGTAGGTTATATTAAATTGACAGTCTCCCTAATAAGCATAGCTTATCCATAATTTTTGGCTGACATTTCTCAATCATCCTAAATTTTTTTGTTTTATTAGACTCAGGGGATGACTCCTATTCATGCAGTGCATTGTGTTGAAATATAGATAAGGTAGTTTATAGGAGAAAGAAAGAGGGGAGTTGTGGTGTGAGACAATTTTTTGAATGCCGAGGCCGTGTGTTCGATTTCTACCAGAGACTCTGGCTGTTTGTGATTGTCTGACTATTTGTCAGAAATTCTATATGATTACTTAGAATAGAAATGCCAATGAAGCTGTAGATTACATACATACATAATTGATCATTACAACCCTTCAGTCAGGATTACGACCTAGTTTCTCACCCCACTTATGTTGTGTGTGTTAATTTTATACATGAGTGGTGGGACCTACAGTTTAAAGTCGACTCCGAACGAAAGATTTTTGAGAAACTTTTCATGGCAATTTTATTTACTTACTTACTTAATTGGCCATGACAATCCGCTTAACTGATTTCGGCCTGCCGCAACACATCCTTCCAGGCGCCTCTACTTCGTGCGCGCCTACGCCAGTTGGTCACACCAATCGATGACAGGGCTTCCTCGATTTGGTGCTTCTAACGGATGCAAGGTCGTCCTCTTCGCCGACTTTTGCAGATTCCCGCATCAAATACCCGTCTCGCCGGAGCATCCTCCTCCATTCGAACGACATGGCCGAGCCAGCGCAGCCGCTGGATATTAATACGCTGTACAACGCCTATGTCGTTGAGGAGCTCATACTGCTCACTGTTGTATCGGATACGAAAATCATCGCCAACTCGCACTGGACCGAAGATCTTACGCAGTACTTTTCTCTCGAACACTCTCAAGGCCGCTGCATCTGTACTTAATAGGGTCCATGCCTCTGTGCCATAAAGAAGCACGGGTAGGATGAGTGTCTTGTAAAGCAATTTTTATTTACTCTCAGAGTTTTTGCCAGAAATCTGCTGAGAGAAAGTCGCCAAAGAAATACTTTTTGTATTTTGTTTTGATGTCTGACCTGGGGCTCGAACCCTGGCTTTACGTCTAATAAGCCAACACACTACCTACTAGACTACGGCGACTTTAAGCTGTAGATTGCTGTTATCCAAATCACCTTTGCTTGAGGTTTCCATGTAAAGAAGAAGGACAAGTGGATTCTTCCACTTCACTACAGTTTCTGCAGAACTGGTTGTGGGTTATTTCTAACCTCGGGTCGTATATACGCAAGGGTTAGTGTCTCGTTATAATTGCTATGAGATTTCCAAAATAGATTCTGATTAGGTTCAAGACAAATTTTGTTCTCTATGTGTCCAGATTTGTGTGGCTTCTATACAAATGGCTTTGCAAGAGCGTGAGTTTTTTGATTTCCTTCAATGTATCCGTGTTACATTATAAAGCTACGGTTCATACTGAAAACAGTAAGTAGAGCGATCAAATATCGTGTTTGAACTCAGTGGATGGTGAGAGAATGGCAAATGCAAATGATGAACTTCTGGAACTCAGCATTGCTTCGGCAACAAATAAAAATGTGGCCAAGTTAAGCACAAGTAAATGGCGAATTGAGAAGTGATTAGAAAAGCGACTGCGAAAAGCGTTGGAATCTCAGTTCACTTTTTTCGGGAATTTTTTCACGCCGCAGGTTGTTAGCAACTAAAAAATTTTCCATGACGTTCGAAAAAAGACTCAAGGTGAATAAAAGCATACCAAAAATACGAACAAATATGAAGTTTTAGTTTCTTTATTTCCTTTTTTAAACTCTCAATGAAGTGTCTCAAAGCAGTTTTATTAATCAAGTTTTATCAAGAGTTCCTAGAATAATTAGTCTGTTGTATGCCATTGCCTAGATTGAATGCCTCTGCCAAAAAGCCTGACCTTCGTATGGTGATTGTTGACGTCTCGATTTAAAGAGGACATACTGAATGGTTTGGAGCGAAATTATTTATTTTTTACTTATTAATTACAATACAATTACAAATAATATTCTAATTATATACGAGGGTAGTAACTTGACCATATGCTCGGTGTAGTGTAACAGACCAGAGTCTCTGGTGGCAATCGAACCCACGACCCTCACGCTAATAGTCTAGCATACTACCAGTCTAGACTACCAGAGCACCCTGGAGCGAAATTAAAGCCACTTAATTATTAAAATTCAAAAACCATAATCGTCATTGTTTTCGTCTTCAGTTGAGTTTGAAGCAGGATTTCTCGGGTTTGTGTTCGAGAACCTTATGGAATATACTACGCTTACTAGGCGAGTAAGCTTTAAAGTTTATTTCGGAACAGCGGCTTAGGTACTGTTACGTCAAATATCATGAAGATCAAGTCTGGCTGCCTTCCAAAATGTTAGTTGCTTTGTGTTTGAGCAAAGTATCGTGTTTCATAAAGCCGCTGTTCAAAATATATACAATGTATTCTATTTAAAAACGTCGTCAATGTGTATTTTTAACGCAATCAAAAAGCAATTAGGCATCGGATTAATAGTTGATGCATTGTTTGGTTACTTTGCATACCTACATAGTTTATATACAGTAGTAGAACTGCATACAAACTTTGTATTGATACATTTTGGAAGGCAGCCTCTGTCTTCAATTATAACCGTATATTAGCGGAAGTAGTTAAATTTAGCCTGGAAAAGCCTACATTTATTTGCTTTCAGAAGACCATAAAACATCCTATTATACAATACATGTTTAATTTATGGCAGGCAATATAAAAAGTAAACCGTAAGGGTCCTTGCTTACTCATCAACGGCTCAGCTGCTTTTTTTAATGGAAAGCCGTGTAAGATCGAAGATTTGCCTCACTTGGCTGGCACTAAGGCTGGCTTTTTTGTAGGGAATTTACCTTAATTTTAGTATATTGCTTAGAACTTTAGAATCTAGTTAAATAATGGGAGAAGAAAGATCCTGAGTTGCTATACATTCTAGCACTCAGAGTTTTTATTGTAGCACTCATCTCTTTGTCTGTTAGCACCATGCATCGCAAAGTTTCGAGCTTGGTTTTCACATGAGACTTTTTGTCAGCATTCCTTGTTGTTGTTTTTGTTTTTTTTTTTTTTAACAACAAAAATCTGATCTTTATTTTCCTATATTTTCTTACAGCTTCACTGCTACAAACTCAGCCTCTATTTTTTGTTGTCTTTAAAAAAAAAAAATTTTTTTTGTTACAAAACGATGTCACTCTTAATGTGGCAATTATCACCACAATTATGTGTTTAGATAAAATGTTGTTGTGTTGTTGCACATAAACTCGCAAGTTGCTATTGCTGTTGTTGTTGTATGTTTTGCCCTTTTAATTTAATTTAATTTTGGTTTAGTTTCGGTCTTTCGCTTTTTAGGTTTAGGAATACACAGCGTATAGTGTTGGTTGGGGGGTTTTTTTGTTTTTGTTTTTCGTTGGTTGTTTCTGAAAAAGTTAAATGACCCAAAAACAAGTAAAACGATACAAAC
This sequence comes from Sarcophaga subvicina, assembly GCA_936449025.2. Lineage (NCBI taxonomy): Eukaryota > Metazoa > Arthropoda > Insecta > Diptera > Sarcophagidae > Sarcophaga > Sarcophaga subvicina. Next base: position 26,953,950 of record OW388084.2, on the reverse strand, counting down.
AATTAACAATTGACTTCATATATACGTAGTTACTTACTTACACAAAAAGATGTCACTGTTTTGTCGTAAAACTTCGTTTTTTCCCCTCTTTTATTTGTTGTTCCCCCTGTTTTTCTGAATTTTATTCGCAACAGACATTGTGTGTTTTTCCTCTATAATCGTGAGTTGTACTTTGAAAATTGCTGTCAATTTCGTTTCATAAGCATTTATGTTGGCAAATAGATTGGAGGATATGAGAGAGAGAGAAGGATTAAAGGCTTTCTAAATTAGTTTTTAATTTTAATATGACTCTGGTGTCCTAGGGTTTTTGCTAATAAACCCTACTACTTGGGAACCAAAGTTTTTTTTAAACGTAAACCAATAAATAAAGTAAATACTGGGCTATAAATTCACAGAGGTGTTGATGCCCACATACATATGTATAGCAGCCCACCACTAATTTGAGTTTGTCAAATGCAAAATTGTTTGATTAGTTGCTGGTGTAAAATTTTAGGTTGTTTTGAAAATGTGTGAAATATTTGAAGAAACACTTGGTTATTCTAGTATTCCTGGAAAATATTCTCCTATAGGTCATATGCAGATAACATTAAGAAACTCCACCAGAAGAAGCCTGGAACGATTAAATCGGGCAATCATGGCAACTGTTCTCTGTGATCCAAGTGTTCTCTATTGCCAATTTGGTCTAGTTGAGGTAAAACAAAGTCGTAAAACTTAGTTCTGTAGCGCTCGTTGTTCACTGTAGTCGATCAGTCTGTCGTGTTTTTATGGCCTGGTTAGAATGATCGATATTGTGGGAAAATGGGACTTGAGGCAGATGTCCTACTATATATCCATGGTATCAAGGATTCCAAAACAGATTTCCTTACGGTTGGGCTTGAAGCCATCAATTAACAAATGTAACCCATCGATCAAAAAATGCAAGCCATCGACCAAAAAAGTGCAAGTAATCGACCAAAAAAAATGCAAGTCATCGACCAAAAAAGTGCAAATAATCGGCCAAAAAATGCAAGTATCGGAAAAAAGTAGCTTAGGTTAGGTTAGGTTAGAGAACGTGTATTTGTCAATTAAGACAATTACAGTACCCGGAGGTCGAATTACCCCATTGTACAACGTCCTAGTTTCTCACACCACTTATGTTGTGTGTGTTAATTTTATACATGAATGGTGGGACCTACAGTTTAAAGTCGACTCCGAACGACAGATTTTTGAGATACTTTTTCATGGCAATTTTATTTACTCTCAGAGTTTTTGCCAGAAATCTGCTGAGAGGAAGTCGCCGAAGAAATACTTTTTGTATTTTGTCTTAATGTCTGGCCTGGGGCTCGAACCCTGGCTTTACGCCTAATAAGCCAACAAACTACCTACTAGGCTACGGCGACTTCATCTGCAAAAAAAAATGTAAATTATTGACCAACAAAATTAAAGTCATCGACCAAAATAGACCAAAAAATTCCAATTCATCCACACAAGAAATGGTAGCTACTCACCGAAAGCAAGTTATCGACATAATGACTGCATTGGGACAATTTTGTCCTATTTATGAAAAAAAAAAATTTTTGTTGCTTATTTGAAGTAAACAATTAACTTCGTCGTTTATACCCCCGTACCAAGTAACGCCGTGAGGAGACCTGTTTCGAAATCCTTCATATCATGGCTATCTTCCTCCACAAGTCCATTTTTTATGCTATTTTGCCTCATTAATACAGAGCACTTTTTTATGCTCATTTAAAGAAAACACTTAGCTTCGTCCTCTATATCTCCAGTCTCAAGTATCGCTCGACCGTAAAGAAATAGGTTTTGGAATCCTTGATACCATGGATATACAGAAGATGCGTGCGGCTAGTCTCATTTTTTTAATTTACAAGAGAATCTGTTGCACTCAGGAATGTAATAGAGATTCCATTCTCCGATATCATATTTGGTTGATTTCTTTCATGGCCATATTTTATATCTTCTGTTAAACACTTAACATTGCTCTGTTAGCTTTAATATTGATTCTGTTAAAATGTTTTGGTGTTTGTCTTTGCTAATTAAATTGGAATTAGACTAAAGACAGTTTCACCAGATCGTCCGTTTGTCCAGAAACTATTTTCTTTGCGTAGCGGTGATGCTCGTAAAGTACACTGATCGCCAAAAGTGAGTAAACACCACTGAAATAATTCATTTTCTTAGGATAGTGAGAAAAGTAAATGAGAATAGTCAAATAAATATCCAAAAATAAAAACGTTTATTTATTACTTATAAAATGTTAAAATAAAAACAATAATTCATGATAAAGGAACTTTTTCTATACTTAAGAACAAAAGTGTTGACTCACTTATGGCGCTCACTGTAGGTCGTGTCAAATTCTTTGTGGTTTCACCAACTGATGAAGCCGCCGTAGTCTAGTAGGTAGTGTGTTGGCTTATTAGACGTAAAGCCAGGGTTCGAGCCCCAGGCCAAGCACCAAGACAAAATACAAAAAGTATTTCTTCGGCGACTTCCTCTCAGAATATTTCTGGCAAAAACTCTGAGAGTAAATAAAAATTGCCATGAAAAGTTTCTCAATAAATAAAAATCTGTCGTTCGGAGTCGACTTTAAACTGTAGGTCCCACCACTCATGTGTAAAATTAACACACACAACATAAGTGGTGTGAGAAATTAGGACGTTGTACAATGGGTCAATTCGACCTCCGGGTACTGTACTTGTATTAATTGACATGTACGCGTCCTCTAACCTAACCTAACCTTACCAACTGATCCTTATTAAATTCAAGGAAGCATTTAGTTTTATTTCCTTTTTTTTCTGAATGGCATCGTTGCCAACCTCTTTTACTGTCTGATTAGATCGGCACCATTCAGAAAATTTTTGTATTATGATCTCTTGGAAGCCACCGCTACAGCAGTGTTAGTAAAAGTAGTCGATAAACAAACAGTTACGGACTTATTGACCTATTCTCGTATCAGTCTTAGCTTCCTTTCCCTAAGGTTAGCAAATTTTATTTGCTTACAAAATCTCTGTTTTGATAGCTTTCATTATTTCCCAAAAGTGTGGTCCTTTTTTTGTACACTGACTTTTTGCCATAAAATTCAAAATTAAAAATGTCGCTGTCGGAGAAGCTGGTTCTACGCTTGTCTATTGAAATATTAATTGGACTTTATAACGAAATATAAAAAATGATTTTTTCTTATTTCAATTGTACTTTATTGCATGTATGTATGTATGTAGCTGAACTGTAAATATTAATTAATAAAATCTACAATAACAACAAAAATTTAAACCAGTAAAATAATTATTGCATTGCATACATACAAACGTACATACATACATAGGAAAAATATACAATATATTGTTAGCTGACCAATTAGAAATAAATACCGTTCCAAAAAACAATAACAAATATAAATACATGTACACAGGCACATATTAATTAAATAAATAAAGTAACCAATATAAACAACCCTTTACAGACGTCATTCAATATACTCCAATACAACAATATAGTAAACAGGCACTCACATGCATTATTACTACTACTACTACACACCATCACACACATACGCAACCATACTAATATAAAATGTTATAAATCTAAGCACAATATATTGTCAGTAGCAATACTACTCATACGGTGTAGATGATGATGATGGTCAGTTAAATAGTAAAAAAATAAACCCACTTGGAAAAATGTACAATATCACAATAACAACAACTACAATATAAACTGTTATTTATTAAATTACAACGAGAGGCAATGTAATATCAAATCAAACTCACTGCTTGCTCCCTCTCTTTTGTTTTTCTTATCTCTTGCCACAAATCACTCAATTGTCTTGACTTTATCAACAATTTAACTCATTCACTCACTCAATATTTAATATCTCAAACGACAACCACTGCTGATAAGGTTTTCTTCTCTGATACGATACGAACACAAAGCATTAGTTAAACGACGAAAGAAATTTAAGCCCGTCCTTGTTTATTTCTATCTCTCCGCACATACACACATATGTTAAACTTGTTTGTGTATTTGTAAGCATGCAATTTATCTCATTTATAGCCTGAGTTTATTTTTATATTGTGTTTAAATAATCTTTTTTATACTATTATAATACAAGTAATTGGTGTTGCCATATGAATCGGGTTGTTTTCATGGGAATTGAAAATTCATGTTTATAAACCTTATGTCGTCGCAGTTTCGCAGGTAATGTGTTGGCTTATAAGACGTGAGACCGTGATTCAAACTCCGGGTCAAACATATGGAACAAAACAAAATACGAAAAATATTTCTTCGGCGACTTCCTCCCAAGAGATTTCTGGCAAAAACGCTGAGAATGAAATAAAATTGTACTGAAAAAGTTTCTTAAAAAATCTGTCGTTCATAGTCGTTTTTAAGCTGTAGGTCCTGGCACCCAAGTATGAAATTAACGCACACAACATGGGTGGTGTGTGAAGCTAGATCATAATTCCAACTAAAGAGTTGTATTGTCAAATTAAGTAAGTAAGTACGTTCGTTTTAATATTTAATCTTCAAAACTGGTTAGGGCTGGCGAATTTATCTACTAACGGGTGATTCCAGTGTTATTTGCGAATATGGATCATTTAGCAACCAAAGAACTCCTGAAAATAGTTAAAACTTGCATCCAAATTTCTGATTTAAAAGTAAATACTTTTCAAACATAACATTGTGATTATGAAATTGACAGAATTTTAAAAAAAATTGTAGAGACCAGACTGTTATATCCTCATATTTTACAAGGTTTTAAAAGCTATTTTCATTTCAAATAACTTTATCAGGTTTTTTCTGCTTGTTGCCAGTTCTTATTACCCAGTCGCGTTACAAAACATGTTTCGGGTCTTCACCAACGGAAGAGGGAAGCCACTCAATCTAACAGATCAACATGAGTTCGTGTTCGACGTATCATACATTATCGTAAACATAGTCTCTATGGTTCTGGTCTTCGCTATCTTATGAAATGCACTTATCGGCCTTTAGGGCTTCTTGCGCCGCTGTAGGACACGCTTTTATTGCCCCCCTGTTGTTCTCGTTCTGCCAGCCCAAATAATGGCTAGGTTGTTCCTCCCCAAAATGTTCTTGCATGTATTCTATAATGCATACTTGGTCCACATTGAACAGCTATATATAAGAGCCCTTCGGGGCAAATTACGTAGTCGTAGCCTTCAAGAAACTGAGAAAAACATGCTTAGTCCATATATGGCCCATACTGGCATCACATCAACTTACTGTAGAGTGTTCTTATCAGACATATCGCCTCCATTTTCTGTGCTATTACTTCACACTTTCTTTAGGTCTTTTTTATAAGAGGATGGGCCCTACTCATACAGTGCATTGTGTTGGATTTAGGAAGATAAGTTATGGGAAGGAGGACAGAGGGAGTAGTGTTTGTGGACATTCGATTTGAATCTTTTTATAAGTGACAGGAAAGACCTCTATAAGTAGGGAGTTCCATTTGCGGATAGTCGAGCTAAATAACGAATTCTGTCTATAATACAGTGTGCGATCCATTGGCCAATCGACCACAATCGCATGTGACCTACGAGAAAGACGAGTGCTACGTAAGAATACAGGATTTTCTGGAATAAGTCCCTTTATCCCGCTGGAGCAAAATCCAAAGTAGTAACGATAGAACATTGAAATACAGGCCACATTGCAACGGTGCTACCCTACCGTCAGTAATGAGCACCTTCGCCTTCTCCCTTAGGCGTTCCCCTTGCTGATAGAACTAAGTCGCGCCCATAGGCTTGGCTGTGACAGATCGATTTCTGCAAGTGAAAGCCTAAGTAATAAAAGAAATTTATTGAATCGAACAATTTTATATAAAATCAAACGTTTTAATAAGAGTTAAAATTTTTCTACTTATGTCTGGCAACTCTAATTCTGCACTAATATTAGTTGTTGCAATTGTTGTTGATTTTGTTGATTTTTTCCTATTGTAAGTAGAGTTGAGTAGTAGTATTGCTCCAGCTCCAGCTAATACTGTTACTGCTCTCTTAATTTATATTTTATTGGCGTTTCTTTTGTTCGTTTTTTTAACGAATGCGCGCAATTGTTAAGCTTAATTTCTCTCTTTCTTACTAACACTTGCATAATATGCCTGTGTTAAACGATTTCTCTTCAATACACACTGAGAATAAGTAAATGAAACTGAAGATTTACCGGTATGGACAGGAGAGCGAGCTCCTCTTGAGCCACAACAAAAAAATTTCCTTTAAAGCTAAGCAAACGATAATCACATCCAACCACCTCTCCCATTGTGTATGGCAATTGTTATTGTGTGTCTCTCTATGCACACACACAACAACCACCACTACTACATTTACATGCCACAAACAACAGAATACAAGACAACACAAGACACGACCACAATAGCAAGCCGGCTGGCTGGCTGTGTGCGAAGCAGCCGACAAAAATCCCCAATTGTGTCGTTTTTTACGTTCATGTGTACGACCCGCAATATCGGTTTGCTAGACGTGCGCCCGCTACTCATTTTCAGTCCGGTTTTGAATTTGTCGTTGAGCGCAACCTGAATGGTATCAAGAAGACAAAAAATTAAACGAAATAAAAATAAAAACAGAAACAGAAACACAGAATAAAAATTCATTTTTCATGGACTTGCAAAAACGCTATTTTCTTAAGGCTCCTCTTCTATTCTGTATCGCCAATTGTCACACAGTGCACGCTGTTGTCTGTCAATGTTAATAACGAAGTGAAAATAAAACGCAACTTAACGTAACGTTGTTTTCTTAAAAACTTAACTTTTCTCCAGTGTTGTTGTATTTTATGTAAATTGTTATTGTTGCTGTTGTTGTACTTCATTGGCTGGATAATATTTGTTGCGTTTGCCTCTCTATGTGTGCATTGCAGTTCGCCGGCGGTAATTGTTGTTTCCAAGTTCCCCCGATATTTGTTTTGTAAAAATCAATAACAAAAATACAAAAAAAAAAAGATTGAAAATGTGCATAAATTTTGGAAAATAATGAATATTAAATAAATAATTAAAAAAAAATATGCTAAGTGTGTGTATTTATGCATAAATAATTAAAAAATATTCAAAAGCAAGGAAAGCCTTTTTCGAAAATAAAAACAAAAGTGTTGACCAAACAAAACAAAGGTTTTAAGTGAGCGACTCGATTAAACATAAAAAATTTTTAAAAAATAAATTTATTTCGCAATACGAAGTAATTTTTATAAAAAGCAAGTAAGAATAGCACGCTTTATTTAATTTTAAACATGAAGTATTTATTATTTTTAATTTTTTATTTCATTTTCTGAAGAGTTTTCTAGTAAATCCTCGGCCTCGGCTTTGCAGCCAAGTAGCACTCTTGGTAATTAAAGTAAACCCTGCTATTGGTTCAATTGAGGACCTATTATTTTACTAAAATCAAACCTTTTGTACATATTCTGAAACCTTCATAATTCCATTGCAATATCAGGCGTCATGAGCAGTGTTCAAACCGCTTGACTAAAAACCTGAATAATTCGTTTCCCTTTAAAGGCGAAAAATTTTTATCACGATTTTCGCATTTTATTAAGAGGCTTGAAGTTGAAGTCGAAATCCAGTAGTTAGTATGTTAACTTATCAGACAGAAGCCCAGATCAGACATCTTCAACAAAAAAAAAAAACCTTTCTTCCTCTCAACAATCTTCTGACAAAAACTCAGGAGGACAAATAAAATTGCGGGGTAAAGTTTTTCAAAAATCGGTCGTTCGATGTCGACTTTAAACCTGGAACAGAACAAAGTAGTTGTAATAGAAGGTGAAGCTTACGACGTAATAAGTAGCGTAGTAAGAAAAAATAAAAACAGAATAGTAAAGTTCTCTTATAATGTCTTTTCAAAAGCCTACAGAATAATGCAAGAATGAATGAATTTGAATGTCTATCAAATTGTATAATTAATGAAAAGATATATTTCCCTCCAGCAATATTAAATTTTATCTTTTACATATACAGTGTTGATTATATTGAAAACCATGGAAACCCTCTTTACAATTTACATTTGCCGGGCGACAAATTTTAGAAATTAGAATTTTCATTTTAGCTTCTAATAAAACGGCCACTACGACTACATGTTCTGTTGACACTAATTTGAATTGCTGTTTGTAACTTTTGACAGCTTGCAGCGCTACTCGGTACGTTGTACTATAGCGACTATTCTGTTTCTCACTTTAAATTGCAGGTTCCACCATTCATAGATAAAATTAACACACACAACATGGTTGATGTGAGAAGCTAGGTTGTAAGGTAAATTAGCAAAAGGCCTCAATCTCCCTCTTCATGCACTAGGTAGGTAGCATCTGAGAGTGAATAACATCATAGAAAACATCACATTTCGGGAAAGACTGATATATAAAGGGTCCGCCAAATAAGTTTTTTTTTTGAAAATGCTACTGAATATTTTCTCAAATTTCTTTTTTTATTTGAATGTACAATCCTCCCGTTAATAATGGAAAATAATTTCATTCAAATGGCTTCCTCGGTTCGCCATGCAGTAGCCTACACGATCGGTCGAACTTTTCGAAAACACTACCAACAACATTACCGCTGCTTAGGCTCATTCGATTTAGTTTATTCTGATCGAATGAAATTAATCTTCATTTTGTTAGTCTATAGTATGATATTCCAATTCTTACAACACTGGCATTGCTTGGCAAACTCCAGTCTTTCTCATACATTACGATTGCTGAGTACGTATACCCATCCGATCCGTTTTATGTAACATTCTTATTACAGCCTAAGTTGAAATAAGTTGTTTTCTTACATTCAGCAGATTGTAGTTTATTTAGGTTCAGGTTGAAAGGGTGGCGCATCACTTTGTTCACAGTTACACGCCTTCACGCATAGATCCATTGGTCCATTGTGACGCTTTATATAAGGAATGTAATGAGAAAAATGGAAGTTTGGTGTGGATTTGTTTTAGTTTCAAGTAAAATTTTTACACGTTTTACAGACACTGAAAAAATGTATTTTTTAGTTGACTACGTCTAGCGTTTCCTTTCATTTTTTTAATTTTCAGAGTGTTTATTTTTTCGAGTTGTGGGTACGCACGTTAGAACTAATCATTTTGCTGAGTTGTTGCAGCTCTAAATGGATACTCCTCCTTTCAACGCTACCAAATACTTAACATAACCTTGTGTGCTGCCAATCAAAAACCGTTACGGTTTTTGATTATGATTTTCTGCTTGTCGTGGTTCGTAATAATCGTCTTCAAAAATATTTCCATTTTGTGCTTTTTATCAGCCCTTCTATGATTGTAATTCGGTCAAGCAAATTTTTTATGTGTTAATTAAATTAGCATCCAAATATCGCTATAGTTTTAATACACACAATCATGTGTTCGTTTTAAATGCCCGATCAATCTTTAGACGACTTACTCCAAAAAGCTACTAAATTTCATCGCCTTTTTTAAATAGGCAGGCCGCCCAAGCGAAGTACGTGTTCGATAATGAAATTCAGATGCGAAAACTTTATTTTTGAGCAGTAAAAAAATATCGTGCAGCGTATTCCTTAAGATATTCATCTCACTGAAGACGACCGATGTCGTGGTAGTCTAGTAGGTAATGTGTTGACTTATTAGATGACAGCATGGGGCTGATAACCCAGCTCACACATCTCGCAAGAAAACGAAATATGAAAAAATCTTTCTTACGGCGACTTCCTCTCAGCAGATTTTTGGCAAAAAAAATTGTCATCAAAACTTTCCGAAAATTGTCGTACGAAGGCGACTACAAACTACAGGTGCTGCCACGCGTGTGTACATTTAACATACACAATAAGGGTGGTGTGAGAAGCTAGGTTGTAATACTGACTAAAGGGTTGTAATGTCCAATTAAATAAGTTAGGAAATTAAGGGTTAAATTTGTCAATCTAAGCAGATTATAAGTCTACTGTAGTAGATCCTAGGATGATGGCGTTAATAATAAAAATGTATTGAGTGGATGTACAGAGTGTAGCCTTGACAAACTTTGTTCACTGAAACCAGTTCCATGTTATTATGATTTCCGTTAAGCGTCACCTTACTCGTGCTTTAAGGGATATTCCTGTAATGTCTACTTCAAGCTCAGATAAATTTCAGTAAATCATGGAGTCAAAAATGACAATTCCCTGGTGTTTCTTTCTATGATGCATTGATGTCTCCTCACAGTTGCATTAATGCCTCACAGACCCTTAAGAATTTTATTTTAATTTAAAATTTCCTCTTTCCATTTAAATAACTTTTTTAAAATTCCGTCGCAAATTAGATTTCCCATCATAAATCATTCAGGGTCCTTAGAAGAATCCAACCCAAATTCATTTATTTAGTCGCTCAGTTGCTTATTTACATACCATGTCAACAACTAAATGTCCCCCTTTTGAGCAGCAGCAGTATTTTTGAAAAGAAATTTTTGCGATAAAGAAATTAAAATACCGCGAGTTATTTTAAAAATTCTTTGCATAGATTAAATTGCCTGGAATTTCGTCGTATTGGATTAAGAAAATTACGAAAATTGTAGATGACCTTCAAAAACCAAACAAAATACCAATTCGTTATTTGATACACTGAAAGAAAATGATGACACTTACATTAGAGAATTCAAATACACTGTATGGCAATAACATTGTTTAACATTTTAAAACATTATTTTTATTCGGGGAATTTTTCATTTTTTTATACAACAATTGTATTTGAATTCCTAACATATTTTTCTCAGTGTATTAATTTGTTGAATAGTTAATTTGATTTAGTTTTCTTAAGCCGTTTGTAAAACAGCATTAGTTTTAGACTTTTTTTTAACGAACAATAAAATTATTTTTGAGAAAAAAAAACCATTTTTTTTCTTCATCGTTTGTTAACCGCATAAAAAAAAAAGTTGAAACAGATTTTGAAAATAACTACAAGTCATCAACAGTGGGCACAAAAAAACTAAAAAAAAAAAAAATCAACAACCAGAACAAACATTTTAAGCATAAACAAAACGAATTACCAAGGAATGTATGCTTCTAAAGGAATGAATTGTATTAAAAAATTTCTGTCGAAAATATATTTATACATATGTAAATATAATATATATATTTATATATATAAATAAAAATAGTTTCATTCAAATCGCTGCCTCGGCTGGCCATGCAGTAGCCTACACTAGAAGATGTCGATTTTGGCAAAAAAAAAAAACATCTTTTCAGATGAAGCTCATTTTGATCTTGGCGGGTATGTAAACGAGCAAAATTGTCGCATTTGGGGCACAGAAAACCCGCACGCATACATTGAAAAGCCGACGCACCCAAAACGAGTAACTGTTTGGTGCGGTTTTTGGTCCAGCGGAATAATTGGGCCATTTTTCTTCGAAAATGAGCAAGGAGTGGCCGATACAGCCAATGGCGATCGTTATCGGGCCATGTTGAACGAATTTTTGTTCACAAAAATTGAAGAGGAGGATATTGGCAACATTTGGTTTTAACAGGGCGGCGCTACGTACCACACAGCCGAAGCTACACTCGATGTTTTGCGCCCTGTTTGAAGATAGCATTATCAGCCGCAGACCTGATGTCGTTTGGCCACCTCGGAGCTGCGATTTGACACCGTTGAACTAATATTTGTGGGGTGCCGTCAAAGATAAGTGTTACGCCGACAAGCCAGACACAATTGACGCTTTAAAGGACAATATTCATGAAGCCATTGGTGAAATACAGCTGCACACAATCGATAATGTGCTTAAAAATTGGACCGATCGTGTAGGCTACTGCATGGCCATCCGAGGCAGCCATTTGAATGAAATTATTTTCCATTATTAACCGGAAGGATTGTACTTTCAAATAAAAAAATAAATTTGAGAAAATATTCAGTAGTTTTTTTTAAAGCATTTTCAAAAAAAAAAAAATTAATTGGCGGACCCTTTACATAATTGATTATTACAACCCTTTTGACAGGATTACGACCTAGCTTCTAAGACCCCTTATGTTATGTATGTTAATTTTATCCATAAGTGGCGAGATCTACAGTTTAAAGTCGACTCTGAACGACAGATTTTTGAGAAACTTTTCATGGCATTTTTAATTTAGTCTCCAAATTTTTTCCAATAATATGCTGAAAGCTTTTCTAAAGCTATGTACGTTGTTATCTTTTATGTCCCAATATCTTAAAGCCTAAGTGAATTTCTCGCCATCTCCTCCAGTGGTGTACAAACTCTTTTTTACGGATCGAATGGCCGATTTGCTGTCAATAAATATGTGTAATATCTCTACCCATTGTATTCTGATAATGGTGTTGTTTGCAGTTGTCCTTGTGGGTATTATTTAATTCTTAATCGGGTAGTTTAAAGGACAAACTGAACTTCAAATGATATGAAAAGACACCACATCTGATGTTGCCGTTTGATCTTGATTTGTCAGTGAATACTTAGATGATGTTCTAATATATCTATTCAAAAAAGCATCATAATGATGCCTTGATGTAAGGGACCTAATGCGCAACAGACTGATAATCACAGTAAACAGTGAACAAAACTTTGGCAATTGGTCATCGTTTTGTTGGTTTCTTTCTTTGCGACGATTTGGGTATGTTTTGATGAAAAACATTTCGTGGATTTTCATCTTTTTCTTCGTTTCTTCCTCTTTCGTTGCCTATTGCCATGATTCAATTTTAGAAAAGTTTTTACTCGATAAACACACTGATATCGTTATGCAGTTGATTCAAAAAAGTTACTCGTGGCTTTATTTTTCAGAAATTCTTCCTATACTAGTGGATTCTATATTGGCGTTGAGTCCGTTGTACTTGGGAGTACATAATTGGCCATTACAACCCTTCAGTCAGGATGTGTGTGTTAATTTTATACATGAGTGACGGGGCCTACAGTTTAAAGTCGACTCTGAACTACAGATTTTTTTGAGAAACTTTTCATGGCAACTTTATTAACACTCAGAATTTTTTCAAAAAGACTGCTGAGAGGAAGTCACTGAAAGAAATATATTTTTCGTATTTGGTTTTGTTCTAGATGTCTTAGCTGGTATTTGAACTACGGGCTCTCGTCTAATAGACCAAAACTCTACCTACTAGACTACGGTGCTTATACACCTTCCACTATATCATCATATAATTGCACAGTTGTTCTTTCTTTTTGTATTTTCAGGACAAACAAACAGTCACGTTTATCATTAAACAATAATGGTCCTGGAACATAACCTTGACAAACTCCTGTCTATGAACTTTAACTTCAATAGTTTTATTCCTTTGCATCCATTTAAGGAGACTATTACAGAGCATTCTATACATCTTCTTTGTTATTCACTGTTTTCATTAATCAAGTTTTTCTAGGTAATTGATCAACTTTAGAAGATCCTAAATGATGGGTTTCCATCTAACGTTACCTAAAAACAATGCCTATTGGGATTAATGGTGAGAAACTCCGCTATCTTTCTCAAGAGGTAACGCTGTCTGCATCTGCTATAATCTTCGTTATTGAAGTTGTCTACTCTGGCGAGTCAGAGTTCCATTATTTACATTTTTCTGAAAGAACAGTGGATTGGGCTCAATAAGATAATGACTCAATAAGATATTTCTTACCTCATAACTAAAAAGCCAACACGGCTTCTGTCAAACAGCTCTGTCAGTTAGCTCTTGTTAAAATCTGAATAAGCTGGGAAAGAACTGAAAAAAAATTTAATTTCGTTTAAAAATTTTACAAATTCATGAATTACACACAGTTACTTTCAGAAATTTTTTAACCAATCCATTTTCTTTGAAAATCTTTATAGTTTCCACGATTTTAAGACGGTCTTTTGCATTGATTAAAAAATTTCTGAAATTGAACTGAATTGTGGCCCTGCACAGGCCCACAAACGTATACATCCGATTAACAAATTTCTGAACCAATGCAAAAGACGGTCTTAAAATCGAAGAAAGTTGTCAGACAATTATAAAGATCTTCAACGAAAACGAATTGGTTAAAAAATTTCTGAAATTTGTTAACCGTATGTATACTTTTGTGGGCCTGCACAAATTTCAAAAATTTTTTAACCAAGACCGTCTTAAAATCGAGGAAAGTTGTCAGACAATTATAAAGATTTTCAACGAAAAGGGATTGGTTAAAAAATTTCTGAAATTTGTTAACCGTATGTATACTTTTGTGGCTGAGTGTAGGTCACAAGTTCTACCTCATCTAGGCTTTTCATTTAACCTAATGCTTTGGAGAGTAATGATGTGACACCAACAATGAAATCCTCTGACAAACAAGCCTATTTGAACGATCTTGTCAAATCATATTTTTTGGAGGGGATAACAAAATTTGTGGAGCACTTTAAAGCGTGCTGATACCAATTTTTAATCAAAAACCAGTGCAACAACCAAAATTTCCCAAAAAAAAAAGAATTAATTCCTTTACAACACTGTCAGATATCTTCTCTAACATTTTGTTTGACTTAACAAGAAGCAACATCAGCAGCAATTTTCATTATTGTCGTTCAGTTTTTTTTTCTTCTCTTAATTTCGTTGTTGTCGTAGCTGCTGCAATTCCTAAGTTGTACGAGTATTTGATATGAATGCTTAGGTGTGTATATGTATGTGTATGTGGCAGGCAACATGTTGCGCCTGCGCTTTTGCGTAATTTCTTTATGTCGTTCCTTGTGTTGCTGCTGTTTTCTGTGGAACGCTTCATTTCTTTTTAAGCTTTTTTTTTTTCTTCTTCTTCATCTGTTTGGGCCTGTTTTTTTTTTGTTGTTAAAGTTCCTTTTTCGGTTCTTTACTACGTGTTGCACATATGTATCATTGTTTTTGTTTTTGTTGTTGCTGCTATTGATGTTATTTCTTAGCAGCTCCACCAAAATGCAACAGAAAAAAAAAAAGAAACAACAACCGACCACGAATAACAACCAGAATAATAATAAAACAACAACAAGAACAACAAAAACACATAGAAACAAAAATAAGAATTTCTTCGTGGATTTTTGTCAGCAGTAGAGAGCAGCAGTAAGTTGTTGTGTTGGATTCCTCTTTTTCTGCCACTTTTTTTGGTTTTTTTCCTCCTGTTTTTTTTTTTTTTGCATACATTCTTGTGGGTTGTGGTTGGTGGTGTTTATTTCCTTTATTTCTTACGTTTGTTTGTAATTTTCTCTGTCATTGTCATGTTTTTCTGTTGCTGCTGTTGAATTCATATATTTTTGTTTGCATCTTCTCTTCTAAACCTAGTACGCGAATGGTTATGGACTCAAATGCAAATAAAAAATGTTTTTATTTTTTCTTCTTCTTTTTTTAACTGCAAAACCCTCAAATGTTTAGCTTTCGCTTCTTTTAATTCGTCGGTGTATTCCTTCAGAGCACGTTCTTTGTAGAAAACATACAAAAAAAAACAGAAAAACGAACGACAACAACATCAGTAGAAAAAAAAAATTGAAGAAGAATTTGCCATGTTTCATGTTGTATTTTGTAAATGACAAAGTTTATAAATTATACAATGTCCAACAAAAGTGTTCGCATGCATTCTCTTTCAAAGATTATCAAGAACTTCTGCCTTCCATTGCACTACCATTAGCTATGAATGTTAATTTCCAAAGGCCTTGCCTTTTTCTTATACAGATTAGGTTAGGTAAGGTGGTGTCTTCTGCCGGAGATATAAAATCAAAGTTCAGAAGCAGTTTGATACCACAAACCAAGATCAACCTCGAGGATCAATCAGTGCCGACTCCAAAATAAATCTCGCCATTGGGGCAAACTTGACTTTGGAGAGTTTAGTCGGAAATGACAAGAAATGAGCGGATAAGAACCATCTTCTCCTTATGGCAAGAGCTTCACATATGAAGTGACCAAAGTCTCTATCAGTTTCTACTTAAACCCTCAACTCCTTGCAAGCATATGCCGTGTCTATCAAATTGCATTTCAGCATGTGAAACCTGCAATAGTCGGTGGATGTATATGCTATTTAAAGAAAGAAAATATATTCTTTTTTAGGCCGTTTCAGGTACACTTAAGCTTCCTTCTTTGCAAACAAATCGGAAAATTATTAAGTTTAACCGTAGCAATTGGAACACCTATGACCTGTAGCAGTTCCCAAAATGAGAGCTTTATACCCGCTCTTTAGTTTCTGTAGTGTATTGATTAGTGTGTTGATCTACTAGACTCAAGAGTTTTAATGTCAACTCTGACGTCTTAAAAGAAATATTTCTTTAGGTGTTCCTATCTCAGCATGTACCTGGAAAATGTTCTGAAAGTAAACCAATTGTCCTGAAAAAGTTTCTCAAATCTCTTAACTCGTGGATAAATGGTAAATGATAAATGCAATTACCAATGTTATATCCATGCACTGCTAACCCATATAGGAGTTGTTTTCGAATCGTTTAGAATTTACTTGAAAAAAATTAAGTTGGTAACTCGTTCGTAAGTGACTTGAATGCAGCGTGGCTTTACAAAAAGATTTTCGGTAAAAATCCATGAATGCTCATAGACGACACCGGCATTACAGTGCACATAGACAACATATACGAGAGTTTCATGTTATATATTGAAGGCGTAAAGATTACAAATCCTCTTGATGACGTTAAATGCGTCAGATTTTTTAGCCTGTGTTGGCATACGATGAGAACTCCCATGAACGGCTTCTGCAGGATAAAGTTCAAGGTTGGTTAAAATGGCACTTTTCATGTGCTAAATAGTCTAACGGCGATGAAGCTAAAGTAGCAGCATAAAGTTTATCGTTTTAAAGGTCCCGTGGTGATCATTGTACCATTTTATCTACAATTCCTATCTGTATTACACTTTTACAGTAAAGACAAGCAGAAGATTGCCGTAAAATTTTAACAACTTGTTGTCAGCGTTTACTTCTGCGTAATTTTTTAACGTTGACTGTGGATTCCGATTCCACAGAAAAAGCATTAGAACTAATGCGGTCCACAGTTTAGCCCTCACTGTATCATTCAATTCAAAATTTTTCAAAAATTATGCTTGTTGCAATTAACTCACGCCTCTAATAAAAGACTGGGATTTCACTGCTAAAATAATAAAATACACTCCTGTAGAAATCATGTATTTGGAGACACTTAATCTTTTTTTGGTTTCTTGCTAGCATAGCCTTTGTGACCCTTGAAGTTAAGGCAGACCTTCAATCATTAACCCCCATACCCCTGATGGAATATAAAAAAGCTATACTACCGTATAGGCCGTAATCTAGAAGGCAGGGTGTTGGCTTATTAGACGCAAGACCCACAGTTCAAACCCCAAATCGAACTGCCCCAACGAAACGAAATATGAAAAAATATTTCTTCGGCGTGTTCCTCTCAGCAGGTTTCTGGGTAAAACTCTGAGAGTAACAGTCGTACATAGATTTATTCCATTTCCTCTTAATATTCAGAATTTTCTTTTTCATTTCGCCTAGAACCAATGTTTTCTCCCATTGTTTTGCTCTACACTGTAATCTGTAATTGAATTTTTATTTGCATAATTTTTAATTTTGTTTTGTTGCCGTTGTTAATGTTGTTATTGTTGCTTGTATTTTGTCGTCTTCTTCGTTTTTTTTTACAGTCTCTTATGCATATTTTTATATCCTATTGTGAGAGAAAATGTTTTAATTTTTCAAAATATTCCTTTTAAAGATAATCAGTTAACATTTATAATGTCATTTGTTCGCATACGTATGTACATACATATTTTTTTATAATTTTTCATTTACGTGCCTATTTTTCTTTTTTTCGTATTTGTTTTTATTATTGTTGTAGCAAAAAAGCATAATGAACTTCATATATACGTATCCGAAAATAATACGATTTGAGCGTGACTAAAACATTAGGGCCACTCACATCATAATTTGAATTAATAATTAAGCGATTGGATTTTACTATTGCAGGCCTATTTTAAGAGCCTTTCCTCTAGTCAAAATTCTTTTCTCCATTCATATAGTTCACCACTACCAGGTTGTTTGCTGAATAGCTCTGTATTGATTTCGCCACCACATGTTTGACTTTGGTTACGTTAGCTTTGACTTTGCCAGTGACCGGCAGGTACAATTAGTACTTTACGCAGTTTTGGTGCCACAAGTCGTCGCAGTCTAGTAGGTAGTGTGTTGGCTTAGTAGACGCGAGGCCATGGTTCAAACCCCCGGTCAAACATCTCCAATGAAACGAAATATGAGGAAAATATTCATTCCGCGACTGCCTCACAGGAGATTTCTGGCAAAAACGCTAAGATTGTCTCAAAATTCTGTCGTTCGGAATCGGCTTTAACTGCAGGTCCCGCCATTCATGTAAAAAATTAACACACACACAACATAAGTGGTGTGAGAAGCTAGGTCGTAATCCTAACTGTTGGGTTGTAAAGACTATGTATGTTATCTCGACGCAACTGTTGTAGTTTGTGAGATCCGACATCGAAAGAACCATTCTAATATGATTACAAATCAATGGTTTTCTTCGATTTGCTGTCTGCTATGCTATTTAATGTATGGTGGACCATAAATTGTATAATCTTTCCTAGCCAAGGATGAAGAATCCCAGATGCTGTCATCTCATATTTTCTGAGAAGGGGATTCTTTTTGCTTATGCCAGTATAATTTATCCATAACTCAGACCACAGTGTTGAGTCCCACTGCCTTGGAGTTACTCTTTCAATCTCGTTCTTGTCAAGCTACGGCCATATTCGTCTAGGATAACTTCACCACTTGATTCTGAACACATGAATTTCTTATTGCAACGCATGGCTACAGGCGAGATTAACCTGACTGATCTTAAAGCATATTACGCCGATTAATTGTCGACAAATATAATGATATTTTCACCTGTAATTGTCTTTATTGTTTCCTTGAAGCTTCTATTCCACACTCAAAGATGGAAAATAAAGTATTTGTTCCAAACCACATTCAAAATTCAAGAGAGTTACTGAACTTTAGTCAGGTTGAGTACTACTACAGTCTTCATAAACAGCTGAAAGAAGTGCACGGGAACGGTGTCTGGGATCTTCTCTAATGACGAATAGGGCTGCATTAAGTGGCTTACCTCCCCTTTCAAATACTCATTCAGAATGTCTCTTGATCGCCCAGAGAGCAGAACATTAACAACAAGCATATGGGAAGGTCAGGCAATGGAACAATTGATTCTAACTGTAGTATCCAGTGCTATTGATTCAATAGACCAACGCCGCAAAGCGACTTATGTTTCATTGAACGTGTTCAGGGAAAAAAGTGACTTGTTTTCGAAAATCACAATTTTTACGTAGTGCAAGTCTGTCCCGTGGAACACATCCCTTCACATTCGATTGGCAAGGGGATCACACAATGCATTACAACAGAATTAGTTCTGTTCTACCCCTCTTCGATTAAAATCTTATATTCATGAACACTACTCCGTCTTTCTTCGATCCCAAAAGTTATCTTATAATACACGAAATAAGTAGGGCCCATTCCCTTAGTGTTTGGGTTAGGTTAGGTAAGGGAACGAACCTTCCTTGAAGAAAGAAGTGCCACTTAGGCAACCGCTTTCGCAGAAATCTTTATATTCGAGAGCATGGTCAAAGATTTTGGTTGTAATCCAAAAAATGTAGGCAGGAATTCTTGAGTTATTACGCTGTTTAGATTCTCCACTCCTCCTCTGTATTACCGAAGTAGCTTGGAGTAGATTTATGGGTTTTTTCAAGAGTATTGGTTTGTTCTGTAAATATATATAGCATATCTCTAGGGGCTGTACGAGCTAATCCTTTAGTCAGAAGTGTTAGGTCCTAATTAGGTGAAAGGTGAACTGAAGATATGGGGGCCAGTTTTCAAAAAAAAAAAAAAAAAATCAATAACCCCATATATGGATAAAACAATAGAAGTTTTATTGTAAGGTTATGTTAGGTAGGCCAGCATTTAGGCCCATTGTGATACTACAATTAATTCTATCCGGTATCAACCATTGCCTAGAGAAAATCATTCCTAATCAAAAAATTAATCTTGTTATTGAAGCCAATCTTTATATTATAGAGCTCGGTGAATGATGTAAAAAAAATAGAGGTCAAAAACCTTCGTCTCCTCTTGGCAAGAGCAGGGCACTGACACATGAGGTGAAAGACAGTCTCTTCCCACTCCTCAAATCCAAAGGTCTTGCGAAGTCATTAGTTGGAATGCCGAGTCATTCGGCATGCCTAGCAAAAGCCGTTGTTTAGAGATGAAGAAAAAAGCATTTTTTCAGACTCGAACAGATAGTATTCCAGCAGATTTCTGGCAAAAAATCTGAGAGTAAATAAAATTGCCATGAAAAAGTTTCTCAAAAAATCTGTCGTTCGGAGTCGACTTTAAACTGTAGGTCTCACCACTCATGTATAAAATTAACACACTCAATATAAGTGGTGTGAGAAACTAGGACGTTGTACAATGGGTCAATTCGACCTCCGGTTACTGTACTTGTCTTAATTGACAAGTACACGTCCTCTAACCTAACCTAACCTTAATCAGGTGCCATGTGGCAACATTTGCAGAAACTGTGATCAACCTTAATGCTATAATTTTGATGTTTTTCTTTTGACCACAATATTTAATACGGTTATGACAAAATGCTGACTGCTGACTGCGCTAATGTTGCTTATCGTGCTCCTTATTTATTTTAATGCGTTCAAAGAAATCACAAGCGAGTTTTAGAAAATAGTTGTTCTTTTTATTACCATATTTAAATTAAAACTGATTTTTTTTAATTTTATTACAAGCCTTTCAGTGCTGTTTTGCATTGTTGATGAAGCCTGTCTTTCTTTCTTATTAAAAGAAAAACATAAACGTTCTTATCCCCGACATATTTTGGCATACTGAGTCAGGGTAATGAAGCAGTTTTAAATGAATTCTTTTACGATTTGTTTATACAACGTTTATCATTAACGACACATCAACAAACAGGCCTGGGAATTACCAATACAAGTTCATTAAACGCATAAATTTCCAGCCTCATCCACAGAGTTTAGCTATGTTTTGAATAACGCCGTCTTCAGAGAAGAAACCTTGTTGTATGCTTTACATGGATCGTTTTTAATAAGTAGCTCTGTTACTCGTTACTACAATGCCTCTTCATTATTGTTGTTTTATGGTTCAAATTTCTTTTTCTTTTTATTTTCTTTTTTTATTCATCATTATGACAGAAATTATCTTTCTTTTCTTGTTTAATTCATAAGCAACAACAATCATTGCTTCCTTATCACTTTTAACATATTTTTCGGAATTTCAATAGTTTCTTGCTACGCAACCATACAACGCAACGCCTTCGTTGAGAAAGTCCCTGTTCATGATCGATTCATTTGAAAATTGTCTTCTATTCCACCACTATCATTATGAATGCCTTTGGAAATGATGATGTTCTTCTGCTATTTCGTTCGCTTATCAGTGAATTTCTTCTGAGTTGAAGATTTTCTTCTGTCTCAACTACTAGCTTTATCAGTTAATTCTTTCCACTTTTGTTTTATTTCTTTTTTTGTTCATATTTTCAACACAATCACATTCTATTTCTCTCTCTATGTATCTCTTGTATGTATGTATTAAGAAATATTTGATTTGATTTTGTCAATATGTTTGTTTTTATTTTCATTATTATGCAAGTGTGGTAATTCCTTTGAATGAAAAAAACGAATATTTTTTTTTATAAATAATTATGCCACAATAAATAAATAACGCAATTTTTTCTATGTTTTTTCATTTCATTTCAAGCTCTCAAATATAATTGTTGTGACTGTAATTATTAAGAAAAATGCCAATTTTAAATTGTTTATTACCATGAAAATTAACCCATTATAGAATGTTACTAAGAATTCAGGTACATTGTTTACTTTACTTAACTTCACGTTACAACCCTTTAGTCAGGATTACTACCTAGCTTCTCACACTCCGCATGTTGTGTGTGTTAATTTTTTACATCATTGGCAGGACCACAGTTTAAAGTCAACTCCAAAAGACAAATTTTTTGAGAAACATTTTCATGGCAATTTTGTTTACTCTCAGAATTTTTGCCAGGTATCTGCTGAGTGGCAAGTAGTCGAAGACATATTTTTTCGTATTTCATTTATGTTGGAGATACATATATGACCTGGGGTTTGAACTATGGCCTTACGTTTAATAAGCCTACACACTACCTACTACACTACGACGATTTATGGCACCAAAACTGCATTGAGTACTTATTGTACCTGCCACCAATTGAGAGAGTCAGCCAAAGTAACCATCTCTGAATGTCAAACAGAAGAAATGTGTTGGCCAAATCAATACTGAGCTGTTCAGCAAACAACCTAGAGGTGGACAAAATGAATGGAGAAAAGCATTTTGACAAAAGGAAATGAAAACAAAAACGTTCGACCAATGCCTGCAGTTAAGCTCTGCACTATGGCTACCTTCCAAAATGTTAGTTGCTTTATGTTTGAACAAGGTATCGTGTTTCATAATGCCGCTGTACAAAATATATACAATGTATTCTATTTCAAAACGTCGTCAATGTGTATTTTTAACGCAGTCAAAAAGCAATCAGGCTTCGGATTTATAGTTGATGCATTGTTTGATAACTTTGCATATCTACATAGCTTATATACAGTAGTAGAACTGCATACAAACTTTTTATTGATACATTTTGGAAGACAGCCTATATGTTTACCGTGCTTAATTTGATGTTACAACCTTTTAGTCAAAATTACCACCTAGCTCCGCACACCCCGTATGTTGTTTGTGTTAAATTGTATCCACGAGTTGCGAGCCCTACAGTTTCAACATCAGCAATTTTATTTACTCTCAGATATTTTGTCAAAGACAGTTGCGCGGAATTCGCCTAAAGAAATATTTTTTTTCATATTTCATTCTGTCATTCATGTCAAATCCGAGTTTTGAACTCACAAACTCTCGTCAAAAACCGCCACACTACCTACTAAACTACATAGACTACATATTAATGAAAAGAATTAAAGGAGACATGCTGATTACTAGAGATACCCCAATATAACGGAATTATAAGTGTTTAGGAAGATAGATTACAGGATAATACATAATGAGTTCTCGAGAAACTTTACTACTTTCATTCCGACTAGAGGGGAATTGGAAAATGGTGTGACAAATTCCTGCAAATTTTAACATTCTACATCCTAACATTCCTACATCGTGAACTAAATGGAAGGAAGGTGGAAGCAGCTTTTCGTAGTCACTGGGTATAGCTCGATACGGCTACCGATTCAATGCAGTGCCTTGCTGGCGGAAGTGGCAGCCATGACAACTGATAATTAGGAAAGACAACATCTCTGGAAAAAAATTATTATCACACTTTCTGACAGCCAGATAAGTAATTCGATAGTTAAATCTACTGCTGCGAGGCTCCTATCAACATTATAGATCGACACAGTTTTCACATCATTTCGATACCAAGACATAGTGGCATTCCGGGGAACTACTAAGCAGATTAATTGCCCACACAGGGCACAATCATCAAACTTTCAGAAGAGTGCGCCCAAAGGAGCACGTTAAACGAAAAAGTGGGAGTCATTACTAGATATTGCATTCATTACTGTATTCATGCATCACACAATGGTCTTTGTAGTAAGGCCAATGATTTAGTTGCAGTGACGAGGAAGGAGGAAGTTGAGGAAACTGTTCTTTAGCTATTTTTCTACATTATGTCGTAGGAAAAAAAGACATACTGGTTCCGAATGGTTCCAGGACTAGGTTGAAACGCAAAACAGTGGTATCAGACCGCGAGCAATTCGTGGCCTAACTGGTCTATATTCACGGGTTGACTCTATTAGATGAGAGTCCGTAGTTCAAATATTTCTTCCGAGGACTTCCTCGCTGCTGCCCCCTTCAAAAAAATCTAAGGATTGATAAAATTATCATGAGAAACTTCTCAAATCTGTCCTTCGGAGTCGATGTTAAGCTGGGAACTACAGCCACTCTTAAATAAAATTAGAGAAACTAGGTTCTAGGTACTAACTAACTTCTTTCGAACATGTTTCGTTTTCACTTAACGTTTTCATTAGTCGTTGAGTTCAATTATTTGCCTACTGATCACAGCTAGGTGGTTAGAGGCGATTATATACATATGATAGGATTAGGACCTAGTTTCTCAGACCACGTATGCTGTGTGGATTAGTTTTATACATGAGTTGCAGGACCTGCAGTTTAAAAAGTGGACTCCGATCGACAGATTTTTGAGAAACTTTTTCATGGCAATTTTACTTTACTCTCAGAGTTTTTGATAGCAATCTACTGAGAGATTGGAGGCGATTGCTTTCTTCAAAAAAATTAGAATTAAAGGTTTAGCCGCAATATATCATCAAAACATTACTGCATGTATTCTTACATTGATTTGGTTCACTTAACGCTGTCGTTACTTTCCAACACTAGTCTGCATTCATTTCGAAAATAATTCCATTTTGTTAAGCTTCATCAAGGGTTCGGAAACAGATTTATCCATTCCACTTAGATTTTTATTGGTTCTTATTTCACAAAATAATGTGAATTGCTTTCCAACAAAGTAAAGCTTTCAAACTAGTGCTGTCTGATACAATCAGTATTCCCAGAGATATTGCAATAAACCCCACACTATGGGTTAAAAACAATATGAAATGCTTCGATACAAATTGTTGGCGACTGTAATTATTTATCCATTATCCGATACATTAACGCGCACCACATTCATTTCGTTGTTGTCTGAAACTGATTGATAAGAATTTTTTGAAGCAGACTTTAAACCTCAGGCGATTTGCATAAAGACCTTGGCGTGCGCTTTATATTATTTTTTTGAACAAAAAACAAAATTTTAAATCTTTTTTATTATAAATTGCCGGCTATTTGAAGTGCTTTTTGCCACAAATTATCATATTTTTTTGAAATTCTTCATCACCGGTATGGCATTCTGCTCGTTTACGGTCTAATTTGACTTGAATTCAATTGATATTTCAATTTAATTTAGCCAGCAACGAATCAAATAAAAGTAAAACGTTTAAATAAATTTCTGTAATCAAATTAAATCATAAAGTTTTACAACGAAAACAAAAAAAAAATACCGGCTGAGTATTATGGACGCCTTACTCACTAAGCTAAGCTTACAACGTAAATTGTACGTACACCACTCGTACGACAGGGCGCTCACCACACAATTCACTTTGGATTTATGCAGATAATTAATGATCTGACATATACTAGGCATAGAGCATATGCTCCATGCTCTTTGTGTCGATAGCTAGTAGATGTGTTGTCTAGTGGGGCATTAAAGAAAAAGCAACACTGTCTTAGGATATGCCATCTTACCATACACACCGCATACCCCAACGTTGTCTCTTCTCTGGTAATAGCAATAGGCCTTCTCATGTGATCACTTTGTACTGACAAAGATTCCAAGAGTTTCAAATTCAAACTCAATTTGAAGAATATCAATGTGAAGATATCAGCTAGCACTAGGCAAGGGGTGGATAGTTTTTCTTACCATCCTTGTGTTTTTGCTTAAGCTTAGCATCACGTATTTAGTTTTTCAAAATATTTTTCAATAATTTTTTTCCTTCTTTTCTTTTCTTATATAAAAATTATCAACGTTGTCTATCTTATACGAGTTGATCGTCGTCGTCATCATTGATTCCTGAACGATTTGGTCTTGCATTACAAGCATGTCCTATGCGTGTAACAACAATTTATTTTTTATACGATTTTAAGCCAGCAATAAGCACCAAACAGCACTCTACAGTTGAGCAACAAAACTTGAGTTCTGTTCTATGTATGCTCAGTTCAAAATATGATATAATGATAAGAAGACTCTTCGCAAACCAAATCAGTTTTTTGGCAATCTAAACTTTTGTTGGGTAATTACAATAGGAGGACATTTGCATCATGTAATGGAATATACAGAAACAACCTGAAGTTAGTAGCAGGACTTTTGACCGGGCACTATAGACTCATAAAGTATAATTTGTAGAATCTGTAGGTGAAGCTGCTTCAAACTTTGCAATTTTTTTATTCTTTTTTATTTTGTTTCGTTCATTTGAGAAGCATTGACCTGTCACAAAGCTTCTTTCACATCTTTATAATATTCCGTTGCCTTGTTTCAGTTTTATTCAACTAGTTTTCTGCTATTTAAGCGTGTTTTTGTTTAACTATAACAGTTTCTAGAATGATAGGGTTACCCCGCCTATTGTTGGCTAAAATCAAAATGTGTATTGTACTGCATGTAGTGGTGAAGAACTTTGCTTATTCGGCTGTGCTACTACACTGCTTTGCGTGATGTTTGTTGTTAATGTTATGCTCTCTCTGGAGGTATGGCATCAGGGTGCTTTTTGAAGCTTTTTAAATTGGATTATTTGGAGGGGAATTGAATTGGTCTTGAAATCAGACTTTATAGTCTTTAAATCTAAATCCTTATCGTTTCAATAAAAAAAATGAAACCCGTTAAGGACATTTCCCGGCATGAAAGTTCTAATAGCGTGTTTACGCATTTGAAATATATTTTTCGTATACATTTTTTAAAATATTCATTCTCTGCTAAGCGTGATGGTGTTATTGCTGTAAATTCACAATTTCCGGGGGCTTTAGCGTACTCAACCAGGAGAACAAACAATAAACGGACAGTATTTAGCTTCAGTACCACTTTGTGCGTAACTTTTATATGATATGACTTCGGACGGTGGTCACTCGATCTTTGAAAACTTACAAAATGGAAAACAAATACTCATTAAACACCAAATTACAATAGCAAACCTTTAAAAAGAGACAATGAAAGATAGAGAAGACGAATAACAAATCAGCAATAAGTTCTAGAAGTTGCCAGACCAGGTTATGTTACTAGGAGCTGTAGTAAACAGCACGGCGTATAAATACTGTTGCATAATATCAGTTTTTTTGGAACAACAGCAACAAATCCGCGGTAGTATGGTGTGTCAAGAGAACATCGCAGTTAGTTTAACGGCGTTAATTGCTTAAGGGTTTATTTGAGTTGTTTTCATGGGTACAACGACTACATGAACTACATTCATGGTTCATAGACTCTGGGCGTAATAGTTTTGTTTGAAGTATGTAAATTCGTTATGTTTACCTTTTTCTGTACTCTGAACTCAAGTCAATTTCTTAACATAATATTATACTATGTTCAGACTTATATTGAGTAAATCGCAATAAACGGCATTATTGATCTCAATATTAATTATTGTTCAATAAATTCATAAATTGTTATAATATTGATTAAAACTTGAAATACAGCAACTGTCATTAGTACGTTCAGTGAGCATATTACAAATTTCCGAACACTTTCTATTGATATTTGACAACTCAAATATCAACAACGACAAACAATAAAAAATAAAAAAAATATTGAATAAGCAACTGAACTGCGTATATTGTTATGTATAAACACTTAAAATATTGTAATCAATAAACCGAATAGGAAAAAAATTTTTGTACAGCTGTATTCTTGGACGTTTCACAAGCATTCGACAAAGTCAGTCATAAGGGTTTACTCATGAAACTAAACACGCAATTGCCAAGGGCGTACTGTACTTTATTTAAATCGTGGAGACTCTTGTCCATATGGCGCATTGGCATTATCAGATTCGTTACCACTTCAAAAATTGTTTCGAACTATTCAAATCAAATAAATCTATCCTGCTAGGATTTGTTCAAATTCAAAGCGGTTGGGATGATTCTCCCGAATGCCTTGATAGTTTAGTTCCTACTGGAGTACCAATATACATATCAGCTAATCAATCAAGAGTTTATTGTGACCTCAAAATTTTGTTTTTTTAATTGAGAGTTTCAACAAATTGCTGAAAGTAGGGGTTATCTTTACACAAACTTAAATAAAACGACATTACATTGCAACAAGAAAAAAATTTTTCAACAAGAAATTACTGATCATGCCAGCAATAATGCGTTACCATCCATAACATTATCCATGACGATCAATCAATTTGATCGGATCATACAAATGTACACACACAGTATAGTAGGATAGCTGTGACGAAGCTATGGAGTAACATTTGTTATTAAAGCTTAAGCATGAATGTATATACAGATGTATGCTTGCACCTTACAAGTCAACTGGACACTGACACTGTCTTTTGCTGTGGTACGACATGTGTACAACATAGATTCCTAAAGCTTCTGCTGCTGACACGAGAGGGAGAAAAACCGAAAACGACGATCGATCGATCGATCGATCTTTAAATGGATAGATGGATGGATGGTTTGGTTGGTTTTCTTATTTTTTTTTCTCTTTCTTTTTCTTGTAAACCTGGTGACCACATTGCGATCACTGACAGTTGATAGCAATGCTTTGGTGGCGCATGCTTAAGAGGGTTTTGTTTTTTGTGTTTCTTTTTAAATTTTTTTTTATTAAAACGTGAACTTATCGTTTGGATAATTTAATATTGTCGTTTCAACTTAGTTGCCGTCGTCTTTGTCTTTATTGTTGTTAATCTTCTCAAAAGCCTTATTCACTCACACGGAATAGCCAAGCAACCAACCAACCAACCAATCCATGGTAGTCGGAACATTATAATTTACTCAACTTAATATGATTACAGTGAATGTGATACGATGTGATGTGATGCGATGTGATGTGATGCGATGCGATTCGAATCGAATTGCTAATGTTTTATATTCATTCACTCGCTTACACCCGTTCAGTCATTCACTCAGCCAGTCACTACTACCTTATGAATGAATTGTTTCTCGATATTCTTTTACTTCGTTTCCCTGCCTGCTAAATCATACAGACACGTTAAATTAAAAGGCTTTTGATTACTTTAATACCAGACAACAACCGCAATTACTGTCATCCTTTATCTGTTTTTTTTTTGCTTTTCTTCTGCTTCTCTTACCAATTCTTGTGTAAGAAGATAATTGATTTGTTATTCTGAAGTGTATCTACTAATGGAGCGTTTCAAATTGCCTCGTATATAATTTGTAAAAAGGGAACAAGTTGTTGAAAACGCAATTCATATACAATATCAGGAATTGCTACAAAGGTTTTAATTGAAAATTCTATCAGAAGAGAATTTCAAAATTTTTAGTTTAAAGGACTATTTGACGAATTCAAATACTGGACTGTAACTTGCCTTGTTTTTGGGAATTGTTAGGAATAAAAATCTGGCATGTTTTCCTCATTTCCATACTACCTATCTTTTGTAGTCACTTTTGCTTTAAATTCTAATCATTTAACTTCATCCGCATTGTAGGTCAAAATTTTCATAAATTTCTCTTTTATGATCTGCAGTCAAAAAACTCACACGCGGCATATATTTTAGTGTTGGGCTATAAGCATTGATTTAATGATGCATCACTCTAGTAATGGGTGTAGTAATTAAGAGGGAGTCGAGTTGTGAGCCTTAATATTGGTGTCACCTGTTCAATGCAGGAAAAGTCCAATTAACCATGTTGTAGTAAACGGAAAGCATCGGCAGAGGTACGTTTGGTTCGTAGAGCAATTATCAGCTCATATCGGAATCAGACGCACATTTTATTCAAGGGGCTAATATCGATTCGAAGCACTACGTACTCATATTCACTAGACGCACATGGCTTAACTCCACGCGAAACATATAAACTACCGCTCAAAGTATGTTTAGACATCGCCAAGCTTTGTTTACAATAAACTGTCATTGCTTAAACCTCTGGACTAACTTAAATGCTAAAAGAAAACACTCGTCATCTAAGTATAATGGCAACATGGTCACTTGCTGGAAAATTCTGCAACATCTGTAATTGAGTTTCACACTGCATGCATGTCAACATTGTGTTGCTACTGCATGTCAAGATTACGACATAGTTTTTCATGTTTCAATTTTATACATGAATGGCGGGACCTACAGTTCTAAGTCGATTCCAAACGATAGATTTTTGAGAAAAATTTTCTTGGGAATTTTATTTACTCTCAGAGTTTTCGTCAGAAATCTGCTGAGAGGAAGTCGCCTTAGAAATATTTTTCATAATTCGAGTTGTTGAAGATGTCTGACCTAAGGTTTGAATCTCGGCCTCGCATCTAATAAGCCAATACACTGCCTACTAGACTGTTCAACTCATACAGAATTATTCACTTGCCTTGATTTCAGATCAGAGAGCTACAAGTATTCATTTAGGCTTTGCTTACATACATACATAGTTGGTCATTACAACGCTTCAGTGAGGATTACGACCTAGTTTCTCACACCATTTATGTTGTGTGTGTTAATTTCATACTTGAGTGAAGGAACCTACAGTTAAAATCTATACCGTACGACCGATTTTCGAGAAATTTTCAGGGCAATTTTATTTACTCTCAGAGTTTTTGCCAGAAATCTGCTGAGAGGAAGTCGTCGGAAAGATATTGTTTCATGTTTCGTTTTGTTTGAGATGTCTGACTTGGGGTTTGCAACGTGACCCCACATCTAATAAGCCATCACACTACCTACTAGACTACGGCGATTTCCATATAAGAATGACCCAGAATTTAAATCACCTTCGGTACTGCACTTGAGTATTAGTTTCGTTCAAGCCCTGCCTTTACAGTAGACATCCTTAGATTGATAAAAGACTATGAATTCCTTAATTCAAGTCTGAGTTCCGGCACCTGTTTTAAAGAATTTTTTTATTATTTCTACAAACTCTGTGGGATACCATATTAGCTTGAGATAACATTCATTAATTAAATGATTGCCCATAATATGTTATGACATAAAACAGGATATTCTATTGCTGAAAAAAATAAATCCAGAAAAAACAAAACATATTTAATTTATTGAAATTATTTTTAATTTTGTTTTTGTATTTTTATTTCTTTTATTCTATACTTTGCTATTTCATCGACTTAATTAAGCGTCTATCAATTGCAATCGAAATGAATAAAAAGTTTTTATTTTTTTTTAATTTCATTTTAAATATTATTTCCAAGCATATAGAGACTACCAAAGAGGACTTTAATCTAAAATAAAATTAAAACAAAAAAAAATAAATTAATATTGTGCGATTATCACCGTTTTAAAGTGTGAGTCTTAATTTATTATTCAATAATTTATTAAAAAAAAAACACAAAATAAACAAAACAAAACAAAAATTTAAATACAAAACACTGTCTGTCTTATCAATTGTTATTAATAAATAAAGAATATTTAATAAGAATATTAATAAGAAATTTAATAAAAACATTATTGCTACATACAGACAAACATACATAATATTTATAAATACAGTAAATAAAAAACCTACAAAAAACAAAAAATAATTTCCATAATAATAAACAAATATCCGGCACAATATCGTTTAACAAATATGTGAATAAATAGAAAAAGTGTTATCGATAAATTGCATTCTTTATTAGAAAATAGTGCACCCCCCACACGTTCATGTTACCCACCATTATATTCATATAGTTATCCCCGAAATTCCTAGAAGTAACACGGCTACATTAAATAATCCTGTCATCAGCCATTTATTTGATATCGAATCAACTACATCCAGTCAGATTAATTACACTTTTGAGGTGACTTATTCATGTATGCATTTATAATTTCCACAATAACAAACAAATATCCGTCACAATATTGTTTAACAAAAATGTGAATAAATAGAAAAAGTGTTATCGATAAATTGCATTCTTTATTAGAAAATAGTGCACCCCTCCCACCCCTCCACACGATCATGTTACCTCCATTATATTCAAATATGTATACCCGAAATTTCTAGAAGCAAAATATTGTTTAACAAAAATGTGAATAAATAGAAAAAGTGTTATCGATAAATTGCATTCTTTTCATATTTCCCACCATTATATCCACATATTTATCCCCGAAATTCCTAGAAGCAACCCTGATACATTACAAAATATTTTTAAAGAATCCTATCCCCATGCATTTGTTTGATTTCGAACCAACTGTGTTCAGTCAGTTTAATCTTCTTCTCAAAGTGCCTTCTTCATGTATGCACGGATCTTCCATCACGTCTTTAACCTTGAGGTTCTTAATCTAGAGCAGTTGCTGTATGTTCCTAAAGTCGCCCTAGTCTAGTAGGTAGGGTGTTGGCCTATTACACGTGAGGCGACAGTTCAAACACCAATTCAGACATCTTGAACAAAATGAAATATAAAAAATGTCAGCAGATTTCTGGCAAAAACTCATTTGCCATGAAAAAGTTTCTCTAAAATCTGTCGTTTGGAGTCGACTTTAAACTGTAGGTTAAAAAAAGGATAAAATTAACACACTTAACATAAGTGGTGTGAGAAGGTAGGTCGTAACCCTGAATGAAGGCTAGTAATGATCAATTACGTTATGTGCGTGTGGTATTTAATGCCATTTAAGTGTGCAGATTATTGTGAAAACATCCGTTCATAAAAGACTGGTTAGTACCGCACCAGAGATCAGCAATGAGTATTCAAAAAGATGAGTAGAATCGAATCATACTCATAATTTCTGATTCATACTTATTTCTGATTCATACTTATTTTAATATCATACTCATACTACTCATATTCAAAGTTTGAAGTACTCATCATATTCATACTTAACAATACGTATGGTGTTGTTGATTTGACTCACCATGGCTCAACATTTACAAGGATTACAAAATAAGTATGAGTCGAGTCACTCGAATCATTTATAAGTATAATAAGTATTTTTCTAAAGTTATGAATCTGAGCGAGTAGGTTTATGAATCGAACATATTTCGAATGGTATGAGTTTGACTCATACTTATTGCAACCTGTACTTATAAAACAACGTTGTAGTGAGTACGAATGAATCAGAGTAGTTAAATTCCAATATTGTTGACTCACATACAGTGGTGGCCTTATAATTAGAAACGACTTAGCAACATGTATGTTTGTTAATTTGTTTTACAGTTTTCACTGTGTACCTGGGATCAAAAGCTTTGTTTGGAGGACGTCTTACATACGTTTTTCCATCAGATTGGGGCAAATTAAACTTAGATTCGTTACTCCAGTAAACTGTGTTCCAGAAACATCGTTTCTAATTATAAGGCCACCACTGTATATTCAAAATTTCATGAGTGCTTATTGAGTAGCGAAAAAACGATTCATTGCTGATCTCGGGTACCGACATCGTTTCGTGTTTCTGACTTTCATATAGCAATATATGACTTAACGCTTTTATTAAATATTCGGATCTTAGTTCCGGTTTAGAAGACCTTCTAGCGCATTAAGCATTGAAAGTCATGCCTTGATTTTGTAATTCTATTTTTTATGGCCATATTGCCATTAAAAAGTTTCGTCTGTCGTTTGAAGTCGGCTTTACACGGACCTACAGTTCCGCCACTTACGGATAAAATTAAACACATCATAAGTGGTGTGAGAAGCCAGGTCGCAATCCGACTGATGGGCTGTAATGACCAATTATGTATGTATGTGAGATAGACCCACTTGCTGAGAACGCCGTCAAATGAAATTGTCAAATTCGGATTAACCACCACACTGTTTTTAGCAAAAGTGATATTTACAGCAGGCTTCCAAATTTCTTTATAATCTCAGCAGTTTCTTTAACCATATTAAGATGGACCTAATTATAGCTCGGTCAAGTTTGAATCCCCATATTTTTAATACATTTTAACTATCTTTATGCGATCCTCCTTTTTAAGAAAAATAATCCCATTAGACATTTTTTCTAATGCACTTCTCATCTTAAAAATTTTAGATTTTCATTACTTAAATATTTTTTTTATTTAAAAATTCATTTTATTTCATTAAAAGAATATTTTTTAAGTGTTTGTGTCTAATAATCATAAACGAAATTACCTCCTCATATAATTTATAAAAAAAAATACGTAGGAAATCTAGACTTTGTCGCCTTATAAACCGCTTTATGGTTTTTAATTCTTATTTTAGTATTCATTAGCCAACATAAAAGATAATTATTTTTAAATAATAAAAAAAATTAAATTCTTGATTTTCTTAAATGATCATCGCAATCATTTTTCAGTCATAAAATTTTTGTCGTAAAAAACCTGCAGCAATTTTTAAAAGCAAATGCTAAAAAATATAATAAAAAAAATATATACGTGTTGTGCACTTTGTAAGGCTCTTAACGAACTGTTTGTTGTTGTTTTAATTGAATTTATTTGACAATTGAATTAAGCGTAGTACTCGTAAAGAATCTGAAGTGGACGGCAGCTCAAGAAACTCGCTGAACTTAATTTTTGAGTTAAACGACTTAGGTATTCAGGGGGATTAAAACACAATTCTTTAAAATGACGTTGTAGGTTTGATTTCTACATTTTTGCTTTACCAGGAGAAAGAAGTCAGTCTTGCCATACACCAACCCTATTGTATCACTTAAAGACGAGAGGCATTTACACCATAGAGGAGGATCTGTCTTCCATTAACAGTATCAATTTCATACCCTTATTACAGCATTATAGAAAGCCGTTATCGTCACCGTTTTATAGATTATCTGACTCCTAAGAAGCATTTATTTCAAAGAGATGAGATGTCAAGGAGATGTGACGTAAGTTGTTGGAGATTAGGTTAGGTTATGATAAGTCAGTGTGGTAGCTTCCATACCAAAAGCTCACCTGAGTACGCAAAGCGGCCCGTTGCGACGCCACAGGTGAACGCAGTCTTTGTACTGACCAAGTTCCTCCAAACCAAGGAGGGAGAAGTTGGTCAGCGCAAGGGCTCCACATGTTGAATGTTAGTTTTTAGTAAATTGGCAGCCGCCTTAGAGAACATAACCTATAAGCTCTCATTGTGATACCGATGATATAACTATTACTCCTCAGACTATCTCTCAGCCATCCTGACTCCGTTCTGTTAATAAATTGTAGGTGTCCAAGAATCCATCGCCCTGATGATGGTGTGGATTCAATCCAAATCACTGGACCCGGTTCTGTAAATTAATTTTGGGTGTCGAAGAATCTCTCGCCTCAGATACCCTAATTGTGGTAAGAATTCAATTCAAATCACTGGAGCCGGTTCTGTAAATAAATTGTGGGTGTCCAAGAATCTATCGCCTCAGATACCCTGATTATGACGGGAATTCAATCCAATCACTAGACGCCATTCTGTCAAAAAATTGTGAACAACCAAGAATCCTTCGTCTCAGATAACCAAATGTCCTCATATTACAAAATTCCTTGTGAGGTTTTTCCAGAGTCTGGTTGCGTGCACCACGGATTAATAAAAGCACACGTTATGTTCAGATAAGTCGCCAGAATATCTTTTTTTCCCTTTTATAACTGTTCAATAGTCACAACCTCATCTTTGTAGCAAACTTGCCCAACAGAAATTCACCAGTATATCCCCGATTTTTAGTAGAAATTTACTACAGTCTGCTGTTGCTATTAATATCTTCAGTTTTGTGCATGAATACCACACTCGTTTCAATTGACCTTGGATGTAAGGTTGTATCCCATGTCTATCTTTTTTGATTCTAAGAACTGAGACCGAGACTTCATGTTCTTAGTGACACTGTGTGCCTTCAATAATAGTTGTGGAACACAAAATTCCGAATAATACATTCATACATACTTAATTGATCATTACAAACCTTCAGTCAGAATTACGACCTAGCTTCTCATACCACTTATGTTTTGTGTGTTAATTTTATACATGAGTGGCCGGGACTTAGAGTTTAAAGTCAATTCCGAATGACAGATTTTTGAGAAACTTCATGGCAATTTTTATTTACTCTTAGAGTACTTGTCAGAAATCTACAGAGAGGAAGTCACCGAGGAAATATTTGTTCATATTTCGTTTTGTTGGAGATGTGTGAACTGGGGTTCGAACCGAGGCCTCGAGTCTAATAAGCCTACTAGACTACGGCAAATTCTTGGGCCTAGCTAGCGATTCATTATACATTTCATTTTAAACAAACAAAAAACAAGTGGCTCCTAGTTATCGTAAAGGGCTATCAGATTAGCTATTGAATGAAAACAATTATATGCCATGTTGTCTTAAGGGCCAATGGCAAATCGACCTTTTTTTGGAGCTTAGTTTTATCCAAGCTTACTCTATTTGCTGCTGCCTAACATATATTCTGGACTTACAATCAACCGCAATCTGTTATGCTGTGCTTCCTGTATTAGAAATCAGCTAAAAACTACTTGCAAACTAATAGAGGGGCATATACAGTCAAAGAAAAAAGTCGGCATACACCGTGTAAAAATTATACATGCACCGGTGTGTGTAAACTTTTTTTGACTGTAAAAAAGTCGACATACACCGTGTAAAAATTATATATGCACCGGTGTATGTACACTTTTTTTGACTGTAAAAAAGTCGACATACACTGTGTAAAAATTATACATGCACCGGTGTATGTAGACTTTTTTCTTTGACTGTACATGCCACCCTATTAGTTTACAAGTAGTTTTTAGCTGATTTCTAATTCAGGAAGCACAAGTGTGTTGTAAAAATTCTACATGTACCGGTGTATGCAAACTTTTTTCTCATACTGTAAATCCTATTGCCCAGATATTGACTCATCGAATTACATATAAAAATTGCATTTATATTCTCTATTCTAAAAAATATTTATAATCCTTGTAAAAAATGTACGTAATTTATACAATCAAACATGTCAGGCAGCCTTAAAACTACAAATTTAAAGTGTATACGTATGTAAGAGTATACCCGTGTGTGTGTTCAATTAAATATGTTCGTGTATGTATCGTTAACGTTATGGTAAAACATGTAAAAGACAAGTTAAAATATCTTGATTAAAGAAAAGCCAAATAAATGTTTTTGGTCATCAATATGTCCAAATAAAAACTCCACCCATTTAGATTTTGTTTGTTTAAAATGTTTGTTAATGTCCCACGTCCCATGTGCCATGTTCCCATGTACATATATACACAAAGGACACGGAAACTGAAGTATGACAGATAGACGCACTTAAAGGCGGACGCAAAGAAAACCGAGAGACACAGTAGAAGAGTAGAGTGTAGGCTGTTGTATTCTGTGTAGCAAGTATAGGAATTTTCCTTTAAATTACTGGTCATTTGGGGAAGTAAGTTAGTGAGTGCACATATGTATTTGCAGGTGAGTGTGTATGTGTGTTTTTATAAAAGACAACTTAATACGATAAATTTGAATTGGAATTTGAAAAATTTTTAAATTTCTTTCTTTTTATTTTAAATGGTTGTGTGGAGTTAAATTTCTTATTGATAATCTGTGATTTTGGTTAGTCAATCTTGCTTACAAAATAGACAAGGAAAAATAGAAAAAAGTTTACAATTGTAAAAGGATTTGGGATTTTGTGTGTTTAAATTTAATTAATTTGAAAAGATTACATGACTAATAATAGTGATCAATAGATTTGACATGCAACTTCAAAAGGGAGGGTTCGTCGCTGGCAAAGAAGCTGTTGATGCTCATGAGAAGAATTAGAAATTTTTAATTTCAAAGAATGATAAGAAGAAATAAACATTTAAATTAAATTCAAATTTAATCTGCAAATAAGGACGTGCATAAGAATAAATTTAAACATATTTTTACCTCTTTTAAAACGTCTAAAATATGAGCTCGTAGATTGAAAATAAAATAAAAATAAATTTCTGTTTTGTTTTAATTAAATTCTTTATTGTTCGCACAATTCTGTGTGCCACTGTTCACAAATTGATGTAAACAACAATTGTTTTTGTTTGTTATTCCTCTTTACACTCTTTTGCGTAAACAGTAAAAATTTTTCGACAAATCATTATAGCGGAGATCTTCAAACCACGATTATTCTCTTCAAACGCACCGCGTGTTCACACAAGACTGACTGAATTTTTACTGATTCCTTTGCCTGCTCTGTCTTGCCTTTTATATCGCAGGGTAAACAGTCTGATGAATGCTCTTGAAGGCAAATGACTTTGTCTTCTCGAAATATCTATAAATGTAAACATGTTTACATGCTTGTTGTATTTATTCTTGCAGTTTTTTTGTTGTTGCATTTTTGTTTACTTGTTATCACTTTCTTAGATACTCGTGTTTTTATTGGTATATTTTTGTTTACTTGCTTATCATGTAAATAAGTTCATTGTATTTTTTTTTTTTTTTTTGTTTACAATTTAAACGATGTGAAAGCAAAACACCATTTCCAGTATGTTCTATTCATCCTTTACTACAATTGAAGAAAATAACTAACAGCAGTTTGGTTTTCTTAACAGTCTGTCTCAGTAAACAAAATAGTTCTTTTGAAAATTGCTATCAAACAGGAATCACGTAAAAATCCATTTTGGCCCTAGAAAACGATAGTCAAGCTCGCAGATATTAATTGAAACACTGTCCCATTGATTACTGGTTGTTGCTGCCGTAGTCTAGTAGGTAGAGTGTTGATTTATTAGACATGAGGCCTCGTTTCAAACTCAAGATCAGACATCTCGAACATAATAAAATATAATAAGTTATTTCTTCGGCGACTTCCTCTCAGTAGGATTCTTCCAAAAACTGCGAATGTAAAAAAATTGCCATGAAAAGTTTCTCAAAAATCTCTCGTTCGGAGTCGACTTTAAACTGTAGATTCCGCCACACACACACACATAACATAACATGGTGTAAAAATAGGTCGTAACTCTGACTATAGGATTGTAATGACCAATTATGTATGTATGTGTGGAAGTGGTAGCTAGGTGCAGGGTTAGAAGTGAGTATCACTTTAAAGCATAGTCAACCCTGCCCAGTTCCTAATACACACAAAGATGTGACCTTATTTCCTTCTGGAATGCATTTTCGTTACAGAGTGTATCATATACCGCACTTTGAGCCTACAAGATCCGATCAAAAACCCTGGTACTAACTTCAGATTGCTTTTCGATAACTTAACATATTGTAGGGCTTGACCATCACGGTATACATACATACATATATACATAAATAATTGGTCATTACAACCCTTCAGTCAGGATTGCGATTTAGCTTTTCATAGCACATACGGTGTAAGCATTAATTTTATTTATGAGTGACGGGGGGCATACAGTTTAAAGTCGTCTCCGAACGACAGATCTTTTTAGAAACTTTTGCATGGCAATTTTTTATTTACTCAGAGTTTTTGCCAGAAATCTGGTGAGAGGAAGCCGCCGAATAAATATTTTTCGTATTACGTTTCGTTAAAGATGTCTGACCTGGGGTTTGAACCCAGGCCTCACGTTCTAATAAGCCAACACATTAGCTACTAAATTACGGCGACTTCTGTTTGATTTAGTAGCCATAAAAAACCCAACTTCAAGCTATTTTTCACTATCTCTACGTCATTTCAGCTAATTTAAGGGCAGCCCTCGTACGTTTACAATTATTTTCTTTTTTATTGACAAATAAAAAAGGCTCTGATAATGAGTAATTTTTTTTTATTGTTTTTAATAAAAACAATTCAGTTCTGCTTATTGGCCATGCTGCTAAGACAAGTAAAACTAAAATAAATTTGCGTTTACACTGTATGTTTTTCATTTAAGCCAATCAAAATCAAGTTATTATAGCAACTAACTTGCCGTAATGGCAGTTAGTCAGTCAGTCAGCTTTATTTAATTGCTAGTTGTGTAAAGACAACTTATTTTTTATTTTTTAATTACTATTTACCTGAGCCATGTAAATTTGAGAATATTTCGCTGTGGCTTAGAAGAGAAACGGAAAATTTCACTTTTTTTAAATGAAATTCATTTTGCAGGTTATTAAATTATAAAATCATCATCATTAAGTTTAAAAATAAAATAATTTAAGAGTATAAATTTTGTTTTTGTTGTATGGAAATTAGAATATCTGATGGAAGTTGTATACTGGGAAACTATAGAGCGAATGAATTGGTCAGAGGTGTTACAACTATTAAAGTTTCGACTGATTTCTCTTCACTGGAGACTCCATTGAATTGCTAATGCAGTAAGAGATTTCGCTAACGCCATCTATTGGCAAGATTTGGCCAATGTTAGATAGAAAGCTTGCAGAAAGTCTGTTTAAATTTCGAATAAGCAAGGTTACTTTGGACGTTGAAGTCAGTACGAGACATTGTATCCTGGATGCTCAATGAAGAGTAGAGATATGTTTTTCACCTACAAGGCGTATACTCAGCATTTTGACGGAGGGAAAGGAAGAACTGGCGCCTTCACTAAACAGATTTACTGAGGATGAACATTGGAAGGATAAGTGTTTTTCTCAAAAACTGTGGGTGGTTCCAGGACTAGGCGAAATGAAGGACTATAGTGTCATCACATACATACATACATAATTGGTCATTACAACCCTTCAGTCAGGATTACGACCTAGTTTCTCACACCACTTATGTTGTGTGTGCTAATTTTATACATGAGTGGCGGGACCTACAGTTTAAAGTCGACTCCGAACGACAGATTTTTGAGAAACTTTTCATGGCAATTTTATTTACTCTCAGAGTTTTTTCCAGAAATCCGCTGAGAGAAAGTCGTCGAAGAAATACTTTTTGTATTTTGTTTTGATATCTGGCCTGGGGTCCCGAACCCTAGCTTTACGTCTAATAAGCCAACACACTACCAACTAGAATACGGTGTCATCATGGGATCTAATATAGAAAGAAAATCTTGGCAATGCAACACAAGCAGTATTCACTGGATATATGCCATCATGAGTGTGTTGGCTTGTTAGACGTGAGGCCACAGTACCAACACCAGGTGAGACATCTCCAACAAAACGAAATATGAAAAAAAATACATCTTCGGCTACTTCCTCTCAGTGGATGTCTGCCAAAAACTCTGAAAGTAAATGAAAGTGCCTAGAAAAAGTTTCTCAAAAAATCATCACAACCCTTCAGTCGTCAGGATTCCGACTTGGCTTCTCACACCACTTACGTTGTGTGTGTTAGTTTTATACATGAGTGGCGGGTCC
Source organism: Sarcophaga subvicina (assembly GCA_936449025.2). NCBI lineage: Eukaryota > Metazoa > Arthropoda > Insecta > Diptera > Sarcophagidae > Sarcophaga > Sarcophaga subvicina. Next base: position 26,913,272 of record OW388084.2, on the reverse strand, counting down.
TTTGAAGTTTAAAGTCGACTCCGAACGACAGATTTGTGGGAAACTTTTCATGGGAATTCATTTTACTCTTAAGAATGTTTTTGACAGAAGTCTGTTGAGGGGGAAGTCGCCGAAGAAATATTTGTTTGATGTTTTACCTGGGCTTTGACCCGTGGCCTCACATCTAATAAGCTAACACACTACCTATTAGACTACGACCTATCACATACGTACTTTAATGAAACAGATGAATATAAAAGAAAAGAAAACTTATGGTTGTGTTTTTCTGAAAACTGATTGTATGTTTTTGTCGTATTTTTCATCGTGCAAAATAAATTTTTAATTAAGAAAACGCTGTTCCCATACACTTCTAACACTACAAATTCAATTTCCTTAACTAAACATTTTACATTTCCGTTCAATTGATAGAAACGAAAACCTTTTTCAATAAAAAAAAGACCACACTAAGTAGTTACCAACAAATATTTTTATTCTTCATTTATTTTTTTGTTTGTTTTTGTTTATAGATTGATTAACAAAGTTTTTAAGCTGATTTAACTTTGGCAATGATTTTTTTTATTTTTTTATTTAATACTCCTCTATATATTGTATAAATTTATATATTTAATCTCTTTTTATCATATTTTTTAATCCAATTTTTTTTATTTTTTTTTCTTCTTTTCTAGCATTGACCGACCAGTTAAAAGCAGCAGGTGGTAGAAGTTAATAGTGTGAGTGAGTGATTCAGTGTGTTTTTTTTGTGGAGCAAACCATCAAATAACAAAAGAACTCTAGGCAGCTGCTTCTTCAGTTCAATGGACATGTGAATGTGAATTTATGAGCAAAATCTATTGATGGAAATTAAAATTTAAATCATTTTACACATAGAAACAAGGAAATTTGCAATACTCCAGTAACTACTCTTCATCGTTCAACTAAAACTAAACAGGTAAGTTTTATTTTCTATTGTTTAATATTATCAGAAACATATTATCTATGATGAGGCATCCATTATTAAATGGTCAACCACAATTTTTGTTTGACAAAAGAAATATTTTTAATATAAAATTAGCACGATTTATTAAGTTATTATTTCATAAGTTGTTGTAAATTGTTCTTCATACTTAAATACAAAGAGCTTAAGGACTTGCAAGGTACGTTTGTATATCCGTAGGTCGGTATCATTACCAAGACTGTAATTGAATTAATTTCTATGGCGTTGCAACGCCCCTATTATCCTTCTGCAGTTTTTGAAAGCATTCATGCCAAATGTATACACCCTTTTGGAGATTTAATTAAAGCCAAGCTTATTAAAGACGCTTTTTTTTCTAATGACGTTGTCTTATTGTCAAACCTAGAGATACTTTACTAAGCACATTTCTATTCTAAATATATCTGGTCTTTCATTAAACGCTTCCTATCTGTAAATCTAAATAAAACAAAGTGAGTGTGTAGTCGCCGTAGCTTCGTAGGTAGTGTATTTGCTTATTTCACGTGTAGCCACGGTTCAAACCCTAGGTCAGACATCTCCAATAAAACGAAATGTGAGAAAAAAATATTTATTCGGCGACTTCCTCTCAGCAGATTACAGGCAAAAACTCAGTCAGTAAATAAAAATTGTCATGAAAATTGTCGCTCGGAGACAACTTTAAACAGTAGGATGCCACCACTCAAGTATAAAATTAACACACACACAACATAAGTGGTGAGTGAGAAGCTAAGTCGTAATCCTGACTGAAGTGTTGTAAATAACCAATTATGTATGTATCTATGAATGTATATGAACTGAGTGTCATCGACATTTTTTATTCTTTTGAAAGATTCGTTGATTGACATCATATATGTGGAACATTACATCGTTCAATTGTCCGCCACGGATGACGTAGGTTGGAAACAAATGTGGTTCTTGTATTTTTTCCCATACACCTGTGACTGAAAGGTACAAAGGAAGAAGTCTAACGGTCTCAAATCGCTTGATCTCAGTGGCCAGTTCACATTACATCCATGTGAGATGACCATGTCCTCAAATCGCTTGCACAGAATATCCAATGTGGCATAAGCTGTGTGGTACATAGCACCGTCCTGTTAAAAAAGCTTGTCCTATCCTAAAAGATGACCTATATTGCTCGCCGTTGCCTGTAATGGCCTGTCCAACGTAGTTCTCAAAAAAAAATGAACCGCCAACCCAAAGATCACACCAAACAGTCAATTTTTCGGGATGCATCTTGTATTTCGTGTAGATTAGTATCGTCCCAAATTCGACAATTTTGTTTGTCCACGTACGCATTTATATAGAAAGGGCCCTTTTCGCTAAAGATGATTTTCCGATGTAAATTAATGGTAGACAATGGGCCATGCGGTGAACTTGCCTGTAAATGGCAAGGCACCCGACATCGTTGTCTGTTATCGTTCAAAGTGATTTGCAAAACAGACTGAATAAATGACAACTAATTTGACAGATGTAGCTTCAACCATGTGGCCGTTATTAACTGTCAAAGTACGGAAGCGCATGCTGGAAGAAATTAAGAAGATGTGCAGTTATTGCTACCTATAATAGCTCTTGTACCTACCTGTCAGGACATCTATCGATTTGCTAATAAGCTCTAGCAAATGCAGGATACTGTGTTCACCTATACACTTCCATCTGAATATTTTATTTGTGTAATATGTTCCGAAATCTCTGAAATCTGCAGGCATAAATTGCAATCATTCACATCCGTGTTAATGTACAATCAGTGCTCAATGACCCGTAAGAAATCTGTGGGAGCAATATCCGCCGAATCATGTATCTAAGAGCTGAGCGACTTCTAAATTCAAAACCGTTTGGCCTCCAATGCTATCTAAGACCTCTTTGAGAGGTGCAGTGTTCCAAGTATTTGTCAATTAATTTGTTAATAGAAAAGGTGTTGCACATTAGAATTCCAAACATAGCTCCAAGAGATAGTTTCTGCAACGTTTTAATGTTAAGCACTTTCGAAAATGTGTTACTCATAAGCATTTCTTCCTAACTTAACAGTAAAGTTGACCTAACTTAACAATTAAGGACGAATACTCCTGCCATGTCTTTTTTCATCTGGGCAATCTTTTCCTGAGGATGAAAACTGACTTGGATGAAATGCTTCCTAAGTCACTGCCCTACATCCTTTTGAGGAACCTGACTGATATCTCAGATTTAAACTGGGAAAGGATTTTCAGTTTTTAAAGCAGCACAGCTGAATACTACAACGGAGTTTTTGTTTAATTGGTATTTCGTGGTATTACAATGGACCTAACGTAACCTAAAAGTTTTAACTCAACTGTACTTCACTTCACGTTCTGTACTTCACGTTCTAACGTTTAACATGATCTTATTAAAACTATGGTGGTCTTAAGGACAATTCCTATCTAATCAAGAATTCTTCAAACGATTACTACTCGTGGTAATTAAATTCGAAGTTAACTCATCTCTATCTTTACTTTATTGGCCATAAAAGATAAAAGCTTTTAAAGCTTTAAATCTGGTATTTTAAATAATAATTCTTAATTAAAAAATGTTGGTTGAAAATAAATTTTTTGGCCTCATTCTGCAATTGCCATACATTTTATCAGAACCTTAGAAACCCTATGACCACCATCATATAAATGTTGTTTAACCATTATTTACGCGATACTTATAAACTGCAAAAAAAGAACAAAAATATTTGAAATATGCCGTTAAGATGTTGTTTTTTTTTATTTGCAACACGATTATCTCTGCTATTGTTGAATGCCACTAACAACAATTGCAACAACTATTGTAACAAAGAAAATTACGATCATATAGCCGTCGTAGCCGTAATGTAAATGCGTTTTCAAACACTATACTTGCGAACCCATTACAACTGCTCAAACACAGTTAAAGATTATTCCTTGATGTTGTTTTCGCTGTTGTTGTTGTTGTTGCTGTTGCTCTATGTGGCATGCAACAAACAACAAAACAAACAAACAAATCGACAACACTTAAATAATTGCTGTTTACATTACTGGGGCCCCATATAACACGGCTCATACAACAACTGGATATCGACTGTGAATACTCGTAATACATACATACATATGTACGTACGAATGAGTCCATATCTTTAACCATTTGTACTGAATCTTTGGCAGAGCAATAGCAATAGCAATAGAGGTATGTGCGCAAGCGCATAAATAAATAGTTTTTGTTTTTTCTTTCTTTTCCTCATTTTTTTTCTTTTGATTTCGGAGAGTGGCCTCCTTTTCTTTCTTTTATTTTTATTTCGTTTGACTTCATTGATATTGTTTTGAGCTGCAGTGTTCTCTGCTACATGTTGCTGTTATACTAGACCAAAAAGCTTTAAATATATTTGTTCAACATGTGTTCAACAGTATATCAGATACTGCTGCACATACGTTTCGTTTCGTTTTCGAATTTATGCCACAGAGAACATTGATTCCAAAATTATGATTGAACTTAAAAGAGTTTGTGGCAGTTTTTTCCCAATTTTTTTTTTGTTCTCTGCCACATTTTTCTATTTTTTCTTCTTTTTTTTTGGTCAGAATACAGTTTTGAAAAACAGAACAGTGCGTCATAGGTTTGTCTATGGGAAGGCAAATTGCAAATGCAAAAAAAAGGTGTTTCCGGAAATATTTCGTATTCTTTACAAATCGTAAATTCTTAAGTAATGTTTTTCTTTTGTCTTTTAAGTTTTACTTAAAACAAAATAAAATTTAAATTCGTAAATATTTTTTTATGGGATCCATACACCATTGCTATCGAATCGTCCGTCAATGGTAAATGCTCTTTTGCGGAAGTTAGCAATATTTAAATACTTTTGACATTTCAGTGAATTGAAGTGTCACTTCTGACACAAACAATCGTATGTAAATGCGTCGCTCATATAGTGACCGATCTATATCTAATAAAGGTATAAGTATTCGGGTGTAAAAAGTCTTAAGGACTACAATCCTATGCAATGTTTGCTCATACCTGCATGTGGAAACGCATTCTTCATAACTACATACACTCAGCCACAAAAGTATACATACGATTAACAAATTTCAGAAAATTTTAACCAATCCGTTTTCGTTGACAATCTTTATAATTGTCTGACATCTCTCTTCGACTTTAAGACGGTCTTTTGCATTGGTTCAGAAATTTATGAAATTTGTTAATTGGATGTATACTTTTGTGGGCCTGTACAGGGCCACAATTCAGTTCAATTTCAGAAATTTTTTTACCAATGCAAAAGACCGTCTTAAAATCGAGGAAACTATAAAGATTTTCAACGAAAACGGATTGGTTAAAAATTTTCTGAAATTTCTTAACCGTATGTATACTTATGTAACTGTGTGCACATACATACATACAAACCTTCATTTAGGATTACGACCTAGCTTCTCACACCACTTATGGTTGTGGCGGGACCCAAACAGTTTAAAGTCAACTCCGAACTAAAAGTTTTAAGGAAACTTTTCCATGGCAATTTTTTCTTTCTTCTCAGAGTTTTTTTCCAGAAATCTCTGGAGGGGTGGTAATCGCCGAAGAAATATTTTTTCGTACTTCGTTTTGTTGAACAGTAGCGTCCCGTCTAATAAGCCAGCGCTCTACCTACTAGACTACATACATAACATAATTGGTCATTACAACCCTTCAGTCAGGATTACGACCTAGTTTCTCACACCACTTACGTTGTGTGTGTTAATTTTACACATGAGTGGTGGGACCTACAGTTTAAAGTCGACTCCGAACGACAGATTTTTGAGAAACTTTTTCATGGAATTTTATTTACTCTTCGAGTTTTTGCCAGAAATCTGCTGAGAGGAAGTTGCCGAAGAAATACTTTTTATATTTTGTTTTAATGCATAGGCTCGACCCCTGGCTTTACGTCTAATAAGCTAGCGCACTATCTAACTAGACCACGGCGAGTGCAAAAAATGCATACGCATTGAAAGAGTAATTTTTCTCACACTACTTAAACGCAATAAAGCTCTTCCAGTTGCTTTAGCATTTAAATCCTTATTTACTTTTCCATTTGCCGATTGACTGGATATTGTGCATATTTATGAAAAGATCACATCATACATAACATAATTGGTCATTACAATCCTTCAGTCACGATTACGACCTAGCTTCTGAAACCACTTAAGATTGTGTGTGTTACTTTTATACATGAGTGACCGGTCCTACAGTTTAAAGTCGATTCCGAACGACAGATTTTTGAGAAACTTTTTCGTGGCAATTTTTTTATTTACTCTCAGAGTTTTTGCCAGAAATCTGCTGAGAGGAAAGTCGCCGAAGAAATATTCGTTCATATATCGTTTTGACGGAGAAGTCAAACTCGACTACGGCGAGTGCAAAAAATGCACAGGCATTGACAAAAGGCATAATTTTTCTCACACTACTTCAACGCAATAAAGCTCTTCCAGTTGTTTTAGCATTTAAATGCTTATTTACTTTTCCATTTAGAAAAACTTGCTGCTTAACTGGATATTAAGTGCATATTTATGAAAAGATCACATCACTCTCATAAAAAATAATAATTTGTAGATCATGCATAACAATGCCTGAAGACAGTTTTATTTTCAACCAAAGAGCATATTTTTTTTAAACGCTCATAAAAATCATAAATCGTAGACCAATACATAATGTGTGTAATATGCAGGAAAAAAGTATTCTTTTAAACACTTTCAATAAAAAATAATAATTAATAAACTATGCTTAAAATACATATGCAACAACATTTCAAATAATAATTCATATTTATTTTGTATGCTTATTTAAAGACTTAAAACCATAATTGGCCATTACATTATGAAAATTCCCAATTAGCCGGTGATAAAATCGATGTTCATAGAAATAATCCAAAGGCATTATGGAAATTTTGCATAGTTTTGTAATTACAAGCCTATTACGCTTCAAAAAAATATTTAAAAATTTAACATAAATAAATGCATATGCATTAAAAGCAAAAAATATTGATATTACATGATTTCTTAACACCAGGAGAAGTTTTTAAGCGTTGGGGCTTACTTAATGAGTCATATGTATTTAAAACCAATTAGCAATAGATCATGCATATAATGCCTTTATACATGGAAAGATCATTCGAAATACAAATCATTTTGAGGCAATATTTTGATGCATATTTTGGCATATTTTTCTAATACACCGTACAGTTGATACAGTTAACTGTATCAAATTTTAACAAAGTTTAAAGCATATCATCTTTTAAAAGCTTGTTTGTATATAATAACGGCTATAATATTGTTCTTTGAGCATTTTAAAATCTTTAAGAAAACATATTTATAATTTAATGCAACATATCTAATTTTATCATATTTTTTTTTGCATATTTTACAAACGAAATATTTTTTAAAGCATATCATCTTTTAAAAGCGTGTTTTACATATAATCTATTTTAAAATCTTTAAGAAAACATATTTCTGATTTGATGCAGCATATTTCTTTATTATAATTTTTTTTCATATTTTACAAACGAAATATTTTTTTAAAATATATTTTTTTACTTGCCAATACAGCCTAGATAAGAACATTTTAAAAACCTATTTCTTAATATTTTTATGACTTTATTATGGCGTGAATATTACCTCTACTTTTCGAAACTTTAACAACCATTTTTATAGCATATTTTTGCATATTTCAAATTAAATACATTACTTATGCTTATTTTGCATACATAGTTGGTTATTACAAGCCTAGGATTACGACCTAGCTTCTCACATCTCTTGTTTTACGTGTGTTATTTTATATTAATGATGGGAGCCTACATTTTAAAGTTGATTCCGAACGACAGATTTGTGAGAAATATTTCATGGCAATTTTTATTTACTCTCAGAGTTTTTGCCAGAAATCTGTTGAGAGGAAGTCGCCTAAGAAATTTTGTTTTTCATATTTCGTTTATTTAACGATATCTGACTAGGGGTTTGAACCAAGGCCTCATGTCTAACAAGCCAACACACTATCTGCTCGACTACAGCAACTACAAATTCTGTATTGGTTGAGTTAAGTCTCAAATCACATTGATGGTGCAATTTCAATAGTAATGTTTGCGCAGATTCCAGAATTTCTGAAAGTTATTTTCGACCTCGTCCTGTAATGGCTACTACGTCTGCACAAGCGGTTCTCATGCAACATTTTCTTTTCATGGCTGTTTGTAGAGTTTTAAGGTTAAGGTTCCATAGCTAAGCATGTTCCAGGGGGAAGTAATGGCCATCTACCAAGCCGCACAGTGGATTCTCGCCTATGGTGTTCTTTTATTCCTTTCACCCGTATCTCAATCTACTCCGATAGCCAGGCTGCGATAAAGTCACTGTCGAACATTGCGGATAATTCCAGGATCGTCAGAGAATGTCGCCGCTGCCTCAATCTTATTTCTGGGTGCTTCGGCGTCACACTTGTCTGGGTTCCCGGACACTGCGACATTCCGGGAAACTGCAGGGTCGATGAGCTGGCCAGAGCTGGCGCACTACTTCCGGAATCTTCCTCAATCAACTTGGGAATGCCATTCACCTCGTTCAAACTGGCCATTGCGCGGAAATTCTCCCGGGATGCCAACCGGTCCTGGATCAATGAAGAGTCCTGCTCCATCGCTAGGTTCACTTGGCCCACAATGGATAGAAGGCGTACCAACCAGCTACTTGGACTTGGCCGTAATATCATCTCGATCACAGTGGCCATGCTTACAGGTCAGTGAGCTTTTTGGCAAATTAAAGCTACCATGCTAACCTAACCCAACTTAACCTATCCATAGCTAAGGCGGAAGTACATCTCTTTGTAGTGTCCATCGAAACGTCAGTTTGGGAACACTTTGGGAAACCAACAGTAAATGCCTTTACGATCTTTAAAATGAACGTAAAACTTTATTGCTAAAAAAGTTAAAAAAAAAGGTATTGAAACACTCACTGATGAAGTATGAATTTTTTTATGATTACTTTTGTGTAAAAAAAGTATCCAATTGGTCAGGCATGTGCATGCATTTTATCTTTATAGGGAAAAGAAAAATAATCGATAATTATGTCATCGTCGATAACAATAACGATTGTATAATATTTAAAAAATTTAATCATTATAAAATTGAATTTGATTGTGTTGTTGTGTTGTGTTGTGTTGTTTTGTAAGCAACAATAGAAAAATAATTTTTGTAAAAATTGCAAAAATTGCATCACTCTTAGGCCGCTGCTACACTATAATTTATAAGAAAAACAAAAATCAGCATTCATCCCAACCTACAATACGAGCATAATACCCAAATAATATTCAAACCACAAATACAAACCTAAAATGAAATCCACTGAGAAAGAAAAATTTTCTGTAGGAAAATAAAATAATTTGGCGAACAGAAAGTCAGTCGTCAGTCTGTTAGTCATCTTTCGTTTGCTAAAGAAAAGAAAGCATCTTTGTCTACAATACCTCACTCTATTCGTATTATTTTTGTTTAAGCTTTGATTTCAAATTTGGTTGCGCTTCTTTTCGTTTTTTGGGAATTTTTATTGGACGTAATACCAACACGTACATGTTAAGATTTCTTCGCTAGGAGGCACGCCTCTATCTCTAGTGTGCGATCTAGTTTAACGGCTTGAAATATTTTTTTCTGAGCATTTTTTCTTACTTTTTTGGGGTTTTTTTTCCTTTAAATCGCACAAATAACAGCAACAAAGAAAGACTGAATGCAGCTTCTACAGCCGCATAATTGTTTGCAGTTTAAATGCATAGAGGCAGGTCTTTAAATGAATCAATTCGATTGATTTTCACGAAATTTCGTTCATTGGATTTTGGTGTTAATTTTAGAAGTAATTTATAGTCCTCTTAGTATTGTTTAAGCATTGACTTTTCCCCTCGAAATAAAGTAGTTTGGAATGAACCTACCGGGTCGAGAGCAGTCATTAGCACCCTTTCCATTTCTTCTTTTAAATGTCTTTTACTCAGATGGATAGAAGTTAGACTACTTGCTCATGAGGAAAAACATGAGGCTACATAGGAAAGTTAAAAAGAGACGGGCCGTTTATTAGGTTAGATTAGAGGACGTGTACTTGTCAATTAAGACAAGTACAGTACCCGGAGGTCGAATTGACCCATTGTACAACGTCCGAGTTTCTCACACCACTTATGTTGTGTGTGTTAATTTTATACATGAGTGGTGGTACATACAGTTTAAAGTCGACTCCGAACGACAGATTTTTGAGAAACTTTTTCATGGCAATTTTATTTATTCTCAGAGTCTTTGCCAGAAATCTGCTGAGAGGAAGTCGCCGAAGAAATACTTTTTGTATTATGTCTTGATGCCTTGCTTGGGGCTCAAACGCTGGCTTTACGTCTAATAAGCCAACACACTTCCTACTAGACTACGGCGACTTCTAACCGTTTATTAAACCAAGCGAATTTGAGATGGTTTGTACTTTTATTAGGCAACTATAATAGCCTGAGGATACTAACCGACATTCTGACCGGGAATTGTGTACTCAAGGTACATTCCAGAAAACGTTTTACAGCTTCTGTGAGCAGTATACCGAATCTCCACTGGACTAAAAGCTTGGTTCCTCTGCTGCGTTAATGCATTTTAAGTGCAGACGCCTAAGCCTTTGATAGATAAAGGGTCCGCCAAATAACTTTTTTTTGAAAATGCTTTAAAAAAACTACTGAATATTTTCTCAAATTTCTGTTTTTATTTGAATGTACAATCCTTCCGGTTAATAATGGAAAATAATTTCATCCAAATGGCTGCCTCGGCTGGCCATGCAGTAGCCTACACGATCGGTCAAATTTTTAAGCACATTATCGATTGTGTGCAGCTCTATTTCACCAATGGCTTCACGAATATTGTACTTTAAAGCGTCAATTGTCTCTGGCTTGTCGGCGTAACACTTATCTTTGACGGCCCCCCACAAATAATAGTCCAACGGTGGCTAAACTACATCAGCTCTGCTGCTGATAATGCGATCTTCAAAAACAAAGCGCAAAACATCGAGTCTAGTTTCGGCTGTGTGGCACGTAGCGCCGTCCTGTTGAAACCAAATGTTGCCAATATCCTCCTCTTTAATTTTTGTAAACAAAAATTCGTTCAACATGGCCCGATAACGATCGCCATTGACTGTAACGGCCACTCCTTGCTCATTTTCGAAGAAAAATGGCCCTATTATGCCTCTGGACCAAAATCCGCACCAAACAGTGACTCGTTTTGGGTGCGTCATCTTTTCAAAGTATGCGTGCGGGTTTTCTGTGCCCCAAATGCGACAATTTTGCTTGTTTACATACCCGCCAAGATCAAAATGAGCTTCATTTTTTGCCAAAATCGGCATTTTCTGTAAGTCGATCGCAGGCGCACTTAGCGAAGCGAAAACGCATTGGATGGTCCATATTCGTTCAGCGGAAGGATAAAACTAATTATCTGTCAAATCAGACATGAGCTAAGTGTTACCATTCACGAAATAAGCACTAGTTGAAAAAAAATCGTTAGAGGGCAGACCCGATATTAAGCCGAAAGAAGCCACCAGCATTTCGAGGTTCGTAAATCGTCGTAACAGTGTTTTTCATCCAAAATCAAATTTTCGAAATTAATTGGTCATTTCAACTCTTTACTCAGGATTACAACCTAGCTTCTCATATCACCCATGCTGTGTGTTATAGTTTTAGCCATGAGTGATGGTGCGGGGCCTACAGTTTAAAGTCGATTACGAACAATAGATTTTTACGAATCTTTTCATGGCAATTTTATTTTTCTCCCAGAATTTTTGTCAGAAGACTGCTTAGAGGAAGTCGTCGAAAGAAATATTTCGTTTTGATCAAAATGTCTAAGCCAGTTGCTGAACCACGGACTCTCGTCTAATAGCCTCTAGGCTAATGATTGAATTCTTTTAAACATTTGCAATTTATGCACAAGCCCCGACATTCAAAGTTGATATGCAATGAAAAGCAAATCAAAAATGAACACAGAATATATAAAGAATAGAGAGAAGAAATCTTTTTTTATTTTATTTTTTATACAGTTTTTGGAAGCCCAGAAATAGCAGAAGAAGAAGATGAAAAAAGCTTGAAATATAAAGAAAACTAAAGATTGATCGGTGCGATGAAGTGTCTATTTGACTGGCATTATTGCCGTTGTTGTTGCCTGTATGGAACAGCGGTTTTTTCCAAGAGAAACTTTGTATTTAAGTTTTCAGCGGAATTCAAAGTTTGTCTTCTGCTGCCTCTTTGTCGACATCATCTATGCCAAGCAAAGGATTTATAATTCTTTCCGTTGCCGTTGCCATTGCCATTTGTTGTTATTGTTGTTATTGTTATTGCCTGGTATGGCTATCTCTAGAATACATAACGAAATAATCGCGTTGAAAGTTGGTAGGCGTTGTAAATTACAATAAAATGAATATAATTGATGTACCATTATAACGAGCCGTCTACTAAAGCGAGTGACGGAATATTAACGTTGTGTTTAAGGTATTCAAAGGAAAGCAAAGTCTCTCTAAAGCCAAGAGACGAGATCGATAATCTTAAAAAAGGTGTGCTCCTTCTAGCTCTGTACCGCTCTATGGCGGTAATGTATGTACTTGTTGTGTGTGATTGTATACAAAATATCATCATTTGAATTATTATGAAGCCAATGACAATAGGAGTAGAATAGTTTGAACCTATTTTACCACCTTGATTTGATTTCTTTTGCGTTTTTTCTTTTTTTGTTTTTTAATTTAAATGCCGTTTTTGTAAGCTAAGCAGGTGCCGTTATGGTAAAGTTTAAATGGATTAGAAATGGAGATCCTTAGATATATGTTGCTTAAAAAGAAATTTAAATTGGTTTTGATCAAATTCACATGGAGTTTTCATTGGAAAAGTTTCGTGCTGAAATGGGAAAACTGTTGGGAAATGTTTAAAGAAATTTTGTTCTCAATTAAAACAATTTCAAATACTGCTTCCAGAAGTAAAATCTATTATTTGTTTTGCTTCTTTTCCTTCCTTTAAGAAAGCTAGGGGCAATCAGTAGTCTAGTAGGTAATGTGTTAGCTTATTAGACGTGAGACCTTGGTTCAAACCCCAGGTCAAACATTTCCAAAAAAACGAAATACAAAAAATGCTTCTGTGACGACTTCCTCTCAGCAGATTTCTGGCAAAAAATCTGAGATTAAATAAGAAAAATTGCCATGAAAAATTTCTCAAAAATTTGTAGTTCGGAGTTGACTTTATACTGTAGGTCCCACCATTCATGTATAAAAAATTAACAAGAACGACATAAGTGGTGTTGAGAAGCTAGGTCGGTAATCCTGAGTAAAGTGTTGTTTTGACCAATTATGTATGTAGGGGCTATCACAGAAAATATGACACTTCTTCTATAGCAGTGCAGAGCAGAATTCTGTTCATTAACCCTACTTTATTTCAAGAGGTTGCGCTCCCTGGCCTTACAATAACGTTCGTTATTTTTGTTAATCTCTCTGTAGCGTTTATAGCGTCTTTTCCTAGATTTTCACTCCGAGATCGCTTAACCTCTACAGCACACCTCCTACAGAGTATTTCGATGTAACAGCGAACATAAACACCACTCCCACACCGATGAGTAGGCGCTCTCCCCTGACAAATATTCTTTTTTTTTTTTTTTTTTTTTTTTTTTTTGAAGAACAGTAGGAATATATCGGATTCTGAAACTTAAGAATTTTAAAAACTATCTACACTCTGTTATCTGTGTTCTTTTATTATTATTCCTTTACTTCAATATAAGGAGCTTAGGGCCGACACAAAGCATCACCTCCATCTAAATTATGTGATTGCCATTTTCTTTCTTTTGTTTCAGTTTCATTTCTCAAGATTTTCCAGCTTCGAAGGCAAGGTTCTAGGGTAATAGGGTTGTCATCTATCGTTGCCAGAAAAAAAAAACACCGTCTGTTTAATCTATTGCGTTATTAAATTATGCTATTGTATGATGCCCAGGTATTCAGTTTTGTTAAACAATTTTAATTCCACTCCGCCGAAAACTGGCAGTCAAAGCACGATAACCTTTCACCAACGATCTCAAAGTCTGAATCTACTGCAAACGACGTCTTGTGCGATTCTAATAGAAATATTCGTTATGAACTGCTACAAATCATCATAACAGTGTTTTTGAACCAATCTATCGGCTCATAGTCAAATTTATTTACTTAATTGGTCATTACAACTCTTTAGTTAGGATTACAACCTAGCTTCTCACACCACTCACATTGTGTGAGTTAGATTTATCTATGAGTGGCGGAACCTACAGTTTTAAGTCGATTACAGGCGTTTGATTTTAGAGAATCTTTTCATGGCAATTTTTATTTACTCTCAGAGTTTTTGCCAGGAAACTGCTGAGAGGAAGCCAACGAAGGAAATATTTTTTTTTTGATTTCGTTTCTGTTCGAAATGTTTGAGCTGTGGTTTGAACAACGGGTATGTGTATAATAAATCAACACACTAACTACTAGACTACGGCTACTATACGACTAATCGATTTTGATTTCTATTCCTATTCCTTGATGGAACATAACAGCTCTATGTTCCAAATCATATGACCCAAGTTCATATTATTTCTCTGTTTTGGTTTCGGATTTTTTAATCAAGTTTTTCCAGTTCAGCAGCTAAAAGCAAGGCCGTCTATTTTAATGTACCTAAAAAACACGGATAAATTTTTTTATCACAATGTGACTAACCTCAGGCCTAAGCGAAGTCTCAGTCTTCAATGAAGCTCTGCCACCTAAATATACCGAGTCTATTATTTTGTGTAAAATAATTCTTTTGCAATCCAAATGAAATTGCATGGTATTTTTCCATTACCTCTCTTGGGAGCGGCTTGAATAATGGTTGGCTTAGCACGCTGTACTTTACAATTATTAAATCAAATGATTCGGCGATCAACGGACTTTTTTACGCCGAGGAGGGGTAAATGTAGCTAACCGCACCATAGAGGAAGTCGTCACATCCTCCGTGTGTGGCGCCCTCACCCGCAAATCCCCTCCTCGTCTCGTTGACTTGTTGTGCCCACTTCGGAACTACGGTGGTAGTACTTTGGAGTGGAGTCCCTTTGGCCCTTTAGCCCCTGCGTGTTCATATCCGCGTACCGATTTGCGTGTCGAAAGTTGAAGAGACATCTAAGTGTCTCCACTATTCCTTTCGTCCAGGTCCTTGATTCGAATTTCGCTTGACACGTGCCAGTTTCATCTATGCCGACGTGCCCATATGTTCCGCAGCCTCAAGATCCCTCTTCTTCAGTCTTAGAATGCTCTCCACGTAATTCGTCACTGAGGTCCAATTTTCTCGCGATCATAACCCCAACAATGTTACCGGCCGTGATCGTCCCGACTATCGACGTCAGTGCAGAGCGATAGCTCTGCCAGCGAGCACATTCGAAAACAGTGTACTCTGCATCATCAATTACCTCCCCTTCCTCCTAAAGGCAGTAAGGGGAGGCGGTCTTGTCCATTCTGTGCAGATATTTTCTAAAATATCCGTGACCCGATAGCACCTGTGTGACATAGTAATTTACCTCTCCAAATTTCCGACCAATCCATAGCCTTATGTCCGGAATAAGTCTCGCCGTCCATCTTCCTCTATCTTCATCGTTCCATCGTCGTTGCCACTCTGAAATGGTGTTTTCCCTGAAGTGACTGGTTATGTGATTCCCAGCCGATTTCGCCCTGTAAATCTCCATCCGTTCTGCCGCAGCAGATCCACAGGGATTATATCCATTACCCCGCTTTGGAGCATATGGCTTTCACAAAGCATTTTCCATCTTATCATACTGCCTTGTTTCCATTTCGTTAATCTATTTTTGCAGGTGATTAGCATGCTATAGCAGGCGCTAGGATAAGGATGTTAGCATCTATCGTTGCCTAGAAACAACGCGCTCCGTGGGTATGTGCTGAAGTGATGGGGAACCTTGCTAGCCATTGATGATTCCTACTTTTTTCCCGCTAAGTAAACCGGCATTAATTTGTTTTTTATGCACCATAATTTGCTAAAATAAGGGTTCATTATACTTCCAAAAAATTAAACTTCTTTAGGTCTCATACATCTTGAATTTATTTTAATTTATTATCGATATTGCATATCTATTGTACGAAACTAATGAACTCAATTCATTACAATTCTTTTTTTCTCATTCTATTTCGATTCTGTTCAATTTCCTTAATTTCCTATTATTCAGTCATATTCGAAAAATAGTTCATTTGAATACAACAACAACAATAACAATAACAACAGAAAAATATTATTTGAATCGTTCAATTCCATTTCGAAGGAAGTATGGATGGTTGGCTGAATGAATGGACATGGAACGACTGAATGATTAATGACGATCAGTAGCAACTGTTGACATTGAAAAGATCACTTGTAAGCTTCAGCCTCAGCCTCAGCTACATACAGGCTGAAATGAAGGAAAAAAAATTCACCATAAAAGAGACAAAAAAACAAACTCGACACAATGAAAAAAAAAAGAAGAAGAATTTCGTTCGTTCTTTAGCAATTCACAATTAAGATACAAAAAAAAATTATTCATATTCGTCGAACAATGGCTGTCATTCATAAACGAATGAAGACTTCACAGTAGTTCCACTACCAGCAAATAATAGTTAGCGAGCGTAAGAGCAAGAGCTAGCGGTACGGTACGGTACTCTCGTTTAACAATAATTGTGACGCATATAAATGATGATTTTTACTGGCCATTCATAGATTTTTGTCTTTGTCTGTATCTTTCGAACAGATCTTGAGAAATCTTGATTTTTTTTATTGTTACTTGAGGTACAATTGAAAAATAAAATTTTAATAGAGACGTTACTCCAATACACACGTAAAAAGTTAAATTTATGCACACAGTCTCAGTTATTTTTTTTCGTTTTCTTTTCGCAGTGTTCGATTGAGTTTTGTTTCCTAGAAATCGGAATTTCTGATTTAAATTTTTAATTTTTGTGAGAAAATCTTGAAATTGTTTATTGAATAAAAAAATTGCAAAATTTTTAAAAATGTTTTCTATTGGAATTCCATCTGATGTCTAATTAGTGATTAATAATGTTGTTATTCACACTGGGAAATGTCGGACCTACGTGCAGCTTCATTATTATTAAATGTGATATTAAAATGGGTCTATTCTCTAACCTAAGTCAAGACATGTCCTTCAGGGAGGATTCGTTCTCTATTTACAGCTTATTTTCTGTGTAATTGATTATCCGATTAGGTAACCAATCACACAAGTAAAGAGTACAGTCTGCGAGAAAAACAAATGTCCCTTTAAAATATGTGTTTAATAAGAACCAAGTCCCTTTAAGCCCTGGTTAGCCAAACGTCCACCGAGCATAACAAAACGTACGTTTGTTTTTACCGTATGAAAACGAATGTAAATGCTTACTGAAATTACATTTCGGTTCGGTAATCGCTCTCATTGCTTTTCATATTATAAAAACGAACGTACATTCTGTAGACGTTTGTCTAACCGGGGCTTTAGTTTAGTAGGTAGTGTGCTGGCTTGTTAGACGTCAAATAATTTATATTTCCTTGTTGACTGACTCTTCTGTTTTTCTTTGGTGGCAAAAACTCTGGCAGTAGATAAAATTGTCATGAAAAGCTTCTCAAAAGTTTGTAGTTCGGAGTCGCCTTTAAACTGTAGGTCCCGCCGCTTATGGATAAAATTAACACACACTACATAAGCGGTGTTAGAAGCTAGGTCGTAGTCTTGACTGAAGGGCTGTAATGACCAATTATGTATGTATGTACGTATACTACGAATTGTATCCTACCGAACATGAAATTCAGCTCTCTATCTCTCTTCTTTACATCCGTATAACTTTTGTAGAGCCTAGGACTCCTCTGGGTAGTGCATTTGAGAAACTCGTGGAAGTTGAGATGCAAGCTGCATGACGTACAGGCTGAAGATGAGGTTTAAATGTGAAGATTAGATAAAAAACTTGTCGCTTGAAATGCATTTCTTTAATGGCATCTCTCTTAGCTTTTGCTTTTATTTTTAGTTTCATGTAATGTAATGCCTTTATAGCTAAGCAAGTAATGGGTCCACGGTAGCAGGTCCCAGGATGATAGTGTTGCCAGCTGTTGTTACCTAAAAACAATTTCTTCTGTGATCAAGCATTAGGTTATTATACTGGGTGTTTTCGTTAGCAACATTACTCTTTAAATCCTACTTTTTCTTAGTAGATAGGAATACCTAGCCTTTTGTAACGTTTTACACTTTTTCTGGTACATCAGAGATCCGGCCTTGCCGTGGTAGTTTATTAAAATGAGTGCTGAATTAGTTTTTTTTTATTCTAAACGTAACGTTTTACTCTCTTCGGTTTATTAGAGATCAGGACCTTTCCGTGGTGGATTATTGAGAAGAGTGTTGAGTTAGTTTTTTAGTGTTGAACTTTGATTTCAAACTCCTGTACGGAAAGGTGAATTTCTTCTAATTTGAATAATTCCCTAACTTGATTTTTCCAAAGACATTTTTAACTCTCAAACTTTTGAAAAAAAGTCTATAATTTCACCAAAAAAAAATCCGTTTTATATAATTAAATGTCAGTTTCTTATATATTCAGAAGCACACCATTTCCATTCACTTCGTGAAAATGGGCAAAATATTTCAAAATAAAATTTGATTTCAAATCAAACGAACAATTCCGTCCTTATATTGTAGATATTATTGAAAAACTCTTTTTGGTTCATTGTTGGCCAAAAAGAAACTTCTCCCGTTACCCTCGTCTACAATTTCAAATAGAAATTTTTCAAACATTTTTCTCCCTTTTTAGTGCTTTTTGTTTCTTCTTCTTTAAAAACACAATCACGTTTTATTGTCTAATGAATGAGCAGATAATTTTTTTTTGTTTGACAAAAACAGAAAGAAAAAACAACGAATAGAAGATGTCGGCAATTAAATTCTACACTGTTTTTATAAGCCAGCAACACCAAAACAAAACAAAAAAAATTAACAACAGCAGCTACCTTTTTATGTTGCCTCTCGGTTGGTTTTAATGGTAAAGTATGTTTACTTCGTATATGTTGCACAAATATTGGCGACATTATGTTTCTTTTTTTTTCGTTTTTAAGTTACAATTTAAATTTAATTACGGCTCTCATCATTTCATCTTGAGAAAAATGTTTTTGTTTTGGTAACGGCATGTGAACCTAAAAAGGCAGCATCAGCATCAGTTCCTGTTTTTCACCTCTCACAGTCGTCTGTATTGACAAAAGTTGGTTTAAAATTTTGGATTTTAGGTGACGACATACTTATAGGGGTTTTATGTCATCACAAATTAGGTTTAAAATATAATTTAAAATAATTAAAAACAGAGAGATTTTTGCATAAAAAGATCATTTTTGTAAAACCTTACTTTTCTCTGATTTTAAAAAAATTGTGGCTAAAGGCCTTCGTAATCTATAGGATGTGGTATGTGAAGGCGCCGTAGTCTAGTGGGTGGTGTGTTGGCCTATTACGGTTTAAATCCCAGGTCAGACATCTCCAGCAAAATGAAATACAACAAAATATTTCTTCGGCGACTTCCCGTCAGTAGTTTTGTGGCAAAAACTCTGAAAGTAAATAAAAATTGCCATGGGAAGTTTATCAAAAAAAAAAACAATCTGTCGTTCGGAGTCAGCTTTAAACTGTAAGTTCCGCCACTCATGTATAAAAATAAAACACACAACATAAGTGGTGTGAGAAGCTACGTCGTAATCCTGACTGAAGGGTTGTAATGACCAATTATGTTTGCATGTATGGTTTGTGTCTGAGACGACTTGTGAAAGTACATGTCTAGGAATGCTACGAACTGATAAAAATATTGAAAGATAATGAACTGGTCACACAAATACTCTGCGTTACAAGTTGTCAACATAGTTCGGGCAACTGAAATAGTTTGGATAACTCTAAGCTCATAGAAGTCGCCGTAGTTTAGTAGGTAGTGTGTTGGCTTATTAGACGTAAAGCCAGGGTTCGAGCCCCAGGCCAGACATCAAGACAAAATACAAAAAGTATTTCTTCGGCGACTTCCTCTCAACAGATTTCTGGCAAAAACTGAGAGTAAATAAAATTGCCATGCAAAAGTTTCTCAAAAATCTGTCGTTCGGAGTCGACTTTAAACTGTAGGTCCCGCCACTCATGTATAAAATTAATACACACAACATAAATGGTGTGAGAAACTAGGTCGTAATCCTGACTGAAGGGTTGTAATGACCAATTATGTATGTATGCAAAAGTTTCTCAAAAATCTGTCGTTAGGAGTCGACTTTAAACTGTGGGTCCCACCACTCACGTGTAAAATTAACACACACAACATAAGTGGTGTGAGAAACTAGGACGTTATACAATGGGTCAATTCGACCTCCGGGTACTGTACTTGTCTTAATTGACCAGTACGTGTCCTCTAACCTAACCTATCCTAAGCACATAATTTTTTAATAATCGTCTTTGTTTCTTCGTTAAGAATAATCTTGTTATTCCTCTGCTTTGTTTCAGTTTTAATAATCCAAGTTTTTCCAATTAACCAAGTGATTGGTTTTTATTATGGCATGTCTTAGGATTCTAAGTTTTTTGGCATCTGTCGTATATAATGTATATTGCGTGTAGAGGAAGAGAAACTTTGTTGATTCAGTCCTTCCCTTTCTCAAGATATGTCGCTACCAGACTTCTCTACGATGTTCGTTGTTGATGTTATTCTCTCAAGTGGGCAAAGTTCACGAAGTTACCGAAATGGGATTTTTCGGATTCTCCGTGGTTTCGATCTGAATTGCTTTGTTGCAGCCGGGCATTTCAATCTCTCCACTATGCCACCCCTGGGTATTTTAACTCACATTATTAATCCATTTTAAATGTGATTCATACCCACATATTCTCAACAGTCCGTCCCATGATAATAGATCGTAATCAGTAGAGCAACCTTTACGGAAGGTGTATTTCATAATATAACTGTGGGAAAACGAAACAGCTTGTGAATAGAGAGAAGGTCAGTAATTCGAGTTATTTTACTTGGGTCCTACCAAAGGGTACATCGTAGGGTCCTATTATATGCATCTTATCGGCTTTGAGGTATTCTAAGATGAATTCTGAACAAATTTAACTTATATCGTGTCTTTGATGTATACAGTCGCTCCCAACTTATTATTCGTTTCAGGTATCGTGTGATCAATGGGGAGATTAATATAAACAAAACTTGCAAATGAAGTTCCAAAAATATTACCAAAGAAACTACATTTTAGAGCAATCTACTCAGATTCCTTAACTGCTGTTTACTTCAAATCTCGTAGTTCTGCGATTAGACCAGCTTTATCACTAAATACGTTGCTTTATCGTTTCTCTCCAATTCTTATACGACCTGTTTTTTATAGGTACGTAAGCCAAAATTCTTACATAAAATTTTCAACGTAGTCGAAGTTTTTTTTTACGCCGAGGAGGGGTAAATCTACCTAACCACACCATAGAGGAAGTTGTCACATCCTCCGTGTGTGGAGCCCTCACCCACTAAATCCCCCCCTCGTCTCCTGTGGACTTGTTTGTGCCCAATCCGGAACTACGGTGGTATTACTTCGGAGTGGAGTCTTTTTGGCCCTTTGGCCTCTCCATGCCCATAAAGTTGAGGAGACGTCTAAGCGCCTCCACTATTCCTTTCGTCTAATATGTCGTGTATGTTCGTGACAGTATGTCGGCATAGGTGACGACATGCTTGCTTGTTCTGCAGCCTCAAGATCTCTCTTTTTCCATCTCAGAATGCGCTCTACGTAATTCACCACCGAGGTCCAATTTCCACTACTCGCAATCATGACCCCGACAATGTTAGTGGCTGTGATCGTTCTAACTATTGACGTCAGTACAGAGCGATAGCTCTGCCAGTGTGCACACTCGAAAACAGTGTGCTCGTGCTCTGCGTTATCAATTACCTCTCCTTCCTCGTAAAGACAGTAAGGGGAGGCGGTAGTCGAAGTACAAAGGCCAACAAGTGAAGAATGTCGGCGAATCGACATTTCGAAGTTTTCTATAGATCTTCCCAATGCGGCAGCAGTATTCTCTCCGGCACTCACGTTTCTTTGTATAGTTGATGGTATTGAATCAAAAAGGGTAAGATTAGTGCAACAAAGATCAATAACAGAACGGTTAGCTTGGTCACTTGGTCGATTATGTTAACTTAAAATGAATGAACTGCTCTACGAACTTAAGTGAGTAGTTCTGGCCAGGATTTGTTATCCGCAGCTGTCAAACCTAGGTTATGAAAAGACAACCGATGTTTCAATTACTGTATAGGCTTCTGCTAGCCATTGTATTCCTCTTCAAATCTTTGCTTAGCTGGTCAGCTAAAATTTAATATTTTTTATAACATTTTATTCATTGACGTTTAATTTCTTTAAATCCAATGAAATTGTAATGGGTGTAGCAAAGCACACCGGGTTTTTGGTTTTGCAACAATTTTCTAAGAGTAAAACTTTTAAAGGAAATTATTTATGGTCGACACTTTTATTGACCATTTATGTCAGATATTATGTTTAATTTCTATTAATAATGACAATATATTGTAATAAAATTTATGAGATCATATTCCATTTCCATTCGTATACAACATACATACCCATACACTCCATTCCAAAATCAGTATTACTAGTGGCCATTACAAAAAAAAAAAAAAAAAAAAGGTAGAAAAACATTTTGTCCATCCACCGCCTCTAAGAGATCTGGTTGATACGGCGAAATAAATCGTAAAAAGGAAAAAATAAGACAAACTAATATCATATTATACGAGTAAGTAAAGGTATACATAGATAAATAGATAGATAGACACAGAGTGTGACAGAGAGAGAGAGAGAGAAGGAGATATTGTTTGTATATTTAAAACATTAATCATGGCAAAAAGCTTGTCGTCATACATAAACGTTTTAAAGGTAATGATTATCGATAATATTTCACTTTCGAGATAGTCACGGCATTAAGAAAAAAAAACTTTACACACAAACACTCGGCTATTTGTTGCAAGCAAGCAAGCATTATTATGTAGTAAAGTGAGATGGTGTGATGGCTGTTGCAAGAGGACAGGCGCGGTTATAATAGTAAAAACCAGTGTTGCAACAAGTGCTAAAGGATACATTAAATACACACAATATACACAGGCAGACAAACAGACGGACGGAGCTCTTTTTCTCTTTAATCTGTGCATAAATGGCAACATTACTGTAATGATTTAATAGAGACTAGTCCACCACAGTGCTGCCTTGAGTTAAATTGAGTTTTTAACAACGCCTCAACTGTTATCGTATCTGTCTTTATGTCCTGTGTTGATTTTTAATGTAAAATGTTTTTCAATTAATTCAAGTGATTTTAGATCATAAAAAATGATCGATATGAGTGAGACAGACTTGATAAAGCCTACAGAATTTTTGTTTAAATGCATGCGATAGACTTTAATCATCACCTTTCCTGAGTATGAAATTATTTTAAATCGATTTTATGTTCATTTTATCATCTTGTTTTGATCATGTCATGTCCACTTGACTCTAATGATTAATTCTTTTTATAGATTGAATTATTATATTCATTATATTGTTCGAAGTGAATTTGAATTCTTAGTTAAAATATTATTTTCATGATTACATAAGAACTCTTGGGCAGAAAAATAACACAGAGTGATGTCAAACCTCCACCCAATAATATGTTCCCACTGCATTATCTGTTGCGAGTGTACAAAGGAACCAAATGTTGTATTGATCATGTGATCTTATTGAGAATGCCAAAAAAGTTCAGTAAAGTTTGTCATTTCTTCATAAATACATCAACAAATGTGGATGCAATTTATTAAATTTTATTACCGAAATTCAAGGCAAACATCAACGAACAGAATTGCCAGGAAAACTGTCAATATACCCAGAGAGATACACTGTTTTATACGGTTTGTAGGCCTGAGGCAGCATTGAACCATACTTCTTCACGGACGATGTAAATCAAAACGTAACTAACAAAATTAGAGTATCGCTTCACATTTCACATCGCACATGATATCAAAAATCTATCGAGCGGCTAGTTTGACAAGCAATTCATGTCATGTTTTAAAGCAGTCCGTTGATCGCCGAATCATGCGATTTTAAGAACACCAGATTTTGTGGGGATACGTGAATTACAGTGTATACAATGCTAAGCCTATTCGTACGCTGGCCATGAAATAGTCTTTAAAACGTAAATGGCAAACAGTCATTTATTCAGTTTAGCAAATTTTGTGGTATTTTTTTTTTCAATTTTCCAAACTCTAACGGTTAAAAAATCATTCTTTATAAAGGGTCCGCCAAATAACTTTCTTTTTTTTTTTTTGAAAATGCTTTAAAAAAAACTACTGAATATTTTCTCAAATTTCTTTTTTATTTGAAAGTACAATCCTTCCGGTTAATAATGGAAAATAATTTCATTCAAATGGCTGCCTCGGCTGACCAGAAGATGCCGATTTTGGCAAAAAAAAAAATCATCTTTTCAGATGATGCTCATTTTGATCTTGGCGGGTATGTAAACAAGCAAAATTGTCGCATTTGGGGCAGAGAAAACCCGCACGAATACATTGAAAAGCTGACGCACCCAAAACGAGTCACTGTTTGGTGCGGATTTTGGTCCAGAGGCATAATTGTGTTATTTTTCTTCGAAAATGAGCAAGGAGTGGCCGTTACAGTAATGGCGATCGTTATTGGGCCATATTGAACGAATTTTTGTTCACAAAAATTGAAGAGGAGGATATTGGCAACATTTGGTTTCAATAGGACGGCGCTACGTGCCACACAGCCGAAGCTACACTCGATGTTTTGCGCCCTGTTTTTGAAGATCGCATTATCAGCTGCAGAGCTGATGTCGTTTGGCCACCTCGGAGCTGCGATTTGACACCGTTGGACTATTATTTGTACGGTGCCGTCAAAGATAAGTGTTACGCCGACAAGCCAGAGACAATTGACGCTTTAAAGGGCAATATTCGTGAAGCCATTGGTGAAATACAGCTGCACACAATCGATAATGTGCTTAAAAATTGGACCGATCGTGGAGGCTACTGCATGGCCGGCCGAGGCAGCCATTTGAATGAAATTATCTTCCATTATTAACCGGTAGGATTGTAGTTTCAAATAAAAAAAGAAATTTGAGAAAATATTCCGTAGTTTTTTTTAAAGCATTTTCAAAAAAAAAATTTATTTGGCGGACCCTTTATATGACGTATTTATTCCTTTAACTCTTAGGTGGAGTATACTACAGAATCATATCTGCCTTCATCTGCTGTCACGCAAAACCATCATTAGGCTTTCTTGCATTGGTTTCCTTGAATTAGCCACTAAATTCATTCAAGAATGCTGGAATTGATTTTTTACTGCATTCTAACACTGACAACCATAAAGAAGGGCTGTTATTCCTCTAGAGCTGCATAAATTCAGTTGGGTTTTCCGTTAGTGTTCGATTTCCACTCAGATTTCAATTGGCCATATGTCCCTTCCTGACCCTCAAGTATGCTAAGCAAGTAGAGGAGTAAGTAAATTTTTTCAATTACAATTTTGTATTTACCGCCTTTATAAGCATCATTTAGTTTTTTTTTATATTGGTATTCAATACGACTTAATTTTGTTTGCCTATCTGGAAACGTGTCCCCTCAAGTACACGTATATTTTGTCCGTACATTCTAAAACCTCCTGTCTACCCGATAATACTCACGTGATAGCTCTTCTACAATTTGTAACGTTTTCTATTACTCTGACGAGCGTATAATGTCAATGGATGCAGTGAATTGTGTTAGAAATAGGAAAATAGGTTATGGTAAGGAGGTTATGGATCATAACGTATGACTCTGATTTGAGGCACTAAAAAGGTCGAATGGGCTTCGAAGAACGATGGAATATAATTCGCCTTAGAAACTTTTGTTTACCTTGAGATCCGTTTTATGATCCTCTTTAGATACACAAAATACTGAAAATCTTTGTTTTTCAAGTAGTTGATGGTAAACTTAAAAGCATTGCCAGTCTTAATAACTAGAACTTTTGGTTTTTCCGGATCCTAAGGCAGCAATAGAATGTTTTTAATTTAATTTATCGGTCGAAAAAATGATGGGCGAATAGATCTGTAGTCGACGTAGTCTAGTAGGTAGTGCGTTAGCTTATTAGACGTGTGGCCACGGTTCAAACCCCAGGTCAGGCAAAACGAAATATAAAAAAATATTTCCGCGGCGACTTCCCCCTAGCAGACTTCTGGCAAAAACTCTTGAGAGAAAATAAAATTACCGTGAGAAAGTTTCTCAAAAATCTGTTATCTGGAATCGACTTTCAACTGTAGGTGCTGCCGCTCATGTATGAAATTAAGACACACAGCATAAGTGGTGGGAGAAGTTAGGTCGTAATCCTGACTGAAGTGTTGTAATGATCAATTATATATGTATGTATACGAGTATATGTGTGTAATAAGTAGAACTTTTGTTTCTGCTGGAATCCGGAAGCAATGCGATAGAATAAGTTAGAGTGGTAGCCTTGATGCCAAAAGCTCCCTTGAGCACGCATAGCGGCCCGTTGTGATGCCACAGGTGAACGTAGTCTCTGTACTGACCAAGTTCTCCAAATCAGGGAGAAGAAATTGGTCAGCGCAATGACTGCAAATTCTAAAGCACGACTACCCTTCGCTGGAAAACCAGCATGAAGATTTGATAAACGAAGCTATTTCCTTGACATCAATGGGCGATAGCTCCGTCAAGCTGACAAGGTTTGGGGAACCAAATAACCTATATCTGCACCTCGCAAGAGATGGGCATTGACAAAGAAAGTGGACAACAGTTTCCTCTTCCTCAGCGGATCTGCACCTACGGCAGAAGTCGTTAAATGGCAGCTGCATTCACTCCGCTTGTCTTCCCATAACACAATGACCTGTAAGCACGGCCACAGTGATTGAGATGATATCACAATCAAGTTCGAGTAACTGTTTGGTGCGCCTTCTAGCCATCGAGAGCCAAGTGAGCCTAGCGGTGTAGCAGGACGCCTCATTGACTCAGGATAGGTTGGTGTCTATGCGCGATAGTCAGCTTTATCGAGCTATGTGGCATGCCCGAGTCGAATGAAAAGGATTCCGGAAAGCAATAGAATGTTTTTGATATAATTCGTTGGTCGAAAAAGTTATGGGCGACTAGATCTGCAAATCAGTCTCATATGATTAAAGTATTCTGTTTGCTGGATAACCGAGTCTAACGCCATGTTAATTAACAGCGGTAATCCCAATGGGATTGCTTATTAACTTTCGTACATGCAGTACTCTGCTGATTTTAAATATGAAATTAAAAAATAGTTGCTGAAAAAAAACTTTGTTTTAATCATTTGAAATTAATAATATGGAGAGCGGTTCTTTAGGCCCAAAACAAATTTTAAATAATTCATGTCTATTTGTTGTATCTTTTTTATCATTCTTAATATGCCACTTGAACATGCAACATAAGCAACATGCAACATGTCTTAGCAAAATCCATGTGTTAATAGTACTTGTTAAAGGCAATTGATTAGATTTCATATTATAAAGGAGTTATTAAACAGACTTCGTCTAAAAAAAGCTGTCACTTCACTTATCAAAATCAAAACATGCTTTTGTTACTCATGAAAATAAATTTCCTTAATTTTCTAAAGGTTTTCTCTTTTGTTTGAGTGCCTATTTACTAGGCTTTTTTTTCTTTTCTTTTGTTGGTGTAAATTACAACAAGACAAACGTCCGCCAGCCATAACACCTCCTACTTTAGTACGCGCAGTCTCACAGACTTGATGGTTATAAACCAACTCAATGGATATCCATACTGGCTGGGAAGAAAGAAAAAAATTTGAAGCAAAAAAGAAAAACGTAAAGCTATAAAGAGGGTAAAGGGGCCAACAACAAGAATACTCATATTGTGTGTGTGTGTGAATACATCAACCTGAGATACTCGTCATTTGTCAAATGCCATCGGCAATCAATCATAATGTTTCTGTTCTGTACTGTTCTGTTGCTAACATTGTGATGTTTTACAACTGAAAGACACAACAAACAGTACCAATGGCAATAACAATCAGCAACCAACAACGACAGCAACGGCAGCAACTTAGATTGTTTATTTCTATCTTAAGGATGCGATAATATTCTGTATGACCAAAAAAAACAAAAAAAAACATCAGTAAGAATCATTATTTTACCGTCCGTCTTGGGCTACTATTACTACTGCGAACTCAACTCCACGCTATTCCCAGTAACTTGACTAGCCATTGTGAGATGAAATAGATGATCATGTTTTTAGTTCGATGATGTGGTTAAAAATTAAGTGGTATTCACTTAACAGACAGATATTGTTTTGTATTGTATTGTTGTTGTTGTTGTTGCTGTTCTTAAGTTGTTGTTAGCATTTACAATTGTTGTAAAATAAAGATCATTATTTTTAAACAACTGTTGCTATTTATACCAACCTTAATGTGCACAGTGGGCCGAAGTCATATAAAATATATTTTTTATTTTTAATGGATTTTAAATTACTTGCATGAATGTATGCAAGTAATTTCATAACCACTGCTAAAGGGTCCGCCAAATACCTTTTTTTTGAAAATGCTTTAAAAAAACTACTGAATGTTTGCTCAAATTTCTTTTTTGATTTGAAAGTACAATCCTTTCGGTTAATAATGGAAAATAATTTCATTCAAATGGCTGCCTCGGCTGGCTATGCTGTAGCCTACACGATCGTTCCAATTTTTAAGCACATTATCGATTGTGTGCAGCTGTATTTCACCAATGGTTTCACGAATATTGTCCTTTAAAGCGTCAATTGTCTCTGGCTTGTCGGCGTAACAATTGTCTGTGACGGCACCCAACTAATAATAGTCCAACGGTGTCAAATCGCAGTTCCGAGGTGGCCAAACGACATCAGCTCTGCGGCTGATAATGCGATCTTCAAAAACAGGGCGCAAAACATCGAATGTAGCTTCGGCTGTGTGGCACGTAGCACCGTCCTGTTGAAACCAAATGTTGCCAATATCATCCTCTTCAATTTTTGTGAACAAAAATTCATTCAACATGGCCCGATAACGATCGCCATTGAT
Organism: Sarcophaga subvicina; assembly: GCA_936449025.2. Taxonomy (NCBI): domain Eukaryota; kingdom Metazoa; phylum Arthropoda; class Insecta; order Diptera; family Sarcophagidae; genus Sarcophaga; species Sarcophaga subvicina. The sequence goes on along the minus strand of OW388084.2, from coordinate 26,884,291 downwards.
TGTAACGGCCACTCCTTGCTAATTTTCGAAGAAAAATGGCCCAATGGACCAAAATCCGCACCAAACAGTGACTCGTTTTGGGTACGTCGGCTTTTCAATGTATGCGTGCGGGTTTTCTGTGCCCCAAATGCGACAATTTTGCTTGTTAACATACCCGCAAAGATCAAAATGAGCTTCACCTGAAAAGATGATTTTTTTTTGGCAAAATCGGCATCTTCTGTAAGTCGATCGCAGGCCCACTTAGCGAAGCGAAAACGCATTGGAAACGCAATGGGCTTCAACTCCTGAACCAATTGGACTTTGTATGGCGTCATACCAAGGACTTTATGCAAAATTCGTCTCAATGATGTCTCCGAATTGTTCAATTGTTGAGGACGACGGTGAATTGATGTTGATAGCCGCTTCACGCACACTTTCTGCCACAGCAGCAATATTCTCGGGTGTACGCACTGTTTTTGGCTTTTCACGCTTTGGTTTATCGATGAGGATGGCAGTTTCTTTCACTGACGGTGCTTCTCTTCTTACAAAATCCGTACGCAATTTGCGCACACATTCTGCAACATTACCATGATTTTCAAAGTAATGTCGCAATATTTCCCAGCGTTGTTCAAGCGTATACACTACCATATTCGTTCAGCGGAAGGATAAAACTAATTATCTGTCAAATCAGACATGAGCTAAGTGTTACCATTCACGAAATAAGCACTAGTTGAAAAGAAAAACGTTAGATGGCGGACCCGATATTAGAGCTTTCTATACAAATATTTATGAATTTTCACTCGAAAAACTTATAATTTCTCTCCACTGTTTATTGGTCAAAATCATGCTGGTAGTAATGTTTGTCTATCCGCATTTATGTTTCTCTCACCATCAATTTTTTTCCTTTCTTTCTTTCTTTATCTACAATTTTTCGATTAGATTGTTACAATGTTGTTACCTACTCTTGCGCTAATGGCAGTTCTGCAAACATATCCGACAGCCATGTACAGGGTATAACAACTTGAAGTGTTAAAATTATCTGCAAGAATATTACTACAGATATAGCTTAACGGTAAAAAAATGCGCTAGTAAGCAGTAATCACCTTAACCACAAAGCAAAGGATCTCTTTTGATCTAGAACAGCCAGCTTCAGCGGGTCTCTATTCCATGTAGCCTGCGTCAACTTCCGCAATTTGTTACCTATCTTAGCTTTAAGTGAGGAGAAAAAAGAATGAAGAATGAGGAGAAAGAACCTATTAACGGCTAGGAGCGCTAGGGCAGCTAGGTCATGCTTGCATGACCCTTTACCCAGCAAGCAAACCATTGGAATGTCTTGCTATTTTATTAAGACAGGTCGTTGAAAAATCATGTGCTAAGAAAGAGTACTATTTTATTGCCAGACTCGCCTATTTCTCTCACTTAACCTGTCTGCACAAGGGGAAGACATTCTGAATGACTTTTTTTTAAAGTTGTAGATCGCTTAAGGACGAAGAGCCACTTTATTGGCTTATGACCGTTTCTGGCTCATCACACAGAATTCTGTTATATACTATAGTTCACCCTTTCTCGATAGTTTAACGCTATTGTTAGCTATTGTTACTAGATATCGGATCAATCACTCAATTCATTATACTTGCAGTATGGTTTTTAGCTTGATCCTAAAGGCGACATGCTTTATATAAGAAGTGCTGTTGCTGATTGTCCAGACCGATTAATCAGAACTTGTCAGTTAGTTCTGGGATATGGCTTTAATTGGTACCAGAATGGGTTACTATGTGTGCTCAAATGAGCTTTGAATTAGCAAAGCTGCCACTCTGTTAATCAGGCCTTCTCAGTGGGTTTCAGAGTAACGCCGTAGGTGGTAGTACATTGGGTTACCTTGCGAGCTTAAATCAACTTTATTTTAATAAAGCTGCGACTCCATTCCTATCTAGGGCTGTCTGGCTATTTGTAAAAGCTATATGCTACTACTACTCCAGTTGTATATCGGACACACTACTACTACAGTCTTTGTCAACCTATCAGTATAATCACAAACTCAATAAAGATAAATTGTCCACACACATTTGAGGGACGTTGGACCAATAAGTCCGTGACTTTTTCAGTTTTTCGCTTTTTAACGCAAAATACAACACAGTTCCTTTCAACAGGAATTCTGAGAGTTGATTCCTATTAAAATCATCATTTTGTTTGATAGCCATTTTAGGTTCTAGAACGCTAGAGTTGCCATCCGTCCTTCTCTAAAAACGACGCAATCTGTGAAATTTTTGTGCTGAAGACCTTTTCTTAACAAGTTCTATTGTTTTTCAACAATCTGGGAAGCTTGTTGTTAAGCACTTGTCACTTAGCTCCTGTTTTAATTTGAAAAGGCTTCACTTTTTATGAAGTCGCCGTAGACGTAAAGCAATGGTTCGATAACCAGGCCAGACATCAAAACAAAATACAAAAATTATTTATTCGGCGACTTCCTCTCAGCAGATTTCTGGCAAAAACTCTGAGAGTAAATAAAATTGCCATGAAAAGTTTCTCAAAAATCTGTCGTTCGGAGTCGACTTTAAACTGTAGGCCCCATCACTCATGTATAAAATTAACACACACAACATAAGTGGTGTGAGAAACTAGGTCGTAATCCTGATTGAAGGGTTGTAATGACCAATTATATATCGACGCCTCCATTCTATAATGTTCTAAGTGTACTTAGAACGTTTTTAATGTTCTTGCATTTTTTAAATTCTACGTTCTCTAACTTAAATACTGTCAAAATTTGGTTAATATGCGCCGATCCGTTCCGAAGTTATAGGAAAAAATCTTCTTAGAATACACATATGGTTGTATGTCGCGTGAAAACTTTGGAAGCTCATAACTCAAAAGACACTTTTTCGACTTCGAATGTTATAGAACGGAGGCGTCGATATGTATGTCACTTTTTAATTTGTGTTTCACAATTACTGATAGAATAGGGGAAAATGAAGTCGCTGTAATCTAGTAGGTAGTGTCTTGGCTTACTGGGCGTGATACCACGGTTCAAACCCCAAGTTAGACATCAAACTGCTCATCATATTTCTGGCAAGAACTCTGAGAGTAGAATAAAATTGCCATGAAAGGTTTTAGTCGTAATCCTAACGAAAGGAGTTGTAGTGACCAATTGTGTATGTATGTATGTATGGGGTTTTTGTACTGAAATCAGTTTCCGAAATCAAACCTATTGTCAATGGCGATCAAGCCCAAACTATCTGACGCAACTTATTCAAAATTTGACAATTCAAAACAGACATAGGCTTGTTGTTGCCTTTACTGAATCATCCTGGTACGATAAATTTCCATGGAAAAATGACAGTGACAATAAAACATTGATCATACACATACACACATACAGTGTCTCTCATAACAAAAAAAAATAAAATCCCCTTGATGAAATGCAATCTTGTTTAGAATATTTAGCAAATTCCATGCAATCAATACCTTTTTCCCCTTTTACTGTTATTTAACTAACCCCCCCCCCCCCCCTCCCTTTACTAATGAAACTTGATTTTCTATTGCGATGCTGCTTGTAATGAGCAATTTTACTTCCTCTCTAAGTTATCATAACTTAAATCAACACAAGATATTACCGATCGATACAATGCTTCAACACACAATGTATGATTTAATGAAGTTGAGATAATATTTTGTATGTAATATTGTAAACAAATTGTACCATGTGTATATACATATGTAGTATAGTAATTTACGAAATCATATACATTTTTTACGACCCTCTTCATAACCCCTAAGCAATTTGAAATTTTTAAATAAGATCACTAATGACAGCCGGTGTAACTTGTCTTGTTACTTGGAATTGGCCATTATTTGAGTCGTATTTTTATTGTATGGTAGTGAAATTAACAAAAGCGTTGAAGTATACAAATAGCCAAGCGCCAATTGTAATGTTTAATTATTCTATTTCCACAGTAATTTATTCGCAAATAAATAAATAAAATAAATTGAATGAAATTCTAAAAGTAATTGCAAAAAGAGTTAAAGACCAGACCAGAAATGAATGGCGATGATTGAGTGAAAATACAAACAATTCATTGAGACTGAATGAAGCACATTTGTAAGCCGCCAATTATATTAGCTTACAGATGGTGATTTTTCTCTTTTTTTTCTGCAATAAAGTTATTAATTAATTGACTACTTAATCGTTAAGAACATTAATATAAAAAAAATGTTGCAAAAAATTTTAATTTGATTTCAATTAATAAAAATCTTTGGAGATGATTACATGTGGAACGGGTTTAGAATTGTTATTATTTTCATAAAATTAAATTGTATTTTACAGTCACAATCGTGAATAATTGTATATTCTTAGAATCCTCTTAATAGGCCTTTAAGCAAAAATGTATATTCATTTTGATTCAATTGTAAAACAATTTAAAAAATTAAAAAGTTTTTATACTCATTGTCATTAATAAAGTATTGCAACAAATTAAATCTAATAAAGTACCGATGAAAGTATTAATAACATTGTAAGAAAAGTAATAAAAAAAACTTTTAAATTAGAAGAAATTTTTACATCAATTCTAACCTCAATTTCTTAGCCAAGTTGAAGAAGCTGTTAATACTATACATTCCTTACGAAAGAGCCTCCCCTACCTTGCCAGTTGCCAACGGTTATCTGGTTGAAGCAACATCTGTCAAATTCATTGTCATTTATTCAGTATGTTTTTATCAAATCATCATGAACAGTTATAGCATTCAACAAGATGTTCAAATAAAAAATCATTGTTTCAAAATGGGTGTTGCGTTCGGGTAAAGTAAAAATCTTCCGCGTTAAGGCCCATTTATGTATGAATGAGTACATGAACAAACAAAATTGTTGAATTTCGGACGATATCAGTTCACATGAGATCCAAGAGCGTCCAATGTATTCCGAAGAAGCCAATGGTTGGTATTGGATTAGGGCTAATGGCGTCATTCATTAATATTTCTTTGACAACAAGGTTAATCAGTTCCTTATTATCAACGACGAATGCTATAGATCAATGATTACCAATTTTTTAGATGGTTTGGACACTAACGATAGTTTCAATAGAACGGCACTGCGTGTCACACAGCGCATGTCACATTGAATATTCTTCACGAGCGAATTGTGGACATGGTCACCTCATGTGGAGGTAATGTGAACATAGCAGTGATTTCAGGTTTTCTTAAGTAGCAGTTGTATGCGAATAAGCCACCAATCGCAACACTCCTTAAAGCCATTGTAATCTTGTAAACTGTCATGAGTCAAATTCAGCCTGATTTACGTGAGAGAGCCATTGATGCGCTTCTTTACCCAGAGAAGAGTGTCATCCGTTTCTTAGGACGACGACATTCTGTTCCATTCTCAAGCATCATGTGCGGGCCAAAAAAAGTCACCATAGTGAACCAATTGCTAAAGCCACTGTGGAATCTACACATTCCGATTATCCGCCGTACATTGAGATAATGCACAGACCTAACTATAAATGTTACGCTTTCAGCATCTTCAAATGTCTTTATAGTCTTGTCAATTCTTTACACAGTAGGTAAATTATGACGATCATTATCACCAGGTAATGTACAAAAAGTGGTCACGTTTAAATTATTTTTAATTGTTTGAAGTGATTGCCTGCCTGGGCTATATCGGGGTCAAAGAAATGACGCCGGCAGACCAGAATCCTTGCCAAACAGTGACTTTATGGGTGAATTGAATTCTCTGGGATATTGTATGCATTGGTATTGTCTCAAATCCGACAATTTTGTTTGTTCAAGGTCCATATTTATTTAGGGTTAGTTGCCCACTGCTCCAAAGCCTATTCAGCGAACACACGCAGAAGTTTATGTTCGATTATCTGCAGTTTATAGTGGTTTGACAAAAGAGACTGAATAGATAACAACTACTTTGACAACTGAAGCTTTAACAAGATGGCCGTTATCAGCTATTAAATATTGGAAACCTCTGTTGGAAGACCCTATATTTTCAGATCTGCTGTATAAGTCGATTACAAAGTAATTAATAAAAGTAATCGCTGTGGCACTTCAGCCAAAATGTTTGGAAGTGGTTGTGGTTAGTATTTACGACAAATAATGCCTTAGTCTAGTAGGTAGTGTGTTAGCTTATTAGCCGTAATCCCATGGTTCAAACCTCATCTCAGACAGCTCGAACTAAGCGAAATATGTAAAAATATTTCTTCGGCAATTTCCTCTCAGCAGATTTCTGGCAGAGAGTTAATAAAACAGACATGAAAAGTTTCTCAAAAATCTGTCGTTCGGAGTCGACTTTAAACTGAAAGTCACGGCATTTGTGGATAGAATTAACACACTCAACATAAGTGGTTTGAGAAGCTCGGTCGTAATCCTAACTAAGGGGATGTAATGACCAATTATATATGCATTATCGTAAGCAAATATCTGTATCCTCACACTATCGACATAGAGTGAGGCCATTATCACCATCGAGTGAATGCGACCAAACCGCAACTCGCTGATCTCGTAAATTTGCAATGTCGCATTTTATTAAAAACTTGTTTAATACGTAATACAAAATCGAGAACGATATTGTCGACATCCTTTATGTATTAAATATTCGTGGTAAACTGTCTAATATAGTGTAGCATGTCGCATGTATTGCAATTTGTTACGGAAAAAACAATTTTTAAAAAAAGTACCAAAATTTTATTTTGTTTTGACTCGTTTAGTGATGCCCCCACCTAACATTACATCTCGTTTATGTATTTTTTCGAAGTATAAGCCCCCTTTTCTATTTTATTTTAATAATTCTACCGTTTAGGTACAAAGTTTTCCTTTTTAGGTTCAAAAGTTAGTATAAAAAGTACCTTAATTTGGGTACTTTAACAAGTACTTTATATATAATAGGGTAGCCTATATAAATAAGATATTTTCTTTGAAAATTCATTTGTTTAAAATGAAAGCAAAAAAGGAGCAAAACTTTTCCTTTATCCCCTGATCAATTAATCATTGTCATGAAAAAAGAGTTTTTTTCAGTGCCTTCTTTTTTTGGGAATCATTTGAAAAAAAAGATGAACTGAAATGAAATAGAGAGAGAAAGGGAGAAAAAACAACAAAGAAATTGACTATTAAAATATCTCTGTTAAAACCGATGGCGATATACATAGCATGCGAAGTATGATGATCAGTTAATATTTCAGCGATTTATATGGTGCATGATACTGCATGTAAATGTTGTTGTTGCTAGTGGCTGCTGCTGCTGCTGCTAATCCGGCTGCAAATGCTAACAACAATGACGAAGTTGTTGCTGTCGTCTCATTGCCTTAATGATCATTAGAATGGCGGCAAGCCACTCTAACATTTACATTAACAAACCGAACAATTTCAAATCCTTCTACCTTCGTTTTACAAACCAACGACTTTGTGCAACATCAGCAATGAGGGAATGTTTTCTTAGCCAAAAAAAATCAGAAAAAAATCAAGAAAAATTGTTTCTTACCACAATACAATATGGAATAAGCAAACGAAACCTACTTGTCTATATATGTATATATGTATGTATATATAGAAAAATAGCCGTATTATATAGATTTCCGATTGTAGTTACTACTGCAATATCAAACGTATTGCATCTCTTCGTTCATATTGCCAACCTTTTTGCAGTTTTTTTTTCCTTTTATTTTTGTTACTCAAATATATTTTTTATGGTTGTTTTTCTTATTGATTTCGGTTGCTGGTTTGCTGGCAAATAAAATGCACGACTTACCATAAAACTAGTACCTACCAAATTTATTCCAACCAGGCTTTTATTTTCTTCGCTACGACATCACTTCAATCTTCAATATACTCGTACAACAACAACACAACACAGCCAATGTTGCATATACAATACAATACAAACAGTTGAATGCAATGAGAAATTAAACACAATAATTTCAAATAAAGGGCGGCAATAAAAAAAGGCATCAAGAAGTACTTATAATGGGGATTTCAATGAAAAATTTAGGGCCAAAATCAAAGAAATCACACTCCCGGAATTAAAAGGACCTTTAAGTCATATTTATTAAAATCTTCTAATTATCGTTATACGGTGTTCTAAACCAATTAAATTTCAACATCAGAGACGCTGCAATGTGTCTTAATTTTTATGAATTTGGGAGATCATTAGCAATATCAAGTCATTTGCCCAAGCAAAATACTGATTGTCGCTCTGCAACCGCTATTCACTTTGAAATTTCAAGCCAAAACTTCATTATTTAAGGTATCCCGAGTACGATCCTCTGTCAACTCTAATAAAAGATTTTGGCTTACATAGAGCTTTCTTATAACCCATGAACCATCTCTACTACCCTCTCGTATACATACATAAATGGTCATTCCAACCCTTTAGCCAAGATTTCTCACGCCGCGCATATGGTGTGTGTTAATTTTATATATGAGTGGCGAGGCCTACAGTTTAAAGTCGACTCTGAACGATAGATTCTGGAGAAACTTTTTCATTGCAATTTTATTTACGTTCAGAGTTTTTGCCAGAAATCTGTTGAGCAGAAGTCGACAAAGAAATATTTTTTGTATTTCATTTTGTTGGAGATGCTCATGTCTAACAAGCCAACACATTACTTGCTAGAATACGGCGACTTTTGCCCTCTAGTATAACTTTGTCTTTTTCTTTTCGTTTTTTCCCCATCTTTCTCCCTCTCTTTCTTTTTCTTCTCTTTTTAATTTTAAGACGAGTTAAGGCCATTATTGAATGCCCTTATTACCATTATTTAACCCATTTACTGGGTATGACGAAATATATCGTCATACACAATCGCAATGGAGATGACAAAATTTTTCGTCATGGAAATTTACCGTGAACGTTTACACTTTTACGCTGTTGAACAAAAACTTATGCCCCGGTTAACAGGTTAAAATCAACAACAACCCTTTATCAGGATTACAGTCAAGCTTTCCACGCCACCCTACAGTTTAAAGTCGACTCCAAATTACAGATTTGAGAACCTTTTTCATGGCAATTATGTATTCTCAGAGGCTTTTCCCGAAGACTACTGGTAGGAGATCGCCGAAAGAATTATCTTTTCCCCAGATGTCAGAATTGAGGTTCTATATTGTAAGTAGGCCAAGTATCTACTAGACTACGACGATATATGCATAAAATAAAATTGAATATCTAAAGAAGCCCATTCGAATCAGTGACAACAGCTAATACGAAGTGTTATTACGTGTTTAGGTAACGTCTAATGGTAACGACAACAAGCAGCGGTAACATCATTTAATATGGATTCTAATCTGTCACTGGTATATAACTCCATATCTATGCAGATCCGAACAATCGAACAATATGATCCCGAAGAAGCCAAAAAAGAATTCATCATGGTTTTCGAATTTACAAAATGAATAGGCTTCAGCCCCCATTGAGGTAGTATCTTAACCTCTGACCCTTCAGAGAGGACAACATACAGACATGGCTATTACAACCCTTTAAACGACTTACGGAAAAGCTTCTCACAACACCAAGCAGGCCTGGTGGTCATGGTAATTCGTTACACTCGGAGCTTTGCCACAACACTGTGGAGAGGGCATCTTCGGAATAAATATTTTTTTTTAAGATTTAAAATCTGCGGTTTAAAAAGTTCGCTCCACGAAATTATATGCCTCAGTTCTTGTGTCTCATCTTTATAATCAATCGAAACTATACTTACATAACTGTTAGGTAAAGGCTAGATAACATTTAAAGTTAGAAAGAAAAGATCTTTGGTAAATACTATAAACAGAACGAGAGATTGAAAACAATGTTAGGTTTGGTTGGCAGCCGCCATAAAAAGTACAGCTAACTAGGGACGTATAAGACTCTGTTGTGAATCAAATCTCTAGAGTTGCTATATTTGTCTGTAACATCTGGCTTGCATTTCTCAATCAGCCTGATCAGTGTTATGAAGATGTAAATTTTATCCGAGTAACCTAGATTAGAAGTAGCCATTATCTAGTAGGTAGTGTGTTGGCTTATTAGACGAAAAGCCAGGTTTCGAGCTCCAGGCCAGACATCAAAATAAAATACAAAAAGTAGTTCTTCGGCGACTTCCTCTCAGCAACTTCTTTTGGCAAAAACTCTGAGAGTAAATAAAATTGCCATGAAAAGTTTCACAAAAATCTGTCGTTCGGAATCGACTTTAAACTGTACGTTCGTCACTCATGTATAAAATTTACACACAAAACATAAGTGGTATGAGAAACTTGGTCGTAATCCTGACTGAAGGGTTGTAATGACCAATTATGTATGTATGTAACCTAGATTAGACATATTCTGTCAATAAACTCTGTGGGCCTTCGTCAAACTTTCGCAAGTAACGGATAATTAATAAGAAGATGTTCTATGGCCTCTTTCTCGTCATTGCCACTTCTGCAAAAGCCGCCTCTCAGCAGATTTTTGGCAAAAACTCTAAGAGTAAACAAAAATTACCATGAAAAAGTTGCTCAAAAAAATCTGTCGTTCGGAAGTAACTCTAAACTGTAGGTCCTTACGCTCATGTATAAAATTAGCACACACAGCATAAATGGTGGGAGAAGCTAGGTCGTACTCCTGACTCAAAGATTGTAATCCCCAATTATGTATGTATGTTTGTATGTATCTATACATGGCAGTCCAAATTTGTCTGATCTTCTCTATTCTAGTCAACATCGTGCAAATAAATTGATTCCAAAAGACGTTTTTTTATATTAAAAAACTATTCCTAGAAACGTGATTAAACTAAGCCTCTCCTCTCTTAATTAAAATACTGCCTACGCCCTTTTAAGCTGACATAGAAAATAAAAACGGCTTGTCTGCTTGGCTTTCTTTTTTGGTTTTGGGGGCAATTTTTTAGATTTCGAATTTTTTTTTTCTACTTTTTTTTCTCTCTTTTTGTCGTCTTTATATCGTTAACTGTCATCATTTTCAAATTATTTCTCGTAGAATATCTAATCGAGATTCATGCATGATCCTGTGGTAAATTGTAACCATGAATCGATTTTTTTTTCCTCTTCGATTTTTTTCTTTTTTAAAAATAAAATCGAAGTAAAAAATTATAAACAAAAAAAATAAAAAAGAATTGAAGAATTGAAGTTAAAATAAAAAGGAATTTTTTTATATTTTTTTATCACAAATGTTTTTCCACTGGCAACAGCAACAATTGCAAAGTAAAACATGATTTTTCTGCATTTTTTTTCTTATTTTTGTTTTTATTGTTTTCATAGTGAAATTGTTGTTAAACATTTTGGTTATGACGTTATTGCCAAAAAAAAAAAGAAAAAAAAATCGTTTTTCCTTGCATTATTCATGTAATTGTTGAAGTTTTTTTTATTTTTTTGTTGTAATCGTATAAAAAAAACTACGTGTGCCAACAACGATTGCATGCATGAATGCCTTAAAAACTGAATTTTCAATATCCAGTCCTTTTTATTCTTGTTTTATTTTTTTCGTTAAAATACTCTACAAATGAATTGTAAATTCCATAACATGACAACAATTCAAAATTGATTTAATTTCTTTATTACTATGATTGTTTTTGTTGCTGTTGTTGTGTTTGTTGTAAGAATAGAGTTCATATATGCAAACGTGCTCCACCAGATGTAGAACTTCTAATAACACACAATTCAAATACAATCTTAAGCAGCCGCAGTGCTATACCATATGAATTATTTCTTCTGGTTTACTTAAGTTAGGTGCTGCCCCTGTGCTGATCAACTTCTGCAATGGGATTGGTGAAATTCGTTCAGTACAGAGACTGTGTTACAACAGGCCGCTATGCATGCTCAAGTGTGCTTTGGCATTCAAATCTACCACTTCAACCTAACCTAACCTAACCTACTTCAAATAGTTCTTTCAATACTTTTCATCAATGTCCCCCCTTAGATTTTTCTTTTGACCAACCCATCTCTACTTTCTTTAACAAATTTCTTTCGAAATTGTTCTTTGGTCGCTATTAGATAAGCGGATTACATACATATATACATACATTGGTCATTACATCCTTTCAGCCAGGATTACGACCTAGTTTCTCACACCACTTATGTTGTGTGTGTTAAATTTTATACATGAGTGGCGAGACCTACAGTTTTAAAGTCGACTCCAAATGACAGATTTTTGAGAAACTTTTGCATGGCAATTTTTATTTTACTCTCAGAATTTTTGTCAGAAATCTGCTGAGAGGAAGTCGCCGAAGAAATACTTTTTGTATTTTGTTTTGATGTCTGGCCTGGAACTCGAACCCTGGCTTTACGTCTAATAAGCCAACACACTACCTACTAGACTACGGCGACTTCAATAGTCCAGAATATTCGATTTATATTTCTCACACTTTTGCTTACAAAAACCTGCAGTTTTGTTGTGATAAAGAAGGTTACATACCATGTGGCCTCCTACGTACGACCTTATATCAGGTCCTTCATAAAAATGCTTTCTATCTTTAAATTTAAATGAAATAAAGTGTGTTTAAAGTCGCCTTAGTCTAGTAGGTAGTGTGTTGGCTTATTAGAAGTGATTCCTCGGTTTAAACATCTCCAACAAAACGAAATATGAAATTTTTTTTTCGGTGGCTTCCCCTCAGCAGTCTTTTGATGTTCACGATGTCTGAGCAGGGGTTTGAACCTCAGCCTTACATCTAATAAGCCAACACACTACTTACTAGATTACGACGGCCACGACTGTGGCACTAGCTCAGGCTAAATTTGACTTCAAATTTGCTGTAGTTTGTAGATTGCTGGCGACTAAAGGAAACCGCACAAAAAAACTCTGACGGTGTCAAATCGTGCGAATCTGCTGGCCAATTCACATCACCACCACGTGAGATGACCATGCCCTTAAATCGCTCGTGCGGAATATACCATGCAGTAAAGCTGTGTAGCACGTAGAGCCGTGAACACATCGTTGGTGTCCAGCTCTCATTTAATTCAGACCAAAAGAAGTTAATAATCATTCACCTACAGTGCTCGCGGTAAACCGTGAGAGCCTGGCTATCTCAAAGAAATATGAACTGATGATGGCACCAACTTAAACCTAAATCAATGCATTGGACGCTCTTGGATTGAAGTCGTTCCAAAACAGGACAACATGGGCGGACAAAGTGAATTGTTTTTACAGCATTTTACGTCCCTTTAACTAAATCAATTGCCAAAATCCTTAACAGAGCGAGTTTTCTTAGTAGATTTTGAAATTTTCCGAGATTTCAGATTTTAAAATCCACTGTATGTCCTTTCGTCGGAAAACAGGACAACATGGGAAGGAGTTTAATTAATTTTTCCGGTTTTCCTTTCCCAGCCTTAAATTAAGTGTTTTACAGAGTTATGTTAGTATCATAACAGAGCTCGGTTAACTGACTTGTTTTGCGTCTGGGGGAGATAGATTTTAAAATCTATCTTCACACACATATGACAATGAATATGTAGGTTGTGGAGTGTGTCATCAAATGGCTTTAATGGTGACAAATTTAGTTGTAGAATGACAGCGAAAAGATATTTTTTTATAATTAAATTTACCAATTGACTCTTGATGTGATCTTTTCTGTTTCAATTTATGCCCATCAATTTGTTATTCTTCAATTAAGAAAAACTAATATTTTCTCGTCTCTACACACAATACAAAACCCATTCATTCACTCATTCATTCATTCATTCATTCATTCCGTTGCTGTCAGTTGCTGTAATTTCATTTCATACGAAAGAGTTCTATTCAAGCTGCTGTTTAGTTTCCAATATTCCATTAATTTCTGACTGATGGTGTATCGTTAATTTACGCTGAGGCAAAACTACATGTTGAAAGCAATTGAAATTGAAGCCCGTGTTGTTGTTTTTAATTTAATTTGTTAAAAGAAATGACCGCTGAGCCGAGCACGACCCAAACCAAATACCAGAAGTTAATTTAATAGAGAGCAAGAGAGAGAAAGAATTTTCTGACGCTTTAATTAATTAATTGACATGAGATTCGTATGTTTTTTTTTTGTTTAAATGAAGAAAAAAATATTTTTTTCATGGGTGCTTAGATGCAGATTTGAATTAAGCGCCTGACGCCTGTTTATTTTGCATAACTTCACGGACCTGCAGCAAAAACTAAGTTGACGATCTCAAAGATCGGATTGAGTTAAACTCTACTGAAACCAAAGAACAAATACGAAGAGCAGCCAATCACTCATGCTCTTCGCTGGTTTCCTTAAAATGTTTTTACTTTCATATACCTCGACATTCTGTCATTTCGAAAACATATGGCTGCTCTTAGGACAAGAACAGAATTGAAAAGACATCACGGCAAATGGGATCTTTAAGGCGCGATAAATTCCTCCCAATTCTATACCAACACTGTGAAGCATGTGAATATCACAGCCCTGCATGGGTTTTGCATTCAGATTTAAAAAATTCAAAATGGCAGATCCAATATGGCGGTCGATGTTTATAAACATTTATCAGATTTACTTGAACGCTATATTGGATCCGTAATTTTGAATTTTTTAAATCTGAATGAAGATCTGTAATCAGCGATCCCAAAAACCCCTGAGTAATAATTTTCATGTAAATCTGATTAATTTTCAAGGACCTCCGTAATGTGTTTCTTTTTCTCTTGCACCCCTTGACATAAATCCACACCCTACTTTAAGAGTGCATGCAAACAATTATGCTTTGGGCTCATTTTAAAGAGCAAAGATCAATAGTCAGTTTCTGACAATAGCGATGGTTCTAGCACGTCAGTGTTTTGCTCTACAATTTTTCAAAAATGGCCAAAAACGTTATTCTTAGGGGTTTCAACCTCCTTTTTCTCGAAAACCTGACGTGATGGAAATGCCTTCGGAAACACCTGGAGCCATCTTATTTGCACACAAAAAGTCCAAATTTGCAGGGCTGTATATTCAGTAACAGTGTTGTAGTGTGTTGGCTTATTAGACGTAAGGCCCCAGGTCAGACATCTCCAGTGAAACGAAATATGAGAAAAATATTTCTTCGGCGGCTTCCTTTCAGCAGATTTCTGGCAAAAACTCTGAAAGCAAATAAAATCGCCATGAAAAGTTTCTCAAAAATCTCTCGTTCGGAGTTAACTTTAAACTGTGGGTCCCCCGCCACTCATGTACAAAATTAACACACACGACGTAAGCGGTGTGAGAAGCTAGGTCGTAATCCTGATCGAAGGGTTGTAATGACCAATTATGTATGTCTTAAGTCGGTAGTGCTGTGTGAAAGGCAGACA
Organism: Sarcophaga subvicina; assembly: GCA_936449025.2. Classification (NCBI taxonomy): domain Eukaryota; kingdom Metazoa; phylum Arthropoda; class Insecta; order Diptera; family Sarcophagidae; genus Sarcophaga; species Sarcophaga subvicina. Next base: position 26,869,128 of record OW388084.2, on the reverse strand, counting down.
TGGAACTTCGCACCGAATGATGATGCCAACACTGGTGCGGAGAAGATTCATCATAGGCAGAACACACCAGAATAACTTGATAACAGTTTTAGACTTTAAATGAGCTCCTTTAGAAGGTTCTATCCAAACTTTTATAGCCTTACGCAAGTTATTATCGTTGTATATGGACTGGCGTTGTCCTAAGAGAACACAATTGCTCTTGTATATGGCAAAGATGATCACTTGTGAGAATTTTTTTCTTACAACAGACCCCATCTAATTAAAAGCATGAGACGGGGTCTGGTCAATATGTCCATGACACACAGGTCTTCATATAAAAAATCAGTTTATTTTTCTATGTGATCTTCTCTTAACTAAATACACTTTTTTAAACATTTTTCAAATTCAATTCATGAATTTGTACCATTTTTCCATGAAACTCCCTTTAAATCATGCGACAATCTGCTGGCAATGGCTTGTAAAATACAAACTAAACAACGCAACTTATTTAAATTTGAAGTCAACTGAAAGACAGTGACATGAGCAGTGTTACTCTTCCAGTTATCAGGAGGGAAATTCAAACAGTTACGGACTTGTTACCCAACCTCGTGTTCAGTTATGCAAGGACTCAAAATAAGATCTGCTGTGCTATAGTACAGGTTACGGAACAGTACGGTGGCCTGTTGTCATTACAATTCGAAATATAAGGCCCGTCCATTCAATGGTTTGGTTTCTAAAGCATTTAACAGAGTGTGGCACGGTGCGCTTTAATCGACGCCTTTTTCTTTTGGTCGGTAGTAGCTTTTCCCGATTAAAATGCAGCTTTCATAGCGATAGCACTATACGAACTATTATAGCAGGGAAACCATCATATAAATTCAGACTAAATTCAGGTACCACGAGATTCAATTTTATCTCCAACTACATTTCTTAGTTTTCGTAGTAGTATTTGTCATTCATACTCCTTTGATCGTATACAATGGCGAAAAAAGTTGAACTTCTACTATCCGACTTGTGCAGCCCCTGCGCTGACCAACTTCCTTCTCTTCCCCGATTTTGGTGGAACTTGGTCAGTACAGAGACTGCGTTCACTCGTGGCATCACGCTCAAATGAGCTCTTTGATATCAGAGCTACCACTTCGACCTAACCTATCCGACTTACAGGCAATAGTCCAATGGGCGATTTCCATAAGCAACGGGCTCAATGTTGTTTACTGACTGATAAGCGCATCATAAATATTACGTCATACATAATTGTGGTGTAACTCTGGTCGAACTCTTGATATTCTCGGCATTCATGGAAATATTGGCTGGAACAGGAACTATTTTTAAGACTCGAAAAAAGAATTCAAGGGTTCTGGTCAAAAAATACTTTTTTTCTTCTGATTTCTTTAATATTTACACCTCTTATACCGAATCTTGGCCTTCAAATGCTAAATTGTCTATGATTTGTCGGCATAACACTTTTCTTTAACGGCTACTGACAGAATATAGTCCAACGGTGTCAAATCGCAGCCAATTCTTGGAGGTCAATTGACATCACCATTTCGTCTAATTAAACGGCCATCAAACATTTAGCGCAATAAATCGATTGTGGCATGAGATGTGTGGCAAGTTTCACCATCCTGTTGAAACCAAATAATCAATAAAAATCGCTTATCATGGTTAGGTTAGGTTAAAGGACGTGTACTTGTCAATTAAGACAAGTACAGTACCCGGAGGTCGAATTGACCCATTGTATAACGTCCTAGTTTCTCACACCACTTATGTTGTGTGTGTTAATTTTATACATGAGTGGTGGTACCTACAGTTTAAAGTCGACTCCGAACGACGGATTTTTGAGAAACTTTTTCATGGCAATTTTATTTATTCTCAGATTTTTTGTCAGAAATCTGTTGAGAGGAAGTCCTCGAAGAAATACTTTTTGTATTTTGTCTTGATGTCTGGCCTGGGGCTTGAACCATGGCTTTACGTCTAATAAACCAACACACTACCTACTAGATTACGGCGCCTACATCGGTTATCATGGTGCGATAGTTGTCTCCATTGACCGTAATGGTTGTGCCGCCCTGATTTTCAAAGAAATATGGAACAATGATGCTTCCGCTCTACAAGCCGCACCAAACAGCCAATCGTATTGAGTGCTTTATCTTCTGTAAGACCACGTGTGGGTTTTCTGAACCCCAAATACGGCAATTTTCTTTATTAACGTACCCACCAACACAATGCCCTGCATGAATAGGGGCCATTCCCTTATTGTAATAAAAATTTGATGCGAATGTTCTTTTTTAATATTTACTCAAGAAAGAAAAAACGAATTTGAATTTCTGTTTTTAACAAACTACTACCCATTGTGCATAGATTTTAAATATGCGATAATCATTATTCAGCGACACATGATTTCGTTTTTATTTTATTTATTTCAACCATAATACACTTCGTTTTTATCGTTTTATCATTATTATTATTATACTCTCCAATACATATCGTATCCTTTTCTTTTTTTTTTTTTTTGTTGTTCATTTTTGTCCACCTCCAACATGTAATGTCGTCGTTCAGTTTTTTTTCTCCTTCATACGCGTCATCATAATTTTCGTGCAAATTGGTAGCAGCCTCCACAATGGTACTGCTGTTAAACATATATTTCCCGGTACCAGAAAATACCACAAGAAAAAAAAACAACAAAATTAAGAGAGTGAAAAAAAAGATGAAATAAGAATACAAAACAAGATAAAATATTAACCAAAACACATTATGAGTTTGGAAGCCAACAGTTGTTGTTCTGCTTCTTCTCCTTGTTTTTTTTTTTTTTTTCTTTTCTTGTCGTTTTTTTGTCTTCTGATTTGTTGTATTTTATCGCTTTTTATGCATAAGAATTAAAGATTGAAGTCCAATACACGTTTGCATACTCGTACAACTGTATGTATGGCCTCGCTCCCCCTCTCTCTATACACGTATGCAATTTAGATGAGTTGTAAAGAAAATCATTTTCATGTTTAAACTGAACTACTTTGGCATACAAAGTAGCTTAAATTTATCGTATGCTTAGGCGGGTATTACAGTGAATTCAAACAAAGACTTTCTGTGTGGTATAGCCGAGTTAAAGAAATTGTACATAGGGTTGCTCACATGCAGTGAATTCATATGCCTGGTTACCATTGATATAAAAAGTACTGGAAAAGAGCAGCTTGTTTCGTTTTAGTTCTGAAGTTTAGTGATTAACGGCCTATTTACCGATCCTAACTATTCACCGATACATTTACTGGAAGGCCTATGGAAACTAGCCTTACTTTCTTCAGAAGTTTTTCATATAAAACGTCCTTTCAAAAAGCTATGATGGGGCCTGAAACTGGAATTTGTGCTTTACTGAAATTAGTGTATTTTCAGTATTATATAACAAGGAAAAGATGTCGCCTTTGGCTATTAGGTAGAGTATTGACTTAGGAGACGTGAGGCCACGTTGCAAACCTAAGGCCAGACATCTCGAGCAAAACAACATATGAAGAAATATTTCTCTCAGCAGATTTCTGACAAAAACTCTTTCAGTAAATAAAAATGGCCATGAGAAGTTACACAAAAATCTGTCATTCCGAGTCACCTTTAAACAGTAGGTCCCGCTGCTCTTGTATAAAATTAACACACACAACATAGGTGATGTGAGAACCTATGTCTCGTAATCCTGACTGAATGGTTCGTACGTACATAATTGGTCATTACAACCCTTCAGTCAGGATTACAAGACCTAGCTTCTCACACCACTTATATTGTGTGCGTTATTTTTATACATGAGTGGCGGGATCTACAGTTTAAAGTCGACTCCGAACGACAGATTTTCTGAGAAACTCTTCATGGCAATTTTATTTACTCTCAGAGTTTTTGCCAGAAATCTGCTGAGAGGAAGTCGTCGAAGGAATACTTTTTGTATTTTATTTTGATGTCTGGCCTGGGGCTCGAACCCTGGCTTTTCGTCTAATAAGCCGACACACTACCTACTAGACTACGGCGACTTCAAGTGGTGGGAGAACATAGTTTTTGCCAGAAATCTGCTGAGAGGAAGTCGCCGAAAAATACTTTTTGTATTTTGTCTTTGATGCCCGGCCTGGGGCTCGAACCCTGGCTTTTGCGTCCAATAAGCCAACACACTACCTACTAGACTACGGCGACTTCAAGTGGTGGGAAAACCTAGTTTTTGCCAGAAATCTGCTGAGAGGCAGTCGCCGAAGAAATATTATTTTTTTTTCATATTTCCGTTTTGATGTCTGACCTGGGATTTGAACCGTGTCCTTATGTCTAATAAAGCCGACACACTACCTACTAGACTACGGCGACTAACTGACTGAATGGTTGCAATGGCCAATTCTGTATATGTATGTATGAAGGTATTGTGTAAGGGTTAAAGTGCTTTACTATCAAATTCGAGCAATCCAGGTACGAACCCGGTAGAAAGAAAAAATAAAGAACTCAGAGAGGATAATTTCATAAAAAGTTCCGGCATCGCCTCTTCGTGGTAAAGAATAAGACTTACATAATTAGCAACCGTCGTTTTCAATCCTTCAAGATCTTTTCCTAAATGACGACAGATGGCAACCCTATAATTCTAGAATTTGCTACAATAGACCATTCTACTGTTTTGCTAAAAAAAAATCTTGATAAATGAAACTGAAGGACTAAAACGAAGAAACAGTGAGAAAATTGCCCTTGTTTGCCATTAATGGACCCGGCTGAGATAGAGTTCTGCATGCTCGCTTATTACATATTATGGACTGTGGCCTTTAGTAACCCTTTTAATATAGATTTGCAATGCAGAGGTTTGTGGGGTTTTTCATAGAGAAAATGGCGTGAATGTTGCGCTTGAAAAGGAATTTACGCCATAAATAGAACAGCAAATCAGATATACGATTTCACATTAAATTGTTTCTGTTATTGTCGTTATACTCTATATCAACATAATTTGCTCTCTGAAGGGGCCATCTACGAAAATCAAACACCAACCCACACATATAGAATGTGACTTTGTGTTCAACATCTACTTACAGTACCACTTGAAAAATCTCCAAATGATTGTGGCCACGATTCAAGATCGAAGGAAGTAATGAAATGCTGCGCGTCATATGACAGTCAGGACATATATCTGAACTCTTGGAACTTGAAGAAGAAAAACCTTAAAGAATAGCACTACATGTGCGTAACTGCTAGATAAGGCACATGTACGTCTGAGTCCTTACAATTTTCTGAAACGTCCTTCTGCAGCTGTCTTAACTTAAATAAAATGAAGAAAACTATACTTGGAAGACAATTTCTTCAGGCATCTCCATATATCTCTGAAGTATTGAATGGAAAACAAACAAAGACTTAGCAAGTGTCCATGAACATATATCCTATGGCTGTTACAATATACCTAAAAGTCTAACCCAACCTAATCGAAACCCTTACGCCTATAGGGTCACACATTATACAAAAAAAAAAAAAACAATCAATTTATGCAGCTCATCTACCAGTCTCTGTAGCTGCATTTAAATTCCTCCATTTGGCATTTTATTTAATTTTTATTTCTTTTTTCCATTTGGTTATTGGTCGGTCGTTCCATGTTCCATGTTCGAATCATAAATTTGTAATGTCTTCATATTAAAAATTTGTCATTTAATGTTCTTTATGGCCTCAACAGCGAACACCTACAAAAATTCAGTCTCTAAATTCCGATTCTTCATGTTTATTTTTATATGTTGAATTGGCTTTTCGCATCGCACCATTGTATCCTGCCACTAAGGCTGCTGCCTGGCAACCATTCAAACAACACAACAACAACAACACACATCAATTGCATGCATAGTGTGAAATATTTAAAAACGAGGAGGAAAAAAACTCTCGTTTAAATTGTTTTTAAGAATTTTGCACAGATGATGAGCACAATTATAGCAGAGATTTTAGGTTTTAGGGCTGGCCAACATGGAAAAATTACTCTTTTGTAATTTAAGTGACAGAAAAGACGTTCAAAGACTCAAAAGGAACCCAATCCACTGGCCATTATACGAGGCAGACGTATATCAATATTCCTAGAGTCTGCTGGAATCCTTTTGGATGTCATCCCGAAAGTGTCGGTATTCCGAAGGAGGAAATTTCTTTTACCTCATGCCTCAGTGTATTGCTCTTGTTATAAAAAGACAGAGACCTCTCACTTGCTGACATCCTTGACCGATCTCTCGAATATAATGATTGTTGCAATTGCAACCGTAGTCTAGTAGGTAGTGTGTTGGCTTATTAGACGTAAAGCCAGGGTTCGAGCCCCAGGCCAGACATCAAAAAAAAAAGTATTTCTTCGGCGATTTCCTCTCAACAGATTTCTGGTAAAAACTCTTAAAGTAAATAAAAATTGCCATGAAAAGTTTCTCAAAAATCTGTCGTTCGGAGTCGACTTTAAACTGTAGGTCCCGCCACTCATGTATAAAAAATAACGCACTGACATAAGTGGTGTGAGAAACTAGGTCGTAATCCTGACTGAAGGGTTGTAATGACCAATTATGTATGTATGTATGTGCATTTGCAGGATTTATTGTGGACTCGCTTTAGTTTTCTCTGGGGAATGTCTGATCCTAGGGTTGAATATTGATTGTTGTATTACAACGGCATAAGTGGGATCGTTTTTTCAAGGAAGGTCCGCCACCATACATATAAATAACTAACCTTAACGAACTGATAGATTAAATGGTGAGGACATGTAGAGTAAGCGCTTAATGGCAAATCAAATGAAAATTGCAGAATTTCTAGGTCCATGGTCTAAGGTGGATCGTAGGTAATAAAACTGTGAAAGGAATATATTACTGTCTTAAGCAATTGTTTGATGGGGCAATTCGCCTTGAGGGCAAGAACTACCCACTATGTGGAACTAGAGCTCTCTTTGTTTTCTGCAGGGTATGATGTTACGGACAGACGTTGTAAGGAGCCACCGTTGTCTTGCAGGAAGTGTGTTGGTTTATTAGACGTGAGACCACGGTCCAAACCCCAGGTCAGACGTTGTAAGAAGTCGCCGTAGTCTTGCAGGAAGTGTGTTGGTTTATTAGACGTGAGGCCGCGGTCCAAACCCCAGGTCAAACGTTGTAAGGAGCCGCGGTAGTATAGCAGGTAGTGCGTTAACTTATTAGATGTGAGACCGCGGTCCTAACTCCAGCTCAGACGTTGTAAGAAGCCGCCGTAGTTTGTTGGCTTATTAGACGTGAGGCCACGGTCCAACAAAACGAAATATGAAAAAAATATTTCTTCGGTGACTTCCTCAGCAGATTTCTGGCAAAAACTTTGAGAGAAAATAAAATTGCCATGAAAAGTTTCTCAAAAATCTGTCGCTTGGAGTAGACTTTAAACTGTAGGTCCCGCCACTCATGTTTAAAATGAACACACACACCATAAGTGATGTGAAAAGCTAGGTCGTAATCTTGGAGCGGCAGTTGTATGTATCTGAGTTCACCTCTTTAAATAATTTTTTATACCTGTGTTTTCCTATCTCCTCAATTAGAGTCTGTTATTTACTTGAGTAGTAACTAGGCTACTTCCCCCTGATACGTTACTTCTCAATTATATTTGTTGTGTTATTTACACAGTTGTCTTTAGCTGACTGCCTTATTTAGGATAAAAAATCACTTCTTAGCTATAGGCCTCCTGTGGTATCACAATGGGCCTTGTGTGCGGCCTAAGTGTGTCCGCTCATGACTCCATCGAGGGGACAGCCACTTCTACCTACCTACCTATAGGGCTTCAGTAAGCTCGTGGTCTATTTATCAACTCATAGCTAGAAATAGCCCTATACGGTGTATCTCTAACAGTGCTTGAATTTTGCTCGTATTTGTATATGTTTTCTACGAAGCAATTTCTGTTAAACAGGACCTCAATTGATTAAGTTTAAGCCAAGAACAATGTGTGAAGGTAAAAGCAATTATTACAACCACAAAATAAAGAAGATTTTATAAGATTTACTGGATGTTTATATTCCTTTTTATTATTTTTTTTTTGAAGCTGAAATAAATTATAAAATAAAATTCAATTAAAAAGAATTCAAGAAATTATTTTTTAAATTATTTACATACGCTCCCCTGTGCTCCTCTGTTTATGCCATCTCTTGCAGTTTAATTAAGAAAATTTTATTTCTTTTTATTTTTCTTTTAGCCAAACGAAGCCTTTTCCTAGATATTGTATTACATTTAAGAGTTGAGAAAAATCCAAGAAAACTATTGCATCAGAGAAGAAGACAGACGAAAAGGATTAAAAAGGAAAAAGAAAAAAAAACGCTTTCCATTCAAAATGGTTTTAGTATTGAATGGTGTTCTACAGGATGATTGTCCCATGGACACAACAAGTCTATTTATGCAACATCCTGTATACAGAGATTATGCACAGCAATTGTTATCGATACCAACTAAATCTGTTGGTCCAGTGGGTCTTCTTTACGTAGGTCAACGTGAAATGGCAGCAGCCGCACCACATGATAAGAATATCAACATAATTGGTACAGATGATGCCACCACCTGTATTATTGTCGTTGTAAGACATTCAGGTCAGTCTAAACTATTATTTATAATGGATACTAAACACATACACACACACATACTCTTATGTATGTATATGCATGCTTAAAAGGATACTGGATATCCTTTTTGTTATAATAACTTTGTAATAAAGTAAGGTTTTCTTAAAGAAAACTATTCTCTTAAGGATGCCTTTCTTTAAAAGCATTAAATTGGCTTCATTTTACATTTCACATTATGTGTGTATGTATGTGTGTATAAGTGTGCTTTAATCATTTTTTCTTTTCCTTGATCTCATGTTTAAATTGTTTTGTATTAAAGGTTCTGGTGCTGTGGCTTTGGCACATTTCGATGGCACTGGCATTGATGAGGCTGTCTGCACCATGGTTGCCCGTGTTCAAGAGCTGGCTTTAGGTTATCCAGAGGGACGTATTGAATTGCAATTAATTGGCGGCTATCGTGATCCCCAAAGTTATGGCGAAGAAGTTTTCTTTAATATTATGCGTAAGTATCCATACATGCATAATACGTATACGTAGTTTTTTTCTTTTCACAATTTTCTTTTCTTTGCACCTTCTTTAGAATCATTCCACAAACATCATCTTGAGATTGATTTAACACAAGCCTGCGTTGGTGAATTAAACACAATATTACGTGGCGACATCAATTGTCCCATTATTTATGGCATTGGCGTGAATATTAAAACTGGTGAAATATTTCCAGCCACATTTCCCGAAAGAGGCCCCGATCGAGAACTACGCGATGCTCGCAATTTTATGGGTTCACAAACGGTAAACATTAAAATAAATCTTCTTAAATTTATTTTATTTCATATTAAAATTTATATTAATTTTAGGTCTTAGATATCTATGATGCTTCATTGGGTCTATTACGTATTGGCCCATTCAATTATGATCCTTTACGTGGCGCTGATTTATGGTTGGCCCAAACAGATGAATTTCTATTGCAGCATTTGTCAACCAGTCCCGATGTGGAACCGCCACATTTTGCTCTAAATGTAAGCCGTATTGTTTTATTAAGGTGTAGTGAAAAATTCCGCAACATTTTTACAATTAATGGCTTCAGTAGTCTGGAACCCAGGGTACATAAGTGCCTTCAGATCACTGTGGATTGCATTAGAAAGATTAGATTTTAAGCTAAAATTAGTTTTTAAGTCTTTTGTGAGATTGATCAGTACTTTATTTTTGTGTGAAATTGTGAAATTTTAAAAAGTTTATCAGAACGAGAAAATCACCGTAATTTAACACGTTCACGCCGGCGTGTACCACCGGTGGCCCGCACTAGGCTGCCTTATCGGTCGGCGCGTACTAAGCTGCCTCATCGGGCGGCCGGTGGTACGCAATTGATCATGTTATTAGACGATACGTAATACCATTATAAACGATTTAATGAGGATGAATCGAATTCACGAAGAAAAACTAAAACCTTACACGATGCCAGATGTCGCCGCCAGTAGGCGACAAGCGTGAATTAAAGCGCCGGCGTGAACGTGTTCCTTGTGAGTGAAAGTGAAGACAAATAGTGCTTATGCTCTTGTGCAGCCATTCGCGCCTTATTGTTTTTATCGTTTCGGTAATTTAGATGTCTAATAACGTCTATAAAAAAATTAGATATTATTAAGTACATCACGAAAGCATCGTCTCATTGGCCCAAAGAGTAAACATATCACATAAAACTACTCCGTCTAAGACATTGTGCCAAATAATCGCGAAACTAAACACTCGAATATATATATATATATATATATATATAGAGAGAGAGGATATAAATGTATATAGAGAGGATATATATATAGAGAGAGAGGATATATATATATATAGAGAGAGGATATATACAGAGAGAGAGGATATATATATAGAAAGAGGATGTATATATATATATATAGAGAGACACGATATATATAGAGAGAGAAGATATATATATAGAGAGGATATACATGTATATAGAGAGGATATCAATGTATATAGAGAGGATATATATGTATATATATATATAGAGAGGATATATATGTATATATAGAGACGATATATATGTATATATAGAAAGAGGATGGATATATATAGAGAGAGACGATATATATATATAGAGAGAGAGGATATATATGTATATATAGAGAGAGAGACGATATATATATAGAGAGACGATATATATATATATAGAGAGAGGATATATATAGAGAGAGACGATATATATAGAGAGAGGGGATATATATATAGAGAGAGGATATATATGTATATAGAGAGGATATCAATGTATATATAGAGGATATATATGTATATATATATAGAGGATATATATGTATATATATATAGAGAGAGAGGATATAAATGTATATATATATATAGAGAGGATATATATGTATATATAGAGACGATATATATGTATATATATAGAGAGGATATATATATAGAGAGACGATATATATATAGAGAGAGACGATATATATATATAGAGAGAGGATATATATATAGAGAGAGGATATATATATATATAGAGAATATATATATATATATATATATATATATATAGAGGATATATATATATAGAGAGAGGATATAAATGTATATATATATAGAGAGAGGATATATATGTATATATAGAGACGATATATATGTATATATAGAAAGAGGATGTATATATATAGAGAGGATATATATGTATATATATAGAGACGATATATATATAGAGAGAGACGATATATATATATAGAGAGAGGATATACATATATAGAGAGAGGATATATATATATAGAGAGAGGATATATATATATATATAGAGAGGATATACATATATAGAGAGAGGATATATATATATATATAGAGAGAGAGACGATATATATATAGAGAGAGAGGATATATATATATAGAGAGAGGATATATATATATATAGAGAGAGAGGATATATATATATAGAGAGAGAGGATATATATATATAGAGAGAGAGGATATATATATATATAGAGAGGATATATATATATATATATATATATATATTAGAAGAGATATATATATATATATATATATATTGGAAATGTAAAAGCTATGGTCACACATCGACTCTTTTTCGATCCTGATAGCAAATATACTCTATAACGACGACATTTCAAGGCAAGTGCACTCGGTGGTCATATGACCCATTGTGTTACCTAGTGCTTCAGATGAAACCAGCCAGTTTTCTGGCCACCATTCCCAGCCAAAAACCGATGGCAGCTGTTCTGAAGTGCAGGGCGTAAAAGGTGTTGTACCGGTTCCGTTTCCTCTACATCATGGCAGCTTCTGTTCCAATTCTGCGTTCCCAGCACCCATTCTTCCCGTGTTTCGGAAGCAATGTCCGTTGAGACAAGATGACTTTGCGACCAGCCTGCGGCATGGAGTGCAGAGCATTCGTGTTACCTAAGCATGCCAACCTTTTTTATTCAGCGTAGCAGGATGGATTCTCTTTTGTAAAGCCAGCCACCATACTAATGCATGCGGGGAGAGAGGCTCATTAACCTGATAGAAAGCTTTTCCCCTTTGTTTGACACTGCCAGGAAAATTAGTATCAAATAGAAGCTTAAACGTCTCCGAACTGGTCACAGTCCAGCATTCGTCAGGCCGTTTCTCCGCCAACTTCCGTGTAGAGGAAGTAATGGTGCCCTCGGAGTGATTTTCGTCTATAATTACCTAGGTAAGGCCCTCTTTAATTACCTCACTAAGAAGCTTGCAGGGTCTACAGTGGTCGGAGTGCGGAGATTTCCAAGGCCCCGAAGGCTTCGATTGGGGACCCTTGGTTTGGCCACTTTAGGTCGTTTAGAAGATAGAGGTGGGCGCTTAGGTCAACGGATTTCTGCATCTTGGCGTCTGCCTCACTCGGACATGTTTGTGAGCCTTAGCCCAAGCCTAGCGTCGTTTCGTCTCTTCCGATAGGAGTGTGGGCCTTTTGAGCCAAAATATATGTACTAACACCAGCACTCAAGTTGTTAACATCCGAAGCTATATTGTTGTCGGGGGCTTGCGTATTTGTTTATTAACTCCCCTAGGTGTGGTGGGCATTGACTTTACATCCTACCAAGGCCTCCTGCCTGTTCCCCTATGTCCAATGCATCATATTCTTGAAGGCAGGTGGTAGCGGCTATTCGTCTTCGTATGGCAGATATGCGGATGCTACTGCTCCCAGCACGTTCGTATATTGCCACGGTTAGAGCAGGATCGCAGATCTGTGGTAAGAGAACAACATTAATTACTTTACTGACGAGTATACACGTCCTTAACTTACCGTTTGCTGGTGGCGTGAGAAATGTGTAGAAGTTAAATACTAATCCATGAGCTCCGGCTCGTAAAAAACAGAGCTCCTGGATAAGGCTCACATCCACGTTCTCCCCGACGATGAATTTTAATCCAAAGATCCTTTCTAGCATCTTTGCCACTTGCACGGGCGCGCACAAAAATCAAATCGGACGTTTTTGGCTCCGTAGTTTGATCAGGAAGACTATGGCGTCGGCCTCCAACTTTGGAGAGGGAAACCACACTTTCACCACCGTTCTGACTTGGGCTTCCTTTAGTGGCACCACGTCGGGCTGAACACCCGCCCACAACTCTCCTTGGTTGCAGACGCAGTTTGTTCTCTTCTCGGTTGCTGCAGTCTACTACCTTTAATCCTTTTTGCCCTTTGGCGCCATCAAACTAGCCGATTGCAAGATTCATGGCGTCCAGTAGCACTCGCATGATACACTCTTCCAAAATGAGCCAATTACTGTTTGTTTGAGGGTCAATAATGACCAGCTGGGGCTCAGGTGACTAGTAGCTTTGGCGTCTTAGACGATGCGCCTTTCGACGTCGACGACTTAGCCTCTGCAACACGAGGCTGGTGGTCGATCCCCTTTGGAGCTGAGCGCCTTTGGCCTTGCTACAGATGTCCCACCTTTTGAGGTTTTAAGCACACCGCCTGGCCGCCATGTCGTTTTCGTTAAAGATGATGCCTGTTCGCCGACGGTATTGGGTTTTGCATTCGGAACCATAAATTTGAAGTAAGGCATTGCCAACAAGCGTCTTGATTTAAACAGCATGAGAGAAATTTGATGATTTAAACAGCATGAGAGAAATTTGATGAATTTCACACATGGAATGTGAGTCGCCGTAAGTTGCAAAATTTTGGTTGATAAGTTGTTAGGTTTTCGTCTTGTAGGCCGGATCTGGCAGCTTGCGAAAATCACTTGGTTTTACTTAATCCTATAATTTATATCTACTTAATCCTAACTTAATCTACTTATTATATGTTCATTCACCTTAAATCTACTTAATATTAGGATTATTCATATTTTAGTTGGTAATGTTGATTGAATTCAATTAAATTAATATGGATATACAAACAATAATAATAAATAAAATAAATAATAGAATATAATGGCCCAACATTTCGGCCCCATTGATGGACTGGAAATTTTCCATCGAATGGCAAAAGTTGCTTATAAACGCCGTTGAGCGTTGCGAACTGCGGCACTCTGACCTAGCTGTCTTTTCCCTTGATTACGGCCACTACTCTCCCGGTCAGCCAATGTTGCGGCGGGCAATTGTTCTCGTGCATGATTACGAGCGTTGAGCGTTTCGTTGGTGCACTTGGTTTTGCCTTGCACACTCAGGCTGTAGTCTCGTGACCAAGCCTGCCAAAATGTCTGCTTGTAAGCAAAATAACGTCTGCTCCTACTAAGAGATGAGTTGGAGTTAGTGGTCCGCCGTCATTGGGGTTCGGAGACAGCGATGTGATGGGCCGAGCGTTGAACACCGCCTCTACTTCTGCGAGCATAGTTGCCATCTATTCTTGTGTGAGCGCCGCTAAGCTGCCCACAGCTCGCAGAAGTAGGAACTTCACGTGCTTGACAGCGGCTTGCCACAGTCCTCCGCAGTGCGAAGCCCGAGGTGGTATGAAGCTGAACCTCACCCCGGACGACGCGGCGTATGCCTCGACTGCCTATCGACTCCTGTTCAACGCTTGTTGAAGCCCCTTGAATACTCGGCTGGCCCCAACAAAGTTCGTTGATTTCTGTAAGCGAGAAGTAATGGAAATTATTGAAAATTGCCTTAAATTACATGCAAAAATAATTGTTTTCTTTTTACTACACCATATAAACTAAAGTTAGTAACTAAAATAATGATGCAATTTAATAAATTTTTCTTTTTCTGTTTCTTATTTTAGGTAAGAGCCACTATAAAATTCATACAAGAAAATCAATTTCCTGCTATAACGATATTTCGCGATAATCGACCTCGCTACTATAGACGCGATGAAACTACAGGTTGCTGGACTCTGGTTAGATATTAATTTATATTTTTAATTAAATGTTTTTTTTTTAATATAATTTTCGTTTTTTTATGTAATTTTTTTCATTAAATTTGTTTAAAAACAAAAGAAAATAAAATAAAAACAATTTTGTAGTTCTTAGACTTCTTTTTATATTTAAAATTTATAATTCTATGCAAAAATGAACTTGTCTTGTGGCCTTTATTTTGAAAAAAAATTGTTTTTAATTTAACATTAGGATTTTATTTATATGCAGATGATATGCTTATTGTTTGCTCCTCTTTTTTTTTTTTGTTTATGCCTTTTTGTTTACGTTTAACGTTTTTGTAAATATTACTGGTTTTTTAACGTTATTACTAAAAATAATTCACAAAAAGTTTTAATTAATTATACTTATTTTTTTATCAATATTTCTCTCTTTTTCTCTATTTTAAGATTTTAGATTGAAAATCATTTTTAACAATCAAACGTATACAATATTTTGTTTCAATAAAAAGTGTACTGTTTTTGGAATGCGCCTTATAAAAACTAATTTTTAAAAAATGTGGATTAAAAAAAACAAGAAAATCTTACAACTAAAAACCAAATGAAATTGTTTAATTTTTAAATTTAATTCAAATTATTTAGTAAATTATATAAGAATTTATAAAATACTGTAATCAACAGAAGAAAAAAAGAAAAAGAAAAACAACAACAACTACAATACAACAAACGTTTATATAAAGTGATTTATTATCATATATAATAAATATTAAATACAAAAAAAAACAAAAATAAATAAACACAACTTCATATAGCAAAATGTTGATGGAATATGTTTAAAATTATTGTTACTGGAAAATTTTGTTATATTGTAAGTATGGCATACACATAAAGAAATATGTAAAGGGTGGTCCATTTAAAAATTCAAATTTAAAAATGCAATAGCACAAAAACAGTTTGAAATATTGCCATATTATTACTTCGTTGTGAAGTACAATTGCTCCGTTGTTCGGAGTCGACTTTAAACTGTAGGTCCCACCACTCATGTATAAAATTAACACACACAACATAAGTGGTGTGAGAAACCAGGTCGTAATCCTGACTGAAGTGTTGTAATGACCAATTATGTTATGTATGTAGATGGCCCACCCTATATATGCAAGGCTTTTTTAATTCCCTTGATCCACATACATACATACATAATTGGTCATTACAACCCTTCAGTCAGGATTACGGCCTAGCTTCTCACACCACTCATGTTGTGTGCGTTAATTTTATACGTGAGTGGCGGGACCTACATTTTAACGTCGACTCCGAACGACAGATTTTTGAGAAACTTTTCATGGCAATTTTATTTACTCTCAGAGTTTTTGCCAGAAATCTGCTGAGAGGAAGTCGCCGAAAAAATATTTTTTTTCATAATTCATTGGCTTTATGAATAGTAAGCCAACACACTACCTACTACACCACGGCGACTTCCCTTGATCCACAGATACATTAAAGTAGTCGCATTTTCATTCATTACTCTTAGTTACTGTTTACTTTTTAAGAACGTTGATTCATATTTATTAAATAAATTCCGCATACACTGCCTATTATTATTAAAGTTAAGAAAAAATAGTGGAAAAAACTATATGCCGATGGCCGAAAGCTAATCATCAAATTATCAACTGACGACGAAGACTATGGAAAAACTGTAAAAAATTTATGTTTGGCAAAGTCTACTTCGTACTACGAAGGAAACGAGAGGATTTTTCAAGAGAAGAAGCGTACTAGGTAGGATTGGGACTGGGCTATATACACTGACTCAAACAATTGCCCGTACACTAAACTATTGAAAATATAATTTAATGTAGTTCGGAAAATATACAGTCAAACAGATAATTATACGTACCCCCCTAAAAAACATTTTTTTAAAAACGATAATATATGGACAAGTCAACTGATTTTTGCGCAAAATTTTTTGTTTTCCGTCACAGCCGAATAAATTATATTTGTTCTCATCACTAAATATTACATTCGCCCAAAAATCAGTTGACTTGTCCATATATTATTGGGCAAATTCCAATCGTGGCTTTTTTCTCGGCACTCGGCTGCGGAAACCGTTCTTTCTCAAAACACTTCGAACTGTTTCGGAATGCACAATAACACTGTGATCACTTTCCGAGGCATTTCGTATTTCTACGGCTGTAGTCCTATGATTTTTATCCACAATACCTTTTATATACCGGGCTACCCTTGGAGAAATTTTATACGAAATATACGTCGTATGTACAATTTTCTGTGGTGCCATATTCGTTTTAAGCAAACTGCAGCCACAAATTCATAGATTTTGGGAATCTTTTTTCTTTATTTAAGTAAATGTGTCGTTGCAGACGCTAATGTAAAGAAATTTTAGATTAGAAGTTCATAACTTTAAAAAAAAATGATTTTTAGGGGGGAGGGGAACGTATAACTATCTGTGTGACTGTATATCCAATGAAAATGAGTTTTTGATTTTTAAAAAGTGCAACAGGCATATTACACAAATACAAACACATAAAGGTTAAAACAGAAATAAATTTTATTGAATGATGTTAGATGCACTGAGATGGCTTAATGTGCGTAAAAGATTAGAATTGAACACGCTGAATTTATTCAAAAAATTAAAATTGGAGAAGCACCAGAGTACCTAACTGAACAATTAAAATATGTTGGAGAAGCGCAACCGTGTACAGACTGAGAAATGCGAACGATTTTAGGATACAGCGAGCAGATACAAGTGCAATGCAGAAATCATTGTTCTATAAGGGACTGAATTTGTACAATAAAATGCACAAACTATTTAAAAAATGAGAGAAATATCAATATTTTTAGGAAGAATGTTGTAAACTTTGTTAAAAGTAATAATAGTTAAACTCATAGTTATAATATATATAATATTTAATATTTGTAAAAGTAAAGAAAGTATTTTAAATACTACTAAATAAACTTGAATTGAATTGAATTGATTGAACTAACAAAATTAAAAACATACTTCAGAAACCAAACTCAAAAAATTATCCGTACAGAATAATATTTATACCTTAAAACTAATTAATGTGGTTTTAATAAAGGGTGTGCTATCCTTTGGCTTTACTAACCTCATTTAAACGGTTCTTCATTGATAGTACTAGTAATATCTTGACCAATATTCAGCCATTCCTCGGTAATAACGTTTTTGAGCATTTCCTTGCCAGTGATTGTAGGTTGACGGATTTTTCAACTCAAGCCTGCCGTCTGATCTGGAGTAAGCCAAAAACTATGTTAATAAATCAGAAGACTTCTGATATTTACGGACGAAAGTAAGTTTAATATTTTTGGCTCAGACAGCAAGAGATTTGTGTGGCGTAGAGAAAATACAGCTTTTGAGTTGAAAAATCTAAAGCCAACTTTAAAACATGGTGGTGGTTATGTGATGGTTTGGGGTGCCATGCCAGCAGGAAATTGTCGGAAATCTCGTTTTTGTTGAAACAACAATGGGACAAACACCACTATTTAAATATTTTAAAAGAAAATTTGGAAGCTAGAGCAACGAAATTAGGAATGCTAGGGGATTTTCGACTCGTTCACGATAATGACCCAAATCATAAGGCCAAAATTGTAACTGAATGGTTAAGTGAAAACATAAAAGAAGTGCTTTCTCATCCTCCTCAGAGTCCAGACCTTAACCCCATAGAACATCTATCCGTCAGCATACAATCACTGGCAAGGGAATGCTCAAAAACGTTATTACCGAGGAATGACAGAATATTGGTCAAGAAATTACTAGTAAATTAGTATTATCAATGAAGAACCGTTTAAATGAGGTTATTAAAGCCAAAGGATATCACACCCTTTATTAAAACCACATTAATTAGTTTTAAGGTATAAATATTATTCTATACGGATAATTTTGTTTGAGTTTGGTTTCTGAAGTGTTTTTTAAGTTTTGTTAATTCAATAAAATTTATTTCTGTTTTAACCTTTATGTGTTTGAATTTGTGTACTATGCCTGTTGCACTTTTTAAAAATCAACAACTCATTTTCATTGGATATACAGTCACACAGATAGTTATACGTACCCCCCATAAAAATCATTTTTTTTTTAAAGTTATGAACTTCTAATCTAAAATTTCTTTACATTAGCGTCTGCAATGACACATTTACTTAAATAAAGAAAAAAGATTCCAAAAATCTATGAATTTGTGGCTACAGTTTGCTTAAAACTAATATGGCACCACAGAAAATTGTACGTACGACGTATATTTCGTATAAAATTTCTCCAAGGGTAGCCTGGTATATAAAAGGTATTGTGGATAAAAATCATAACGCTGCAGCCGTAGAAATACCTCGGAAAGTGATCACAGTGTTATTGTGCATTCCAAAACAGTTCGAAGTATTTTGAGAAAGAACGGTTTCCGCAGCCGAGTGCCGAGAAAAAAGCCACGATTGGAATTCGCCCAATAATATATGGACAAGTCAACTGATTTTTGGGCGAATGTAATATTTAGTGATGAGAACAAATATAATTTATTCAGCTGTGACGGAAAACAAAAAATTTGGCGTAAAAATCAGTTGACTTGTCCATATATTATCATTTTTAAAAAAATGATTTTTAGGGGGGTACGTATAATTATCTGTTGGACTGTATATTTTCCGAACTACATTAAATTATATTTTCAATAGTTTAGTGTACGGGCAATTGTTTGAGTCAGTGTACGTATAGAATACCTATGTAGGCACAATGCAGGTAGTCCTTACATATGAGAGTAATTTTAATTTTAAATGTGTGGCGTAAGCCAAATACTGAATTTTAGCCTAACAATATTCAGGCTATTTTTAAGCACGGAGGAGTGTCGATACTGGGGTGGGGATGTATTTCCAGTGCAGCAGAAATATATTTTCATTATATAGACATTAAAATGGATTCATTTCAAAATTTGGGAATTTTTAAATAAAATGTGAAACAAAGTGCCAATAAATTAAATATATTTGACACATTAGTTTCTACCAGGACAACAATCCGAAGTACGTTGAGAAGCTGTAGCTTAGCCATAATTGTTCAAAACTACAATCAGCCACAAAAGTATACATACCTGTACGTCAGGCCCACAAAAGTTAACAAATTTCAGAAATTTTTTAACCAATCCGTTTTCGTTGAAAATATTTATAATTGTCTGACATCTTTCTTCGATTTTAAGACGGTCTTTTGCTTTGGTTCAGAAATTTGTGAAATTTGTTAATCGGATGCATACCTTTGTGGGCCTGTGCAGGGCCACAATTCAGTTCAATTTCAGAAAATTTTTAACCAATGCAAAAGACCGTCTTAACATCAAGGAAACTATAAAGATTTTCAACGAAAACGGATAAGTTAAAATATTTCTGAAATTTTTTAACCGTATGTATACTTTAGTACTTCCTGATTTCAATATTATTGAGCATGTTTTGGGAAAAACTCGCCTGTAAGATCTAAAAATCCAGTATCTGCACAGTGAAGCAGTTCAAACAAGGAATTAGACGGCAATGAAACAACAGAACCCCACAATTTTACGTCAATCTCATGTAGTCGATGCCTCGAAGTTTGGAAGCATCAATAAATGCAAAAGGTTTTGGTTCCAAGTGTTAAAACAGTACCTTTTAGTGGACTGTCGAATTATGCGTTTGACATGAAATTCGTTAATTTTGTTAAAATATTTTTAAATAAAAAAATGCTATAAATCCGCATCAAAATTTTTCTGAAATATTTCGATTAAAGAGGAAAAATCGAAATTTGAATAATCTCATACCTAGTGTCCAATTATACGTTTGAGCCACTGTATATGCAAGGTTTTTCTAATTCAATTCACTCGATCCCCAGACAGTTAGCATTTTCATTCATTACTTTTAGTTACTGTTTACTTTTTAAGAATGCTGATTCAATTCCTACAGTGTTTCAATTCCTACAAAGGACAAATTGTTAAAGATAAAACAAGTTTTCTGGGCTAAATTCTGTGAGGATATTGCCTGTTCTAGCGAAGTTGCTGGAGGCTTCGAAAAGTATTTGTAAAGAATCCAGGTGTGCCAGGCTTGTTAATCGGGCCTAATGGTGAGCACACAGAGAACAGTCGGGAATCGCTTGAGTTATTAATGGACACACACTTCCCAGTTTGTGTAGATTTAGAAAGAACCGCACACGAAGTTGTGGAACCAAACCAGACCCACAGCAGAGAGGAAATGCCACTCGTTGATAACATAATAACGAGGGAAAAGAAATCAAATCTCCTGGAAGGGATGGTATTTACCCTATAGTGTTACAACAAGCGGGTGATACAATCATGCCTTACATAGAGTGAATTTTCAAGGGATGTATCCTTTCGGGTTACATATTTGAAGAGTGGAAAGAGGTGAGGGAAGATTTCATTCCCAAGTCGGGAGAAGCAACCCACATAACAACGAAGAATCAAGGTTTTCAGTAAAAACGAGGAGAGGCTCATTGTTATATATACGTATACGTTTGGAGCAAACTCGGAGGCAACAACTTCAGTAGTGCACAGGACGCCTACCGTAAAGGCATGTTGGTGGACACAGCACAGCACTACTAGAGAAAGCTCTTGGCTTTAAGGAATACTGGAATATTGGCCTCCTTTTTAGATATAGAAGGGCGTTGTAAGTACAGAGGCAATACACACCGGTCTGGTGAACATTGGCTCGAGTGACATGATAAACAGATGGCTTAAATTATGTTATTATTTAGGAGCATCCAATCTTCATTGGGGTTATGCTCCGTCAGGAAACGAGTAACTAAGGGCACACCGCAGGGGATAATATCACCAATGCTGTGAAACCTAAATATTAATCAAATCGCGATGGAAACGAAGAGCGGAGGCTTCAAAATGGTAGCATATGCAGACGATGTGATGATACTGATCTCGGGAAAGCATCTTTCAACGACCAGCGATCTTATGGAGTCGGCACTGGCAAAGGTATATGGGTGGGCGGAGTAGAACGGCTTGGGTGTGAACCCAGGCAAGGCTGAACTTGTCTTGTTCACTGGGAAATACAAGATCCCGAGCTACACCATTCCGAAAATTAACGGAACGGCTCAAAGGAGACAAAATACTTGGTTATCACTCTGGACTCCAAACTGTATTGGAAGACTAACACGGATGAAAGAATGAAGAAAGCGATGAGTGCGTTGTACGTCTGTAAAAGGACTTTTGGGAACAGTTGGACCCTGCAGCCTTGTATCATCCACTGGATATATACTCCCCTTCGAGGCATTAGTATGGTGGCAGGTTATATGAAAGAAGACCTATCTCGCTACGCTGAACAAGGTACAGCGGTTGGCATGCTTGGGCATCACCGGTGAACTGAAGTCCACGCTGCTGTCCTCGAGGTGATCTTGTCTCTACAACCGTTGAACATCTTCCTCCGAAAAGTGGCTGCTAGAACTACACTGATGTTTAAGTTTTTAGGCCATGTATGGTGGACCACGCTTTAATACTGCATTAAGTAGATCCAAGTCACCCAGGTTTTAGACGTGACTACATGGTTCCGGAGACTTTTTTTGGACAAACATACAAGACTCACCCTCCGACACGGGAAAAATGGATTGCTATAACGATTTTCACCAATGGCTGCCACAAAAGGGGTCATACAAATTACCTAACCAGGCCAGCATATTTCAAGCGGAGATTTTTGTATCGTACAAGCTGCACGAAGTTGGAGGACCTGCCACCTTCGAACTTGATTATATGTGTGGACAGCCAAGCAGAAAACAGAGCGTTGGGCTCTCATCTCGTCAAATCAAAGGGCGTCAGAAGTTTTTTGGACTCAATGCACCGCATACGTTGACATAACATCTGCCTCTACTGGGTTCAGGGCCACTGCGGCATAGAAGAGAACGGATAGGCGGAGAAACTGTTACGGAAGGAAGCGGAGATGTCTGAGTAGCAGACAATAAAGGGATAGAGGGACAATAGAGGGGATATATGCGCCTCTAATGGAATACTTTTCCAAATTGGAAATAACAGCATGGAATTCTACCTGTTTCCCGAATCTAAAAACTTCTGTGTCCAGCAGGAAAACCAAAGAACTACTTGAGCTCGACAAGAGAACGGTTCGCAATCTAACAAGAATTCTAAAGGGACATTGTGCTATTGGCAATTTCGCTGACAAGCTCTGTCTGTCCCACCAGGATTACTGAAGAAGCTGTCATGATGCTGAGGAAACGGGATCAGAGCAACACATTTTGTTCGTGTGCCCTGAACTTCAGATCTGGCGTAGGCATGTTGGCGAACGTACCACTAAGGGATTGGGGGTTTAAGCTCGGGGTGGTTCATACCCACCACTAACGGATAATTACAAGGGGGCTTACCACAGACTGGGTAACACGACGGGCCATATGGCCACCAAGTGAATTTGCCTGTGAACGGCAAACTACCCGCTAACCAATCTAACCTAATATCCGAACTACTGCAACTATCTATATAAGCGATATCAAATAATAGGTCACGATTAGTACGTTAGACATTCTGTTGGATAATTCCGGTATAATGACTACATGTCCAGTAACCTAATTGCACTCTGGTGATACAATTTATGGTTCTATTTGATCCATTGCTGGGGACGATCGAACTCAATTTCAATCAGTTCATCTTCCCTACACAACACATTCTTTGAACTTTCTGAAAAATTATAATCGATGACCACCACACTACTGGAGCATAATTGTGCTTCTGTAGCGACTGTGTGACATTCTCGGAGTGATATGGCTACCTTGCATAAGGACTTTTGGTGCCCTATCCTTCAGATCTGACCTCCATTGCATATACCAGCTGGAGAACAAATGTTGCCAATAGTGTTGACAATAGAGAAGCCAGACGATTTCATTGAACAGGAAGATCCAACATTCGTATATTAGGGAAAAGCAAATTGGCACAACTTTAGGAATAATATAGAAGAAGCCCTACGGCTGGAGTCACTACCACAATGCGTCAGAAGAGGAGAAAAGATCCTGAGAAATGTAATTGAGAGAGTGGCTAAGTGGAACGCACCAGCCCAACCTTAGTTCCAACTTTCCACCTTGCGAACGAACGTGATAGGCTGCAAGCCATCAACCTATCGGACGTCAGAATAGAACACTCATCAAGAGAAATTAGCAAGATAGTCAATGAACACCGACAGACAAATGGCTCTAAGAAACCACGGGCAACAATCAAAAGTCTATCAGGAACAAAAAGAAATAGGAACCTAACATCCATAGAGTTTAAGAATTGTCGAACCACACACGCTAGGAAATGTGCGGTGTATTTCACCAGACAGTTTATTGAACACCCTAAGCAGCAAAACAAGGTGAGAAGATCCACACTTCGTTGGACAAAGGGCTTAAATTGAGACACTCCAACTTCTTCATTTTCGGTCTTTGACTTTGAAATGGCAATAGCCAGAGCCGAACCCAGATGGCATCTTGATGCTTATGATGAAGAAGTTGGAAACCATAGCGCTGGAATACCTAACGGCTATCCTTAACTTTTCTGTGAGCAAACGGATAATTCCGGACATATGGAAGGTGACCACAATTATCCCGGTACTTAAGCCAGATGGTAAATGGGGAAGCCATATCACCCAATATCCCCTGCCTCCATTACCTAAAAATGTAGAAGCTTCCCTTCCATCTCTGAAACGAGGCATCAGGCTGACCACACACCAACACGGTTTCAGAGAAGCACACAGTACCACCGCTGCGCTCGTGGAAGTTGCCAATCATATAGCCAAGTAACTAAATGGACGGAGACCTTGTGACCGAGCAATTGTGGCATCTTTAGATCTATCAAAGGCATTTGATAGGGTGGACTATGCTGTACTTATATAAGACATCATGGATAAGACAACTCTGCCTGATACAAAGAGATGGCTAGGGAACTATGTAAGTGGTAGGCAAGTCTATTTCGAATGCAGAGAGAAAAGTTCAAAGTACAGGAAAATTAATATGGGGGATCCCAAGGGTAGAGTTCTCCCCTCAATATTATTTAACTTGCACCCATCATCACTACCAAAACCCCCACAGGCTATCCACATGGTATCATTCGCTGACTATATTACAGTGTTTGCATCTGGTGAGAAGAGATTGAGGGAATAGTACAGAATATATACCCGAACACTATTGCATACCACCTGGCAACGCATAACCTCACTCTCACACTTCATGGACCAAAGTTGTCAGTTAAGTCTGGATATTACTATAGAATGACGGATAATATCAACAAAATATTGGGGCCAACTATATCCAGGCGAAAGTAAAGTCCAGAAATAAGGTCTTGAAAGCACTAGCAGGGACATGTTGGGGCAAATCAAAAGAGGGAATAGAAACCTAATTATGCGGCCTCAGTACGGTCTTTCTTTCTCATTGACACTCAATAAAGCGGTCTACAAAAAACACAGAATAGTGCACTGAGAACGGCGACAGGATGTGTAAAATTGACAAGTTTATATAGTTCTTAATTCATGTTCATTTGCGATTGCAGACCGGGAATATTGCTCCCCAGGATCACTAGAGTGACACTCTCCCAGCATAGGTCAGGATTCTGTGAGATCCTCTATACATATAGGGCGAGAATAATTACAGATGCCCCAATATACAGATAAAAACCTCCCGACGCAGTACACACCTGTTACCAGTGGACCTCTGAACAAGACCAATAGAGACTGCCGTATTCCTGTAACTTAATGCTGTTGAAGACAAAGACGTCCATCTTAATAGCTCAAAAGTCCAGCAACAAACTAAAAACCATTTTCCTCGGTTTATTCACAAATCAGAAGAAAATCGAATCAGAAAAGTTTAACAAGCATGTACAGCTGTATAAAATGAAATCACTACAAATCAACTGAGACGACGTTTGGGAAAGACCAGGATAAATGCCCTTTAGAATAGAAATAGTCGAAGGGAGTGGGATTGGTTACAATTATATTTTTAAGAAACCAAATTATGCTACAACTAAGACGGCTATTGGATGAAGCTACAAGTAAAATAAAAGTAGGAACGGTCCGCCAGCACTTGGACAAGCACTTGGACAAAGCAAAATTGGCAGGAAGGAGTTGATAAAGCCGGTTGCGCACCAAAGTCCATTTTATGGAGTGTTCGTTATGATCCTTTGTTCCACACTGCAACCACAGGATTCAAAATATATAATAATTCGTTTAGACTCCGTGCAATAAGGACTGCCAAAAGGATTTTTTATTTAAAATCACAATATTTCCTGAATAGCCATCCTAGAGCCAAAATTCCCTTGCCAGTTGCATAAAAATGTATTCAAGGGCTAGTGAAATCCCAAAGCCAGGTGATAAGAAATTTAAAGTTAGATTGTAATCCATAATTGACTCATCAGTTTATATTTAAATGGGCTCCACAACAAATCACATAGAAATTCTTTTGAAAGAAGTTACACTCAAAAAAATGCTGATAAGGATTCTGCACGATGGTTTTATGAAGGATTTTATCAAGATTTTACAAATAAATTTTACATATTTGAAATAATAGCAACAATTCTACTTTGTATTTAAAATATTCATGTACTTACATTGGTATGTATGAATTGTGTATTAAAGTAACTCTAATTTGCTATGATTTTATGCGCACTGATTAAATATTCTAAAATCTGGATGCCACCAAGGTAACACTTTAAACTTTTGAATGCTTGCATATTTCACTGTAATTGTTTGATCTCTGGTAGTCGAAACAAAGTCCAATTCAAGATTCGTTGATCTCATATCGGTGGATAAAAGTTCGCGACTATCGGCCAAAAGAAATGGACTTGTGGCATGATTATAAACAATATCCGAAGGAAATGGTATAAAACGGTCGCAGCAAATTATTAAAATACTAATGCCATTAAGGTCATTAGTAATGGCAGTAGTAGGCTTAAATACGGTGAAATTATTATTTTCTTCTTCGGCCAAAGATTCCCAATCATGGACAACAGTGTCCTTTGTTTCCACTTCTGTATTTAGTGAACTTGCAAATGGTTGGTCTTGTATGGTGATTTCATTTAAAGGAAAGTTTTGTTTAAATTTATAACACATTATCCAAACACAACGCACTTGCTTATGCCAAGATGATACGTAAATATTGCCCTGTAGTGATGATAATTTATAGTTTGTTTGTAGACGTTCCTTTAAAGGTTCATAACAGTAATAAAGAGCCTGTATAACACGTTGCTTTAGAATTTTTCTATCACAGCCTTTTAATTGGTCGTATTGCAAATTGGCAGGTAATTGTAGAACCCATTCTCTTCTGTTGGTTTTTTTGCAATATTGGCGATACAATTGTAGCCAAAATCGACAGGAGTTTATACTGTTGGCACTCTGTCGGCAGATCAAAGCATAACGTTGTACATCCTCAGGAGCAATATAATTTGCCAAGTGGAACCATATATCATTGCTAATAAAGTTGTATGCGGTAGGTTCTTTCTGAGTGCCAACCGATGCATTGTTCTCTAATGAATCGAAAAATTCTAAGGCAGCACCAACACATTTGCCTTGACGGCGTGTCCTGGGTTTCAGCTCTAAATACTCCAATTTAGGTAAATAAGTTTCTGAAAGGTTAAGAGGTTTATTAACATTTGCCTGAGTAATTTTATTTTTTTTACTTACTTGCTTTGCCCTTGGTTTTTAATTTTAAATAATGCTGGTCTTGATCATGCAAATCCATTTTAATTTTTTTTTTGTTTTTGTAAAGAAAACTGTAAACAACCGTTTTTATCATATTGTCTGTGATGCCAGACTAATAGTCTACAACATGTCAATAGTTTTGTAAAATTAAATAGAAATAACGTGTATTTATGTAATTAATTTATTTATTCCTTTAACTAATTATGTTGACCATGGATTTAATTAATTTAGACTGTTTTCTTTACATATTTTATTGTTTTTTATTTATGTGCATTTCACCAAATTGTTATGTTATTATTCTGCAGTGAATGCTTACAAAAAGGAAGAAGAAGCATACAGTTTTTAATAATAATATTTTGTTTGCGTGGACAAAGTTAAATTTTTAAGCAAAATGAATGTAAGATTTATTTAAGTACTGACAAATAGTATAATTTATTGTAATTTAACCCATAGGAAGCTGAAATACCCATTGATATACATACCCTCAAGCTGCAGGATTGGCTTATTAGCAGACGTATTGTGCCTAAAAATATTCAAGCAGCTCTAAAGGATATACGAAGCAAAATAACAAATGCTTTGCAGGATATGCCCTCCAATGATGAGCTCATTAAATTGTTAAAGGGTTCAAGTATAACTGTGAATAAGAATTTCGCTTGGCATGCCTTAACTAAATAAGTTTTCTTCCAGATATCAATTACTTTCACTGCAAGGAGATTGTGGAAATTTTGAAGCAAACCGAAAAGGATACTAAGAGCATATTCGGCAGCTATGGCAGTCAACGCATGAAGGATTGGTTAGAAATTATACGTTTATATGAAAAGGATAATGTTTATCTGGCCGAAACTGCCCAACTGTATGTGCGTAATGTCAACTATGAGGTGCCCAGTATGCGCAAACAAATGGCCAAGTTGGAACAACAAAGCGAGGAAAGTTTAAAACGTAGTCAAGATCTTAGTAAACCTGAGAGTCAATTGTTGGCAGATCATACGGCATTGTTACAGCAATTGGGTGTTAAAGGCGACAACCTAAGGGAAGAATTTACCCAGGTGTTGGCTGGATTGCCGGACATTTATGCCAATTCTATTAAAAATATAGGCTCTTTGAAGGAAGCCTTAGATTTGTATGCCTCTACAACAGAACAAAATAAACAACAGTGCCTACCCATAACCCGGCATTTAATTGAGTTTGGCAATACCACTGTCTATCAATATATACACAAAGAAGCTCCCTTAACGGTAGAAGAACCTGCCCTTAAGCTTAATCTTAGTGAGGAGCACAATGCTAAAGTAGCCGACAATAATGAAATTGATTTTGGTGATGATAACGGTGCTTCTTCTACCATTTCGGGAGAAATGATAGATTTTGGTGAATTAAGCCTTGACACTAACTCAGCTGGTGCTATAGATTTTGGCGATGGTGGTGAAACAGGCGACATAGATTGGGGTATTGAAAGTTCACCAGCCGAGGCAGTGGAAATTAATTTTGATATACCAATTGAAGAGTATGGCATTGTGGTAGAGGGCGCAGGCATGGACGGTGGCATAGCTAAGGGTGACCAAGCCTTTACGCTTTTAGATTCGCCCAATTATCGCGAAAGATTTACCGATGAACTATACGAATTGGAAGCCTTTTTACGCATGCGCCTATATGAATTACGCCAAGTTAATGCTGCCTCCAGTAATATTATGTTTTCCTTAATGGAATCCTTTTCTACACACGATGAAGAGTCTTTACGTAAAATGCTTAATCAAGTTGAATTAATCCTTAAGGAAATAAGTAGTGAAAACACTAGGCATTTATTCCAACTAAAGCATTCCCCGAAATATGCCGATTTATTGGCCTCTAAATTAAAACAAATGCTAAACGCTGTAGAGAAAATACGTACTACCAGGCGGGTGTTGAAAGATCGTGCCGCCGAATTAAAAGAACAACGTTTGGCTTTAATACCCGTTCTTGAGGAATTAGTAGCTCAAACAAATAAATTGCAAAAGCAGATAGAGTTGGATATATCAAAACGCTATAAGAATCGTATCGTAAATTTATTGGGCGGTGTTGGCAGTTAATTATATATATGTGATCAATGGAGTTTTGTTAAACGATTGTTTTTCTTTTTTTTAATAATGAATAAAAGTTTTTAGGTATATTACTGGAAGATCACTGTGTTTTTGCGTTTTTTTTCACTTTTGCAAGATATTTCCCTTTCAATTAGTATTTGCTTCACTCTTCTGTGAGTTCGGATTTACGCTTTCTAATGCTTCCTAAATTTAGAGTGTGCGTACAGCTGAAACGAGCCGTATTTAGCTTCCATTTAAAAGTATAAATTTGACATTATTTTTGTTGAAATTTTAAACATTTAAATGATCGCTTCTGGACTGATTGCAGACGATGTTTTTAAGACATTTTTCGAAGAAACTGTCTGTCGACACCAAATCTCATAATTCAAAACGTGAAAGTACTCTTTCTGAAAATTTCTTAGGCAATAAACTCAAAATCGATGGTAATGTGTGGCTTGGAGCATCTCCGTGTTGAGACCACATACCGTTCAGTTCTAAGTTTTCAATGAAAGGCAAAAAAAATCGGTTAACGTACAGCCATAGAGTTCTGATATGGTGATTACAATTCTTTGGGGATCATTTTCGAATAATCGATCCAAACAGCAATTTTTCAATATGCAATGGGTATGTGTACTCCAAGCCCCATATTCAACAATTCTGCCTATGGACTAGTGACAGGTATGATCTTCATCACTGAAGAAAATTTTGTTTAGCAAATCAGGATTAAAACTCTGTAGCTGTAGCATCCAATCACCATATATGTGTACGCCACTCTGAATTGTCAACCGATTTTAATTGCTGCATGAGCTTTACTGTATATGGATGGAAAAGCAAATTCAAATGAGTCTTAAGTTAGGTCCAATTGCTTTGGAATCACCAAGTTTGGATAAACCACCATTTTTAAACTAACAGGATATATTTTCAACAGAGCGTACATTGTGATGAAGCACAGGTTAGACACTATCTGTGGCGATTCATGGATTCTATAAAAGCAAAAGGACACATTTTTTATATTTTTTTGATCTGAGGCCTATTCAACAATATATGTATAAACAAAATAAGGTGTTACGGCTTAACTAAATTCAATACGATTAACAATTAAAATGTTTTTTTTTATAATTTTTCTTTTTTATTTAATATACAAACGTTTTCTTTTTATATTTATCATATTTTTTAAATTACAATTTAGGGTTGAATTTGTTTTTTTTTTAATTAATTTTTAATATTAAAATGTTTTATATCCGTTATTCACTTGTATATTAAGATATAATTTGTTTTGTTTTTAATTTTAATTTTTTTTTTTTGTTTTTTTTTTTATTTTTTTATAAGTATAACATACGTTTTTATTGTAATTTATAATTTGATAAATTTAAAATCTGCATTTATTTTATAAATAATAATAATAAAAAATGTCTTAAATAATAAAAACAATCTATAAAAAAAATTTCACAAAAAACAGAAATTTAGGTTTAAAATTTAATTTTTTTTCTTTTCGTTTTACGTTAATACGAGTATACATTTAGTATGAGAGGAAAGGAAGAAAGGAAGATGTAAGGTAAGAAGACAGGTTTAAATTTATTACAGAAAATAAATTGAGTTTACAGTTAAGGAAAAGGTAATAATTGTGTGGTAGAGTAGTATTGTATTAAAAAAAAATACTTGTACTAAAATAATTATGTTTTTGTTTTTTTGTTAACAAATTTAAATGATGTTTTCTTTTTTTTTTTGTTTCTTTTAAATTGTCATTAAGATAAAGTTTTGTTTTAAATTAAATATATTAAAAATTATTTTCGTTTTTTTGTTGTTGTTGCTGTTTTAACTGTTGTAAAACATAATAAAACACACTAATTGTTTATTATCATTATTATTATTATTATACATTAATATTTTAAGACCTACTTAATATATTGCTTAGTTTTTAAGGATGATTTTTTTGTTTACTTTTTGAATTTCGAAAAGTTTTTCTTTTATGTTTATTTAAGTTTAATTGTTTTTTTTTTGTTTATTTATTATAATTTACGTGGTAAATAAATGATGTTTTTTTGTTTTTGTTTGTTTACTTGAAGTATAATGATTTAAAATTTAATTATAAATAAAATTAATTTAAAAATATTTATATATAATATATCGTATAAAACTGGCTGAATATATATATGTATGTGTGTGTGTGTTTTGTATGTATATATACATATATACTGTATATTAAAATGTGTATGTATTATTTATATATGTATGGTTTGTATGTATATTGTATATGTATATGTATGGTGTGTGGAGTGTGTTTTTGTTTTTACCATTTTGTTAGAAAATATAAAGCGCTATAATCTACAATAAAATTTGTTCTTTATTATTTTTAAATTGAATATTTAAAATTTTCAAAAGAAACAAATAAAAAAAATTTTAAACAAATTAATTATCAAGTCATTATTTTCTTTATATATAATATAATATATAACTTTTAATATAAATAAAATCATTATCATTGTCATATTACATAATTAAATATCCTTTAAACATAATTTATGAAAGCATTTATAAGAAACAGTAATATTTATAACATTTTGCAGCTTAATAATAATTTTTATATTTTTAAATTAATTTTTAATTAATTCTTAATTAATTTTTCTTTATCATTTGTTTTGTTTTTTTCAATTATTTTTGTTTTTTTTTAACATCTAAAGCATTTATGCATAATTTTTTTCATGTATATGTTTTATAAGTATGTAGTATAGTACGTAGTTGTAGTAGTTGTTGATGTATTTTTATTTGTATGAATTTTTTTAAAATTTATTTCAAATTTTATGTGATTATTTTTTATTTCTTAATTTACTTGTTTATTTGTGTTACTATTAAAACACATGTCTATTATTTTTAAAGCATAATTAATTTCTTTTCTCTTGAATTTCTTTTTTTAAAAACGGTTTCTTGAAATTGGTCATATGTGTGGTATAGGAAAAGGAAGCAAATTGAAACGATTCAAATTAAATTTGATTTGATTTAAATTTTTTAAAAATGTATCGGAATCTTGGACATAAAAGTCCAACATTCAAAGACATTTTTTAATTTAAAAAAAAAAACTCACAAAAATTTAAATGAGTAGCCAGACAGGTTTCCAAAGTGCTGGGTTCAAGCATTTTATTGGAAAGAATTCAACTGAGGCTAAATAGAGAAAATTAGCTCCACTATTTATAAGACATTCGGTCTTATTCCAGTTATCAAATCGTTGTCGTGTTTTTCTTTAATATCCTGTTTTTAAGTGATTTCATACGATTGAAAATGTATATGAAAAATCCTCAATTTATCAAAAATATTTTGAATTTTTTTTCTAAATATTTACAAATTAAAAATCGTCTAAAATCGTTCGTCTTACAAACAAAGGCAATTAAACTATTACAAAATTAAAGGAATAAGGCTGACTGATTTAGTTTGATACCCAAACTAACCTCTTCCTAACCTCTGTTGTAATCGTGCTAAAACAGAAGCTTTAATAATATGTTGGAAGTTAAATAGTGTCATTATCAAATTCATGGAATCTGTAAAATACATCTTTTCGGTTCTCTATGTTAAAAGACATGACGGATTTGTTCTGCATAGTTTAGATTGAAGTGATATCAAATAAAATATGACATCTATTATGTTTTTTCAAACGGTTGGAAGATGATCTTTGAAATGACACCAGGTCTCGTTTTTTCTAACTGTCCGCCAAATTCTGTTGCAAACAATAATCCAACTATTGTTATGCTGCCTGCACATAGCACTACGCGACAAAAAGGGTGAAGTATCTAATAGATGTCACAGCAACATTTCTTAAGAACATACTCGCAGCATTTGAATGAGAAAAATTCTTAAGCATTTGCAACTAAGCTTACATATTTGACTCAAACCCCTGAGAGTGTTTCGAATTTCGAAGTCTATGCACTACAAGACAAATTGTCTGCTCTATTTGATACCAAACGCAACCAATTCAAAATTACTGGCAGCAAATACAACCTTAGAACCAATAGATATCAAGATAGAGTGACTAGATGCGAGTGGATAAAAAAAAAATTATGACAGAATGTGCTAACGATGGAAAAGGAGGTTATAACCAACTCTCTTTTGTAAATCTCGAATATGATCGATAAATGGATTTCAAATTGATTTACCAATCATTACACATGTAGAATCTACAAGACTGGATCGTAAGAGAGCTTCGAAATTTTTATAAGCAGGATATGGCACTACTTGAGGGAGTCTCACAGTATGATTGGTCATATGTCTGGTTGCATATTTCTGGTAATTGGCATATGCAGGTAGAATGCGCTTTAACAAGAAATAAAAGAAATATATGCAGCATCTTTTCAACGCTAAGGACATCGCCTCTATCAAGATCTCGTTTGGATTGTTAATGCCAAGCAATTTATTCATCTTAGCTTGTCTTAATCCGATTATTGAACTCAATATTGATTTTCTTGTTAATTTAATTTCATTTAACATCGACACATTAATGAGTTCTTTATAAGTATAAGACAAAACCTTGCAGGCCAGCAAAGAACAATTATGGACCAGTTTCCACGAAAATCCAAGAGTTAATTTTCTCCTTAGCTCTTGAACTCATTAAGATGAAAAATTAATTGACCTCAGCTTATAACAACAGTGATTCAATTTTCACCACCGTCTAGATCTTCAAGCACTAAAGAATTTGAATTTGAATTGAAAATTGTAATCCTTTAGCTTGAAATATTTTTTCCTGTAAAATTAGCACCAGAAACAAATAAAATATTTCGATATTTAAATATGTACACATAAAAACATCAGATTCTTAAACAAAAATATTTAAAAATCTAAGATTTCTATCTAAAGTTATAAATTTTAAGGAAGAAAAAAATTCTAAATCGTTTCATGTTAAACTTTTCCTATAGCAGACATAAGTTAGACTTTCTTTTTCTTTTTTTATACAAAATTCGACTTTTTGAAACCTTAAGCGTTCGTTTTTTTTTTCTCTTAAATTTTGTAATTTATTTTTTTTATAATTTCTCACATTAAAACATAAAAATGTTTTTAAAAAGTGTACAATTCTTGAAGGATTACTGTTTTTTTCTTTTCTCTTATGTTTTTTTAATAATTTACAATCGTATCCTTCTTCTATTTCTTCTCTTTACCGGAGTCTTTCAGAGATATTCGCTTAAAACTACTTTAAACTATGGGGGAAGAAAATAAAAACGAAAAAGAGAAATAATAAAATATAAAGAAAATAAAAATAAAATAATAAAAAATAAAACAATATAATTAACTTACGAATAATTTAAAATAAAACATCGCCTCTCTTAGATTTTGTTGCTGTTGTTGCTGCTGCTACAGATGGTGAATTTGATGATGATGATGAAGATGATGATGTGGATAACGTTGTTGATGATGTAGCAGATGATGCAGTAGATGCTACTGCTGTAGCAGTAGCAGGTTGTGATGTTGACATTGAGGGAAGCACTGGGGCAGCAGAGGAGTGTGGTGGCGGCCACCAATGCAATAATTCGGATTGTGTGTGTTGAGGTGCAGGGCCATGACCGTGGTGGTGAGCTGGATGTAGGGGATGTGCTGGATGTGGATGATGTGCAGATGGCTTTCCCCGTTGATACTGTTGCTGTTGCAAATGGTGTGGATGGTGGTGGTGGTGGTATGGAAATTGGTGCATTGCCTGTGTGGCGTATTGATGGTGCGAATGGTGTTGGTGTGACGAGTTTGGCGGCGTTGTTAACCCATGATGATAGACTTGTCCTCTCGTCGTGGTTGGCGCACTTTGATTTCCAGCCCCACCCGGTGGCATGACCTATTTTAAATGTCAGTCATTCTTGACGGGATAGTACAATAAATCGGGCTGTTGAACATGCTGTTGCTGCATGTGATGCATATAATCGCTTATGGGCGGAAGGACAGCCTTGCCATCGTCACCACCTGTCAAGACGGGATAGCCACCACGATCGTAGACATGATGTCCGGCATGTGGTGGAGGTGGGGGCAAGAGATGAGAAGCAGCCGCCAATGGATGATGGGCGGTAGGCGCTAGTGGATGGCCACTTAAAGCATGGGCATGTGGCTGTAGGGCCGCATGAGGGTGGTACGGCTGGAAGCTGTTCTTTTGCTGTTCACTCATTTCGGCCAAACTAGACGGATGATGAGCTGGATGATGATGTGGATCATACAACGAAGAAGGAGCTCCATATACGCCGGCATGACGTATTAAACCACCTGCCCCTGGTGTTGGCTGTAGTCCATAGGCGGCAACGGCAGTCGATGTTTGATGCTGATGCTGTTGTTGTTGCTGATGTTGCTGATGAACGCCCAAAGGCGTTTGGGCTTGTTGTTGTGGAGTTTGTTGTGCTCCAACCGGTGTTGCAGTGCCACTGCCCCCAGATCCCTGCTGCTGTTGTTGTTGCATTAATTCGAAATTATATTCCATAGGATTAGGATTGTTATCAATAAGATTCGTTAAAATACTGCCAATGTTATTATAGTTATGGGGATCTGCAGCTGCACTGCTAACAACTCCCGCAGCGGTTTGTTGGGAAGCACCTTGCTGTTGTGGAGTCTGAGGCTGTTGTTGTTGTTGCTGCTGTTGCTGTTGGGGACCATTGGCACCATAGCCCATTTGATTTGGCGATTGATTCGCCTGTGGCCATATATTCTAAAAAGAAAAAAAGAATCGCAAACATTTTTAATTAAATAGAACGACTCTTTCCTCTCACATCACTTGTAAAAATTTACCTGAAAACTCATAAGATCGGCACCAAGATTCGCCTCCTGCTGTTGGGGCTGTTGGCTTGGTGGCTTCGTAGCCATCATCGCCGCTTGTTGTTGTTGCTGCTGTTGTTGTTGTTGCTGTTGTTGTTGTTGGACATTTGTTAATTGATTATTAGTTTCTGCCACCTGTGTTGTATTGCCGCCAGCGACATTCATTGGAAGACCCAGAAACTCGGAAGAATCAACAATATAGAATTTATTGGGATTATCTTTATCACCCGGTAATGTAGCAGCATTTTGTTGTTGTTGTTGTTGTTGTTGCTGCTGCTGTTGTTGTTGTTGTTGCTGTTGATGATTTGTGGCATTTGAGGGATGACCACCGCCAACAAAATTAATATTACCCCAAGCATCTGTTGTATACTGTTGCTGTTGGTGATTCGCGGCCACTGAATTTGGCTGTTGTTGTTGCTGCTGAGGTTGTTGTTGCGGAGTAGGAGGTTGTGGTGTATGGGGTTGTGGCGTATGAGACTGTGGGGCTGGAGACTGCAAACGTACATGCTGTGGCGAGTGCATTGGTTGCTGATGTTGCTGCTGCAATTGCTGTGTGGGTGTCTGGTGTGGATGTGGCGAACGCTGTTGACTGTGTTGCCTTTGTAGGGGTTGCTGTTGCTGATGTTGTTGTTGTGCCAACTGTTGCTGATGCATCATTTGCTGGTGGTGGTGCATTTGCTGTTGATGCTGCTGGGCACTTTGCAAATGTTGCTGATGTGGTGAAGGAAAATGTTGCTGATGTTGTTGCACATGATGATGAGGACTTTGTGGCGTATGACTTCGCATATGCTGTTGGGCAGCTTGCTGTTGCAATTGTTGTTGTTGTTGCTGGTGGTGTTGCTGCTGATACTGATTGATAATTTGATGTTGTGGATAAGCACCTGGATTTGTAATATTAGAAGTTTGGCCGCCAGCGGCACTTTGTTCAAAATGAAACTGGGTCTCAGGTTGTGCTGGGCCACCACCACCGAAACTATTGATGCGTGGCAAATTGTTATCGGGCGTATGACTATTGGGTGTGTGACGATGGTGTGGCTGTTGGCTTTGGGGTGGTTGTGGTAGTGGTAGTGGTGGTTGTTGTTGTTGCGCAAGCTGAGCCTGCTGCTGTTGCTGTGGCGTATGTTGTTGTGGCGTATGTGAATGCGTATGGGGTGGAGGTGTTGGTCTTTGTTGTTGTTGTTGTTGTTGCTGCTGCTGTTGTTGCGGAATTTGATGTGGCTGTGTTTGTTGTGCATTATGTGTGGGTAAAATTTGCTGTTGTTGTTGTTGTTGTTGTTGTTGCTGTTGTGGTGTATGTTGTCCAAGTAATTTCTCAGCACTGAAATTTTGACTATACATGGAATTTGGTTGAGATTCACTTGACTGCAGTGAGTGTTGTGATGTTGATGCAGTCGACGATTGAGAACTATTGTTCGATATGATGGCAGCGTTAAAGGGATCTTGTTGTGATGACGACGAAGTACCCGGCGTAGTTGAAAGGGGAGGTGGTGTGGCTATAGCACCCAATTTCTGTTGCTGTTGTTGTTGTTGCTGCTGTATTTGAGGCGTCTGATTCGCTTGCTGTTTTGGTTTACTAGCATTCGATTTTTTAGCAACTTTAGCTGGCGGTGGACCTGGCTCATCAGCCATGGGTACCAATTCTAAGGTAGAAAAATAAAAACATATGTATTTCTGTTACTACAGATCCATGCTTTGTAAGGTGTGACTTACCATCTCCTTCCTTTGAGAAACGTTTAACTTTCTTGGGCGACGGTTGATTACCATGTACGGTTTGCTTATGTCGCACCAAATGGGTTTTCCATTTGAAAGTCTAAAATAACGGGTTATCGATTAAAATTTTTGGGAAGGCTATTTAATTGTGTTAACATTAACTTACCTGATCACAATAGCAACAACAATGTGGCCTCTCTTCCGAGTGTGAAGGCAAGTGACGCTGTAGTGACTTAACCGAACCGAAACGTTTGCCGCATAACGTACATTTGCATTCAGAGGCATCTGTATGAGCATTGCTGTAGTGATCTTTTAAAGCTGGATATGTAAAATAGGAAGAACCGCATAAATCACAAACATATGTTCTCTTAATTTCCGTATGCAATTGGACATGACGTTCCAAGTTTGCCTTGAGTGTGAAACGGTTCTGGCATATGTGACACTCGAAAAAGTTGTCCTTTTTGTGAACACGTATGATATGCTGATACAAGGCATTCTTTGAAGGAAACTCATCGCCACAGACTTCACATATAGCACCGTCAGCCTTGTGGCCCGTATCGTCTAAATGCTGTTGATGTAACTTTTTGTGCGGAAACTTTTGGCCACATTCAATACAGGAATAGGCTACAGAAAGAAATAAGAAAGAAGGAAGAATTGTAAATATTACGTTTCATTAAAAAAAAAGAGAATGTAAAAAATTTTTATGGTAGTATTTATTGAGGGATGTTGTAGGTGTATGTTGTTTATCGATGTGAAATATGTTGTGACGATATTTGAAATTTACTGTTCACTTCATGTTAAACAACATCGGTAACGATTCTTGACACAAACTCACTTTTGAATTCCTTCTTATTGTGGGACTCAACATGGGCATGGAATTGTTGGCGCCGCGAATACGATTCACCGCAAGTTTCACATACAAAGGGAAATTCTTTAGCATGAACTGTACGGTTGTGATGTATGATTTCCTAAAAACAGAAAGCAAAACAGAATTAGTCCTGATGAAGTTTATTAAAATTGAATAACAGCTTACCTCTAGAGAGGTACCATTGGGTTTGCCACAGTCGTGACAATAGCCTGGATGTATTTTATAGTGATCCAGTAAGGATTTACGTTTACGATATGATTTGGGACACAGTAGACAATTGTAACTGGGTTTCTCTTTCTTCGTGCCTGGTGTACCGGCAGACGCACCACCCGAAGGTGCCTGCAGTGATGTACTACTACTGCTACCGCCATCAATTAATTGCGGTTTGGTTTCCATGCCATCATTTGTATCATTTTCATGATCCTCATCGTCCTCATCGTGAGAGAGACCTTCATCATCATGTTCGAAAGAAGCATTTGCCGATGAATTTCCAGTGGGAGTGGTAGCTGAGTTGGGTATTAGACCCATATTTGAAGTTGGAGTGGTAGAACCACTTAGTAAACCTTGTTGTTGTTGCATTAGCAGATGTTGCTGCTGTTGCATTGACATATTTTGCATATGAGGTGGCATTTGCTGTTGTTGCTGTTGCTGCTGCAAGAATTTCAAGTGTTCTGGTGTACCAAGGGGCGGCGGTGTTGGTTTACTGACCGTTGTTCCTGAGCCCAATATATTGTCGATAATGTTTATCATATTGTTCGAAGCATTCAGTTGCATACGTTGCTGTTGGGCCTGCATCTGCTGCTGATGCTGTTGATTAGCCGTTTCCATCATACCACCGATCATGGCTAATGGATGCGCTTGTGCTTGCATATGGGAATTAAAGTGATTTTGTTGTTGCTGCATCATAAATCTTTGTTGATTAGGATGCTGCGGCTGCTGTGGACCTTGATGTTGGAAGTGTGACGACGGTGGTTGTCCCATATTGTTGTTCATTAAATTATTCACATGTAGCGGTGGCTGCTGCTGCTGTTGTTTATCATTTAACAGACCTCCCAGCTTATGGAGCGAATGGGGTTGTGTTATCTGTTCATTCGATATAATTTGTGGCTGATAATGCAGTTGATGTGTTGAGAGTTGAGGCCGTTGTTGCTGTTGATCCTTGGTGGCGGCCACATTCGTTAGGCTATTGCCTTGACCCATTTGCTGTTGTTGGGATTTCGCATGCTGCTGCTGTTGCAGTTGTTGTTGATTAATATTATTAGGAATCACATTATTTGTGGTGGCTGTTGTAAGGCCATTCATCAGGAGAGCATTATTTGGTCTGAAATAACAATAATAATATTAAATATCGGCATTAACATTAATCAGTGAAAAAAATACAAAAAACAGTGGAATTTTGAAAAACAAAAGACCAACAAAAATTATATATACTTACCCATGCTGCTGCAGTTGTTGATGTTGTTGCGATAAGTGATTTTTAAATGATGCTCCAACTCCGCCACTAACAGCGTCGCCAGCAAAAGATGAAGAATTCAGGGTAGAAGCACTGTCATTGGTACCAACATCATTTGGCGTTGTGTCCATAGCATTGGCCGCCGAACTATTACTGCTGCCGCTACCTCCACTAACACTAGCACCGCTGCCACCGCCAATAACATCATCCATTTCTGGTTCCATAACCAGGCCGTCGATTAGTCGTCCGGGACCGACGCCTTCATCTAAAATCTCTTCAAATTTCATTATCTCTTGAGAGGCCGAAGACAATTGAGATTCTGTTTCCAATTCAAATTCCATTTCGGAATCATAAGCATTACCAGATGCCGATACCGGTGTGGTATTATGGATATTACCCGCCAGCAGTCGTCTTCTCTGATGCATTAACATCATTTGATTATGTTGTTGTTGCTGTTGTTGTTGTTGTTGCTGCTGCTGTTGTTGTTGCATTAACAATTCTTGTTGCTGTTGTTTGCGTAATTTTTGTTGCTGCCATTCTTCCAAACGTTCGGCACGTAATTTCTCCAAAACATGTTTGGGCGGCGTTGTGCCTAATAGGCGACCGTTAAATACAAATTCTCGTTGGAATTCCTTTAAGAATTTTTTATCGTGCAATTTAAGAGCCGTTTTTAAATGTAAGCGAAACTGTTCTTTGAACACTCGTATACTCAATTCCTCGGAACTGTAATGAAAGCGCACCGTAAACTCACCATCCGGATGGAAGACATAACCTTCTCCCAAACGTGAAACACGCTGGTTTAATTTATCGCTTAACAATAAACGGGAGGACGATTGTAGACTTAATTTTCCCGCGCTACTATTGCTGCGATTCGCATGATGTAGACCAAAAGCTCGTCTACGCGAACGTTTACTGGAAATATTGTGTGCCAAAGCATCTAAACTATTACTTTCGTCGGCATCAGCATCCGCTGTAGCTATTCTACCCAGACGCCGAGCATGTATAACCGATGAAGGTATTAAATCCAATGGATCCCCAGTAGATTGTTGTTGTATATTTACCCCGGTGTTAATTCTAGTTTTACTCGCTACACTACTACCCGTTGTTGTATCATAGCGCATACGTTTGATCAGCGACGATGAATTTTCATTATCGGCATCATCAGCATAGACATCGTCTTCATCGAGGCACATAAACTCCTCTTTACAGAGGATTTTTTCGAAATTCTGATTCAAATCCGTTGAAGCGCTCTCATCTTCATTCTTAATGCATTCCTCTTTCTTCGGTGTCAACAGTAGTTGCAATTGTTTTTTAGAATCTATTGCCAACGACTGGCCAAATATGTTGGGAATAACCTGTTCACACGCCTGAGGATATTTATATTTGAGATTCCTTAGCAGATAGTGTAAAGCATCGCAACGAGATACAGCATCGAACTTCTCCAAAGCGGCCAGAGTTTGATCCGCCTGAAAGTATGAAAATAAAAATAAAAAATGAAATTAGAGTTTGTTTTGGTTTTTTATGGGCAATAAATAAAATTTAAAAATAGAAATTAAGTGTAATTAAAGTATTAAAGTAAAAATTAATTGGCAATCAAAATGTTTTGCTTCATTAACTATTTGCAGCTTAATAGTTATCTTCATATGAGTTCAATACAACTATTGAAAAACCTTCCTAGGCACTATAGCTTTCACTATTTTAAGGATTCGATATTAATTTGCAATCCAAAATAGCTTTACCATATTGTAAATGGAGAAGGAAAGGTCACACACTGAGTAAGTTTTCAGCTTTAACTGTAATATTGGTTTATCCATCCCATTAGTGGTCCGCCGATGTTGCAAGACTATTAGCTGTTACATATCTTTCATGTAAATTATCATTTATTTGCCGTTTACAAATACGGATCTTTTAACAAGCCACAAAAGACTAAAACTCGTTTAAACTTTGCCGCTTTTCAAGCATTACGGAATGATCATAGTCGGCATAATCGACCTACTGTGAAGTAAGAATGGAAGCGCTTTAGATACGATCGGACCGATACATCATCACAATATGAATGCACTGAGGATCACTGACGTTGAAGAAAGTACGCCTTATGATCCGAATTAATCAATTCTCAGCAAATGCTCTCATCTTTTGACTTATTCTAGTGTATTCTGCACTTGGATGCCCAACCCTATCCATATATAACCCAATTTACGAAACGATTAAAGACGTCTAACAGTTCACAGCACTGTAGATTTGCTTATTAGGTGCGCTAGCGCTTTCAAATTGGATTTTTAGAACACAATTTCCTACAATAAAAAGTTCGAAAGTGAAAATTGTCGCTAATGGACCTAAGAAAATCCAGAAATGATTGTAGATAAGTTTTTGCATTCAGAAAAATACCCTGTTTGGTGTAAATTATGGTCTGAAGGTGTCGCAAATGACCTTGGAAGAGTGGCAATTGTCAATGAGGTGAGTAATTATGATTACGAATTGAACAGTACTATGAGTAGCTGAAAAGTTTTTAGAGCGAGTAATTCCAAGTTTTACGAGTTTTTCTTGAAATAAGCTCAAGACCGTGTCTACGCAGATAACCCCCTAATAGTTCATCTGCTGCAATC
Organism: Sarcophaga subvicina; assembly: GCA_936449025.2. Classification (NCBI taxonomy): domain Eukaryota; kingdom Metazoa; phylum Arthropoda; class Insecta; order Diptera; family Sarcophagidae; genus Sarcophaga; species Sarcophaga subvicina. Next base: position 26,826,250 of record OW388084.2, on the reverse strand, counting down.
AATCTAGAGGCAGTTATTTAAACGACATTGGATTTCATATATTATGCCAAGGCCAGCCAATAGCAGGTTTATGGAATAAAAAAGTTTCGTGATAATTATGGCTTTATGTGTGTTGGATTTAACTTTCGAAACTGAAAAATTTATAATTCTTTAGCTTTCGATTTTCCTAGAGTGTAAAATATTCAACTCCATTTATGTTCATGAATTTCTTGGAGAATTTTTTGCTGCTAATTTCCTGAATGCAAGCTGGTGGTCCAGATATATGATCCTGGACCAGTATACGTGTAGAATTCTTGGTTGACTCTTGCTATTCAACGAAAGTAAAGATAGCACCTGTATATTGTCTGTCCCTGTTGGAGTTTATTTATGCGGCTGGTCATATTTGCTGTTTTACTAATCAATAATTGTCTTAACATTTCACAATATGATGAAATATTTAGGGGAAAATAACTCATATTTAAACTGTTTATGAGAACTTAATAAATTAGTTTTTACTCATAATACGGATCTATGGATCTATTGCCATTATTTTACCTGCTTAATTTAATAAATATGTATTTCACAAATATTTATTAAAAAAAATGAAAACAAGATTTTAATACACTTTAAATAGTTATTGGCGCACAATAAATTTCTAATTCTATCACATTCGAATACCTATGTATTTATTTCACTTTAATTGGTAACGTATTTCTTTTTTTATTTTTGGTTCTTCGTTAAATTTAATTAAAATTTCAATTAAATTTTTAACTGTGTTTCTCTTTCTTTTCTTTTTTAAGTGTGTTAATGAAAATTCGCTGTTCTTGTTGTTTTTCTTTTTTCTTTTTTTTTAAGAAAATCTCTTGCGTTAATTATTAAAGAAAAAATAAAATAAAACACACCGAAATCGGACTAAAATAAATCGTACGAAAGCTTCTTTCCTTCTTTTCTTTATCTCGCTCAACTGTTGTGTTGTTGTTTTTTACAAAGAAGCTGCTGCAGAAAAACTATTTTAAAAATTAAAACAAAAAACAAAAGAAACAACAACATGAAGACAAAAATTTTTTTTTTAAAAAAGGCAGCAGCAGAAAATAAAATAAATAAATAAAAATATAATAAAATAAATAACATACAGTGATGCGCAAAATAACACAACAAATAAAAAAAACAAAAAGGAATCTAATATAGAGAACAAATGGGGAAAGGAAAGAAACAAACAACCGAGAAACAAAAATAGAGAATCATGTAAGCAGCCATCCAATGTTCGAAATGAATCTCTGCGGATGAGAAATTCTAATTGTCGCTAACTCTCTAGGACTATTAACAAAGTCCTGACCTAATAAACTGAGTTTGGGCCCGTAAATAACAAGACAGAGGCAAATGACGTGTTTGGATGTCTCAGGCTAACCTTTACTATTACATATTCAGTAGATAACAAGGATATGTACATGTGTCTCTCTTAAGGCCTTAAGAGTCTCCTTGTCCCTACTTTTATAGACCTATCTGTCAAATACAGGCTCTTCGCCGAGTTATCTCTCTCTTTAGTACAGTTTTATAATGTGTTTATTGAGAAATACAGTAAAGGAGCCTGCTGCAAAATGCAAAGAGCATCGAGCTTGCAACCTAACATGGAGTAGAGCAGTGAAGCGCATTAAGAGTAACCCCCTAAATTTGTCCTATTGTTGAATTACTATTCATTACTTAACAGGAAGTTTCCCGTGGATAAGCCATTTCTTTGCTTGATTAATAAAACTGAACAAAGCAAAGAAATCTTAAGGAGAAGATGTTTTGTGACAGCCTTACGTTATCTAAAGGAACAAAAATAAATATAAAAAGATAAATCTTATAGGGCGACACTCCTCTGTTATTATATCGGCCTGTCCAGAAGTAGGGAAATATATGTAACAAATATAGCTTTAGAATAGAATTCTAAAGACTAATGCAATACAGATGTGGAGAAGAACAGTTATGAATAACAGTTTATGATAACCCACTTTTTTCACCTGCAAAAACAGTAAAAAAATTGTTTATTACTTTGTCACGATTACAAAAGTAAGCAAGGACGTTGCTGGGATACTAGGTATTCGTCTTTGAACGTTTACCAGCCATTTAAAGCAACCTAGATACACAAAAAAGCTCGAAACGGGTGGTAAAGCCAGAATTTATACCCAGAAAGTTGGACTGGAAGGAAATTGCTCATTATAAGCTTCTACAGCCTATTCAAAACACGACTCAGACATGTCGAAAAAAACGAAATATGAGCAAATATTTCTGTTGAAATCTATCGTTCGGCGTTGGCTTTAAACTGTAGGTCCCGTTACACATGGGTAAAATTAACACACACTACATAGGTGGCAAATACTTTTTAAATCAATGAAATCCTGATGAAATAACACATTAATTCGTGCAAATACTCAAACATTGTAGTTATAAAGCCTATAACAACAAACCGAAAGTAATTGGATATGTTGTATAATATTTTCACCATGACTGTATTTAATGGATAGAGAGCGAAAAAACAAAAAAAAAAACAACTACAGCTGCAACAAGAACAACAACGACGACGTTAAAATAAACTGAAATTTAATTTGTGCCACTTTTTCCCCATATATCAATCTATTAAAACTGTTTTTTTAATGTTTATGTTGTTTTTATAGTTGCTGTTGTTATTGTTGTTGTTTTAAAAACGTTACAATCATTGAAGTCTAGCTTCATAAACATACACAACTATGTGTAAGTGTGTGTGTGTAATACGAAAGCAGCAAAAATTTGTTTCAAGCAGCTCAGTTTTAAATGAATGTTTATGAGTTGATGGCAATAATGACGATGATGATGATGACGACGATGATAATGATGATAATAATAGTGGACAGACAGAGAGAGTTGGCCGTCTACAATAACGTTAAGAGGCTCTGCTTGGTTTTATCTAGTTCCGCTTCAGGCATACCACACTAATACTCTACAAAACTACAATACTTCTTACGAAAATAATTCCATCTAATACTGACAAACAAGAATACACACACACACACCCAACATACAGAACACATATATATATACATACATATACAGTTGAAAACAGAAAATAAGCTTTAATAGTACTTTAGCAATAACAACAATCGCTGGAAAAATAAGAGAGAGAAAGAGAAGGAAAAAAATAGAAAACAAGAGAATAATATGCGCTTTAAACTATGCACCACCCACCCACTGTGGATTTATTGAAAGCGCTTCTTGTGCTATTATAGTGTATTTTGTTATCTTTTTCAATATCATGTTATTTCTTGTTTTGTTTTCCTCCTACTTGTTATTGTTTATTTTTCTCGCAGTGTAAAATGCATACAGTGGTTGGCTTAGTTTCTGAAGGAAAATTGAAGTAAATTTTGTGAAAAATAGAAACTTTTCATGACAATTTTTTTAATCTAAGTGTTTGCTAGCAGAATGCTGAGAGGAAGTCAGCGAAGCAAGATTTTTTTCAATTTTCGTTTTGTTCGAGATGTCTGAATTGGGGTTTGAACGACAAGATCGTGTTTAATAAGCCAATACACTACCTGCTAGACAACGTCGACTTCTCCCTACCGAATATATTTGAGATTTTTTTAAAAATTGATGCGAATGTAATCCCTTGCACATGATCGGGCGTGGAAAAAAGAACACCCGCTTCTATGAAATATTTCGTAATGTCATTACCGCCTAAGCGCCTAAGAAAATTCCTTTTAAAATGTCTGGAATATTTAGAAACGATCAAAATGTGTGGGTGGTAGATATGTAGAGTTTCTTCCTTAACTGCAAGTACATAAATTGAGATTATTTACTATGCAATACTGTATTAAGTACCACTGTGCAATGTGCTTGTTTTGTTTCTCATAAATAACGTTTCTTTTTTGTTTTCGTTTTTTTTTCTTCTGTCATTATTATTATTTCCACCCCCTTATTTTCCCAGCCATTCAACCAACTCCTATGCAATGTATGTAGTATAATAATGCCTCTCCTATTTACACTCTCTACTAGTTATTCTCTCTCTCTCTCTCTCTCTCACTGTTTCTCTGTGTGTGCTCCACAACTCCCCCTAACAACACGTTGTGTACTCGTTGTAGCAGCAGATCGTGCCTGGTTATAAGCGAATTTACGTTGGGGACGTTGATTGTTTGTTCGCTGTTCGTCGTCGTCGTGTTGTTTTACTTTTTACTACAAAAAATATACACAAGAAGAGTACAAGTACACATGTAAAAATGGTGTACTTGTTTTTATTATTGTAGCAAGTTGTTGTACTTGTTTTTTTCAATTTTGTTCGTTTGTTTTTTCTTTCTTGTTTACTTGTATATATTTCTGTTGCATTGTGCTGTTATTATTGCTTATTTTACAAATAAAAATGTGTATGTGTGTGTACATTTTTGTATGTTCATGTTGTATGTATGTGTATTAAGAATAACACTTGCAATTGGTCTGCAATGGGGAGGAGGGGGATCAAGGGATGCAGCAAGCAGACAACAGCAATAACAAGTAGTATGCATTTTAGCTTACATACCTACATACATTTACAAAATGAATATAAATATGCATGTATGTATATGAATATGTATGTATGTATTTAATGGTACATATACGTACATACATATTATATTATACATTAATTTATATTGTATATACAAACATACGTACATATTGTAAGTACTACGTAAATAAACAACTATACAAGTTCGTGTTGTTTGTAGGTACGTGCATGTGTAAGTTTAATATCATCGTCATTGTTATTACTTTCGTTGTTGTTGTTGTTGTTGCTATTTTTGTAGAACGTTAATACAACGTAAATGTATAAGAAAGAATAAGAAGAAGCTAACACAAACGGCAAAAACAAATTGTAGAGCATAAATGTTGCCAGATTTCTAGAATTTTATTAATTTAAAATTTAATTAAAAAACAAACAAAACTTGTACAATAAAACCACAATGAACTAAAAGAAATTAAAGACAAAAACAAACAAATTAAAACTTAATCCTGTTTTGAACAAAAAAAAAAAAGAGAAAATAAATAAAAACAAAAAAAGTTGCCAGAGGTCCTGGTCTAGTATGGAACCTGCTAGTAATTTTGAGATAGCAAATGGAGTTTATCCGCGACATAATTAAGGCCCCAAATAATTCAAAATGTCATTAGAAGAAAATCTCAGTACCATTCTATTTATCCTTTGACCTGTGAAAATTTCAAAAAATTACATTTTTATCCATTTCGGATTCAAAAGTAAAGTTAAATCATTATAATGTTGGGACTTTGCGATTATCTTTGTCTCTAGAGCAGTTGCAGCTGTCGACGATAATAGTTTTCCAATCAATTCTGAACTCTCCTGGCTCAATAAGCTTCAATTTTATTTTTAATTTTATCACCGAGTGAGTTCTTCTTTCGAATGTTCAAAAATCAACATTCTCAGTAAAAAAGTGTAAAAAGTTTAAAAGAAAATGTAGAAGAGTTTGTCAAAGTACTTTGTAAAGTACAAAAGGAGTCTTATTGTATATTAGAGCATGAATGGTAGTGCAATATCCCATTACGAGCCGTAAAATAGGCTTAATTGCTGATAACTTAAAGAAATCCACAAATTAAGTTTATCCATAACACTTTGTCTAACAGTAATATGTTTGGTATGGATTTTAGGTTGGAGGCATCCTTGGCCCCCAGATATCTTTGAGAAAAACGCAACGTTGGCCAGACTATCACTGTCAACAGAAAGCACTATAGTTCAATGGCCTGAGTTGATGTGATTTCAACAGGACGGCACTACATGGCACACATTTCATGATATTCTGCACAAACAATTTGAAGGCATGATCATCTCAGCTGGAAGTAAAGTGAACTACCCACCCATCCAGGTCGTGCGGTTTGACGATAAGCCCCACAACTCTCTCTTCCGTTTCCGAACTCAACATAAGCTATACGCCACCGATCGATTTATGTCAGAGTCATGGAAAATGGATGTGGGTGAAAATAAATTCAAATTTAAAACCCAAAGAAGCATACCATCATTTTTAGCAGCTCCACTTTTGGCGTTAGCAGAGCCTAATTTGGATTTAACCAAAGAAAATAAAGTATAAAGAATGCGCATTTTAAAATATTTTGGAATATTTTTCAAAAATATTTCATGACGCGGGGGGAAAGATAGAAGGGAAGGTTACAGAAACCAAGAGCGTAACAATGCGTTGTTCTCATCGTGCGTTTTTGTTGTTTGACCACTTTTTATTTATTTTTCTAGTGTTAAAACCCAATGTCCCTCAGGGGAAGAACATCTTCGGCTTTTTACACAGATAGAACACGAACATCAAGAATGTCGCTTTTTTCAGACTTCAATGATACACCCAAAGAAATATCACAGTAGTATTCACTAATATTAATGAGAAATGATTTCGATTTTTGGAAGAATACTTGCCAAGTTAAATACGGTATCTTTAGGGACATAGCGCAGTACAATTTTTCTATATTTTCCGATCACATATACATATCATTGGGTTAATAAGTAGACTTGAAATTATTACTAACAATTTTCCTCTAGGTTAACACATGCCTATGGTTATGGATTAGTGAGTGAGAGAGAGAAAATAAGTTGAGAGAAGTTATTTATTTACAGCCATATAAAAGTGTTAGTAATATACTCTATTTTTATTTTCATTTCATCAACATACATATGTAAAGCTGTCTATCTTTGGCTTAATAATTTTGGATAAATAAAAATAAAATAAAACATCGATTTTATTATTAAAAGAACATAAAGCTATCCATCTTTGGCTTAAAAATTAGGTCATGTTTTTTAGATAAATAAAAATAAAAAGAATAAAAAAACCATTTTTTATTAAAAGAAAAAAAAACGAGCGTTCCAAAGCATTTAAAAAAATTATACTACGGGACAAAATAAAAAATGAAATACGCCCAGCTAATGACAGAACATTTTTAACACAAAATATTCTTCGAGTGTTATTCTGAACTAAAATGATAAAACATCCACGAAACATGTGTTCTCGTCGCAGTCTGATCGACAACTAAATCAAAAAACACAAGAATACATTCACATGTACATACGTACGATGAGAGCAACACATTGTTACGCTCTTTGTTTGTGTTTATTTTCCTTCTGTCTTCTAGAAATGAATTTGATGAGAGCGGGTCGTAATGTTACGACCCGCCATAAGAAATTTTACTTCTACATGATGCGTATTCTTTATATCCATATTCTTTGATTTAACAAACATTAATTACTGTTAACTGTTTAACAGAACCAATCTGAAAAAACTCAGATTTAGGAGCTAATTAGGAGCTAAAAACGATTTTTTGAATGAAATTTCTGGGGCTTCATTTAGTTACGAGTAAATTTTTATTATTTTAAATGAGAAAATAAAAAAAGTGAACAAATTGAAATGTTAATTTATTTTAATTATCTTTCAAATTCTAACGGCAAATGCTATTAAAAGTTCGTTGTATTTAATTTAACATGGTCGGTCTACTATAAAAAAAAAACGTCGTTAATAATTAAAAAAATAAAAAAAATTTAAATTTGTAATTAAAAACCTTATTTTTATAACAGGTATTAAAAGAAACCGAAAGAATATTTATTTTAATTAAAATCAATAAATAAGTTTAAAGCAATAATTCAATTTTAGACAGTTATTAGCATTAAAATGCTATTTTAAATATCTTTGAATTAGGTATTGAATAAATTAAAAAAAAAAAATACAAATGTAAGAACATTCCCGGTACTATAATTTTATTATTTATTGTTGTTGTTTTTTTTCTTCTTTTTTTTTATCTCATTTCAATGTTTGTTTATAATTTCATTGAAAAGAAAAAAACGGTTTTTGTTGAAACGGTGTTGGTGTTGGCGTTGTTGTTGTTGTTTGTTTGTTTGTTTAATTATAAGCTGTATATTATAAATAAATATAATTAATTTCTTATTTATATTTTCATTAAACATTTATTTTATGTACATATGTATGTACATACATTCATGTGTAGATATGTGTGTCTGATGTCAAATACTAGTATAAGCATACATAAATACACAAAACACATGCAGTATAGCTGTATAGTAAACGGGTCTGTGTATGTGAATGTGGATATACATAAATAAATACTATACACAATAATAGAAATGTATATACAATAATACAAACATTCATATATTTTAAATACCCTACTTTAAATGTAACGATATATTGCGAACATGGCAAACAAACAAACCCGATTGGGTTCGAAGACCTTTTAATATAGAAAAGTTTTTAAAAGGAAGTTTTACTTGAAATTCTTTTTATAAATAAAAATAAAACATTAATTGTTAAATAAAATTCCATTTTAATTGTAAAGAATATTTCCCTCCCTTCCACCTAGAAAAACAAATCTTTCTCCTCAAAATGTTCTGTTAACAATTTAATGTTAATCGTAACAGTGTTGTACAACGTGTAATATGAAATATCTTAAAATAGCGCTTTTTAAAATCGTTAATGCCTACATTTGGGGATTTAAAAATACGATAATATTTTATTTAATTTTTTTTTTGTTTTCATTCTTACATTTTTTTGTTTTTGTATATTTATATTAAAGCAAATTAAATTTATTGCTGCGGGCTTATGTGTGCGCTCAGAGTTGTAATGATGAAAAAACAAAGAGAAAAAACAAAATAATAAAAAAAAATAAAACACAAAAAACAAAATAAAAAAAACAATATACCCGTGGCAGCGAAAGAATGGTAAAACGCTTGGTGGGGGAAAACTAGTAGAGGAGAGATATAAAGAAGCTTAAGAATAAAGAGGAAAAGTAAAAACACAGCAGCTGTACATATTAAAATGAATGGTTGGTCGGTTGGTTGGATGGTAAACAACACTGTAGTTGCTAAAGGAATGGAGATGGATGAATGCATGAAGTAAAAAGGAAGAGCGCACAACACTAAAGAGAAAGAGAGAGCTAGAGCGAGAGTTAGAGAAGAAATAAAGAGAGCTTGTTGTATAGCAGTTATAATAAGGAGTGGGGATTGGAGCTATTTGCAGGAAATAACAGAACAAGAAAACAAAATACAAGAAACTGAGTAAATGTAGAGAATATGTGTTCGTGTGTGTGTGCAATGAAGTTGGTGGAAAACAAAAATAAAAAACAAAAAAGAAAGAAAACAGATATGCTGTGGTAGACAGCGCTGCATTTACACTCTTCAGCAGCATTAAAAGCAGAGGCAAAAAACAAGACAAAAAATAACAGAAGAAGAAGATGAAAAAAAGTACTGAATTAAAAATAGAGGAGGGAGAAGAGAAAACTTGCTTATCAAGAAGAGAAAGCACTCAAATAGAAAATGTATTATTATTCGTTGCTATTTTTTTGTTTTTGTTTTTTTTTTAAGTTTTTTCGTTTTATTTATTTTGTTTTCTCGTTATTTATTAATATTATATTTTCATCAATGTTGTTATTATTTTTGTAATTGTTATTTTGTTTATTTGTTTGTATATTTTTGTACATAAAGAATATTAAACACACACACACAAACAGCTATACTACGTTCACACATACACATACAGACAATAGCTAAACATTCATCCACATGTACGCAGATTGTTGTTGTTATTTGTTATTGTAATGACGATTCTCTTCTATGAGTGGGAAGTGGGACAAATGCATTTTTAGAAGCTGTCATACTACTATTTGGCAAAAACAACAAAAATCTAGTGCAAATACATATTTTAGCAATTTATTTTACTTACGCTCGTCTTTGTCGTTGTCGTTATTGTTGTTGTTGTAGTAGAAGAATTTATTTTTATTTATTTATTATGTATGTATGTATGTATATAGATATTTCTCTAACACACGCAAACGCTTATGCTGTAATAAATATTTTCTATGCATTTAACATTACAAATATGTATGTATGTACTAGAGCAAAGCTGAATGCCAGCATGTATTTTTTATAATATGGCAACGTTTTAAAATAAAATTTTTTAGACACAAAAAAAAAAACTAGAAAACAAAAACAAATTTTTTAAAGCGTAATATATCATCTTATAAAAATAAATTAATCAAGCATAATGTAGTTTTTATTATTATTGTTGTTGTTGCGTCTGTATGTGTTTTATTATTTTTTTTTTATTAAAATTAATGTGTTTTTAAAGGAATAAATCAAATTGTTTATTAGCAAAGGGCAAATGCTGTGTTGCCAATCAATTTGTAATAAAAATAGCGCCGTTTTGAAAAGGTAAACCGTAGCACAAAAACGATACACAGTCAAAATGTATTTCTAATTGGAAAGATCATCTGTTAAATTACAGCTTTGGTTATTGATAGATAGACAGATTTGAGGGACACAATGTCATGTGGATTGTAAAAATTGTGTGATCGTCCTAAAGTTAGAAAAGAAAAAGAAATGAGGGAGACAAAAAGAACAAAGAGTACATGGAACAAATGCGCGGCAATGAACCGTTAGGAATCTAAGAAACCCATTACAAACCTTTGAAGAAACCAAATACTGGCATTCGACAGAGGTTTTAAACCATGAAAGAATCCCCTTCCCTGGGTTTTCAATCGCATCGTACTTAGGCTGATCACTTAGAGAATAGGTGCTCTTTAGTTTCCTTATCGCTACATACCCGCTATAGTCCAGATCTATTTCACATCCTTGTTAGCGATCTAACCTCGCCCTATTCAGTAAGAAATTCAGTAACGAGCAACCATCAAGTCGTTCTCAGAAGGGCAACCTAATTTAGCGATCTCATTAACCAGAGTTTGATTTCGTTCAAAAAGCTTTTGTAGAGTCCTTATAATTATGAACCTATCGTTTTAGATTATTGATACGAGAACGGATATAAATTTTTAGAAACACCAGAATTTTATAGTCCTTGGGAAAAGAGCTAAAAGAGATTCTGAATCTGATTTTATTCACAATTATGCATTATGCAGCTTAATTTATTGGGATTAGTGGATGCTTTTAGAACATGCTTAGAGGTAAGGTTTATCATAGTACGTGAAGGTAATAATGCCATAAAGTCAAAATCAGTTGTATTGTGCGATTCGTTGTACCAAATACCGTCCAACACTTAAATTGCAGGCCAAAAATAGTCAGTTATCATACGGATATTTGACTTTAAATTGTTGGTAACGACTCTTCCATGGTCATTTCTGAAATGCACACCAAGCTATTATTTTTCCGTTTGCAATGAGTTTTCCACAATAATTTCTGCGTTCTTCGAGCCCCATATGAGACAATTTTGAGGTAATCCCCGATTGCAAGATCTGCTGTTCGATACTATTAAATGGAGAAGCAAGAAACCACTGAGAAGTAGTTCCCCTGTTTTTGCCATAAAAAGACATCCTTAACATGGCTACCCTACCCTACCCTAGCATCTAAAGCGGTATTTTGAACTTAAAGCATCTGTGTTTCCTTCTCTACATTATAAAACAATTTAAGATTATAATCTCCATTGTTTTTGCAATAGATTTTTGTTTTATTTTCTTCATCTTCAAATTAATTAATCTCAAATTAAATACCCTTCTTTTAAATTTAATGCCACTCATTCATTGCGTTTGTAAAAAAAAAACAAGAAATAATACAACATTTCTAGGAATACGTTTAATAATAAGAAGAAGAAGAAACAGAAGAGGAAAACAAAAAAAAAAGTTATTTCCTTAAACATAAATTTTATTTCATATGATTAGCCGTTCGGTCGGTCGTTCGGTCGCTCATATATAACAAACACCAACTAAGCCTCTCATGTAAAGTTATTTAACTGTGCCTGTGCATGTGTATGAGAGCGTATGTATGTTGTGTGATTACCTTCCCTGTTTTTATTGACACAATAAAAATGAAATTAAACCACAACAACAATAACAAACATAAAATACAGCTGAAAAGCCAGAGATGGAAACAAAACAAAGGCAACAAAATTTTCATGATAAACTCAATTAAAAGTGATAAAAATTTAAATTGCCCAACATTAAAAAACTAACAACAATAAAAACTAAAACAAGATATAAATGATCGGGGGAAATTAATTAAGTTGAAATAATAACAATAAAAAACTACAAGAATTTAAAAGAAATAAAGCAACACTTGCGCATGAAGAATCGAAGGAGTGTCAAATACCCAATAAACCAAAAATTCATCGTGTTTAACACACAAACTTCTTCTTCATTAGGTTAGGTTAGGTTAGTTCATACAAATCAATATAGAACACCGAGATTACAAAGTCCCTATAGCCCTATACTATCTCGACTCTAAAAAAGATATTCCTTATGCAATAGTCTTTATTTTGTAGACTTCAGATAAGGCTGAATGCATAGTTTGAGTATTTTCAATACCTTTGTACAAAGGGTTGGATAGTTCTAGAAATGTTCTGTAGCCTGTAACTCCTCCTCATCGCTACGTACCCATCAATAGTGTTGGCTTAAATGTATCATTGCCAGTATCTAAACTGTTTAAACTCGACTTTAAACTGCAGGTACCATACCATGTATACAGACATATGTACATGTATAAAATCAACACACAGAAGCTAGGTAGTAATCCTGACTGAAGGTTTCTAATGACCAATTATGTATGCACGTAATGTGTAGGATTCCAGGAGTCTAATGTCCAAAGATCAATTCTGCTGATGAGAAACTTGTCCTAAGTATGAGTAGGTGAAATTTAGTGCTTTTACTAGGAGTTTTAACTAGACATGGCAATCTTCGGCACAGGATCAACAGACGGGACAGGGAGAGCATTGATTTTTGTAGCCTTTATGAAGAGGCAGAACAAACGGATCAAATTTTACGCCATTATCCCAGTTTGCTGGTACGTAGACATATGGCTACATACTCAATTTGTTGAAAAACCAAAAGATCTGAAGAACTGTAAGCTTGAGGATCTAATACGGTTTGTAAACGGGAGTGATAGAGTGAATAGAGAGTTATCTTAAGCGATGAACATTATACCATGTCGGTTCCTTCTCTTCTATCTTTTCTTTCTGCATTTTTCCTTTCCTTTGATTACTTTTCTGCCTTCCTCCCTGAATCAATGTTTAACTCTATTTTGTGATTCCAATTTGTTAATTTTTCGTTTTCTGAATGATTTTATTAACACAATGGTACAATGAATCACCGAGTCACATTAAACATATAGCCGTTTGTCCTATGGCTTTTATATTTCCATCTTTTCGTATAAAAAATTCGTTTAACATTTTAGCATAGCCTTATCCACTGTGCTACCAAGTTGCCATCATTGTTTTTATTTTTCTTTTTTTGCTTTTAAAACAACAACATAAAAAACAAACACAAAAACTAAAAATACATTCTAACTAAAAAATCAACAATAGCAACAACTAAACATAAACATAATAAAGTAAGACACAAGAAAAGAGAAAGACAAAAATTAAAAGAAAAAACAAAATATATAAATAAAAATAAAAACAATAAAACGTTAAATTACAACAATAACGACAACGTTAACGACAAAATATAACAGCAACACTTACCCTCTCTCTTTCGCTCAACCCAACACTATTGCAGCCTGCCAACCAGTTTGTGTTTAACAGAAGAAAACAAAAAGAAGAGTTGGGGGAAATAATAGAAAATTGGTTCGACTAAATCACTCACCGACACGACACTAACAATATGACGTAGGAAAACACAAAACACACATACATACACATAAACACTGACTAACTTAATAACTGACTGTCTGGCCGTCTGGTTGGTTGGTTGGTTGGTTGGCTGTTTCGTTGCTTGGTATGATGACTGACTCTTTCACTAGGATTTTTTAATAGAAAAATTCAAAATTCAAAGCAAATTTAGAGAGAATGGGAAAGTGAGCGCATTTTTGTGAGAGCAAAAAAGTGTATGAGTTTTAGAAAATTCTTTTTAGGGTAAATAAGAGCAGAAAACGTAGACGTAGACTGATGGGAAATTTAAAGTCTATGCAAAAACACAAAAACAAAAAAGCAAAACAAAAACAAAATGAAAAACACTAAGAAAACATTAAAAAAAACAAATTTAAAACCCTTATTTGGGGGGCGACGATAGCGGTGGAGAGAGTCTAACAAGCAACTCACCTAACTAACCATTCATTTATTTAACGGAAGTAAGGTAATGTGCCTGGTTTGGTGTAAGTGTGTGTGTAAGCGAGTGAATGGATATACCATATTGTAGGGGTTTTGCTTGTTCACACACACACAAACAGAGAGTGAGTGAGAGAGAGTATGTGAGGTGAGAGGGTGCGGCAAATATGCATATTACATTTTATGCAAAACCCAAAGAACGAAATAAAAGAGAAAGAAAATAAGCAAAGGAAAGGGGGTCTTTCTCTCTCTCTGCTTATTTAGATTTATTTCTGCGTACATGTGGAAGAGAGAACAGAACATAGAATAGAAATAGAAAAAGGTTATAAAGTGGGCAGCAGAGCAGTACAGTGGGTTGAGTAAATTGATGTAGAAAAATTGGATTTCGAAAGGCTTTAATTTTGTATTTTTATCTTTTTTATTATTATTATTTTGCTTTTGTTGTTGCTGTTTATTTTTGTTTAAGGAAAGTCTTATTAAAAAAAAAGAAGGAATACGTAAGGGTAGTTGATTTAATATTTACAAAAAAAAATGTACAATTTAAGCCAGGAACAACAAAAACCTGTCTGTCTGTTATATTAAATAAAAAATAAACAGTTTTTAAATGAAAGAAGAAACAATTTTTAAAGCTTAAATGAAAAAAGGAGTTTAATTTGAAATAGTTAAGTATTTTCATTTAAGGACATTAGGAAGGGAAGTAAAAGGTTTTTTTGTTTAGCATGATTAGGAGATATCTCCATGGTATGGTGGAATAAGTATAACACGTTCTGTAGGTTTTTACTTAAAATTATAGTATATGGGACCAGGAACATAGTAAGCTAACTTCGGTGTAAAAACTTTCCGCAATAGTACGCTACAAGATCTTGACTTCATAACCACAATTTTCTTATAAGTTTTGACAGGTCTTTGAATATGCAATCGCGCTTATACTTTTTTGAATATAACGGAACATGTCCACTCGTATATTTCGACCATTTATCGTCTTATTTTAGCTTTAAACGAATCAATGTGTTAAATACAGGTACAATATGGTTCCATTATATCGTATTGTACTTAATTACCATGGTTTGCTTTGAAATTCCCAGTTTTGATCACCACTCCTGAACGAAATATACCATCTATCGAAAGCTAAAATATATCTAACTTAGAAAGACAACCTTCGGTAAGCAATTAATATACTGGCGGTGGTCGAGTTTTTCGAATTCGACCCGTTACCGTAAATTCTGAGTGCTATGGTCGTATGGTAACAAACTTATTGTCGCCCGCAATTCAAAACTATAAGCTAAAAGGTACGTGACTTAAATAAAATGTTACAGACGCGGTAATTTTACATTTTGACGACTTCAATTGACGCCATTAAACTTTTTTGTGTGAACCTTATCTATGCGGATAGTGTTCTAATGTTCGAGCATTTGAAAACCAACATTCATTCGGTTATCGCAGAGATACCGCCTAGAAATCCATTGGTATTTTATTTCATCCGGAATGCCAGCGTTCCAAGCATTATAATGAAATTAAAAAGTTACTAAAATAGCAACAAGTTGTCAAAACCTTGATTTGAAAAGACTCATTCTAAACTAAATCAAACCGTCTGAATTGTACTTAACTGCGCTCCTATTAAATTTTTAAGAGTGTTAAAAATTAATTTTAATTAAAATTTTTTTAATTAAAATTTTACAACAGTTCCTCATTCCAAAAACTACACATTTTTGTTTTTAATAAAATTTAAAAACTATTGTTGTAAAGAAAATTCTTTCGTTTCATTTAATATCTTTAAAGGAAAACAAAAATAAATAATAGTTTTTGTAAAAAAAAAAAAAATAATAAATAAAACACACTACCACAAAAACAAAAAAACAAGATGTACGATAAATAGTATAAATGTAGGTCTTGTTGTTTTCCGCTAAAATTAATGAGATAGATCTGCTTTCAACCATTACTTCTTCTTTTTTTTCTTCTGCACAACCAACCACCCTTTATTTCTCTTCTCATCCATTCTTCGTTGTTGTGCCACTGTGTTTAGAACAAAGAATTTATTTTAATTAAATTTTCCAATTTACCTTTTAACTGTACTCTTCTACCAATAGCACAACGATGAAACACATAACCATACACATATATAGCAACCAGCAAGCATATTATGCTCTTACACGTCTTCTCCTTCGACTTGCTTTTGCTCATTCTCTCACAAAAACAGTGTTGATAAGCAAATGTTTTTTAACAGCTAAAACTAAAACTGTTTTGGCGTTTATTGCTTTCAATTGAATTGGTATCGGAAACGCTGGGGTTTTTTTACGCCGTTGAGCTGTTATTTCGTTTTTATTTTATTTTTTGGCCGTTTTTAGTATAAAATATGACTAAAAGGTGTTCTAAATAAAATCATTATAATCATTGGAAATGAAATGCTTCTTAGGTCCATTTACTTGGTAACCCTTTGAGGATAAGATTATTAAAAGAAAAATTAAGACAGTAATTTTATTACACAATACAACAATCATCCTTAGGAGGGATAGAGTTAGAGGTTCTCCAGACAAGCTTTTCTTTTCAATATCAATTTCAAAAAAAGTTTAATTTTCCATTTTTTATTCAATATTCGACAAAAAATCGTTGGTAGTGAATATATTTGAAAAACTAGGCTTTAGTTCCGACCCTGTTGTCATCGCTATCGAGTTACTACAGTAGTCAGTTTCTAAACCATATAGAATGCTAATTTATGATTTCAGTGTACATAATGCAAGCCGCATTAGACTAATAGGTAGAGTGCTGGCTTATTGGACTTGATGCCAGGGGTCAAACCCCAAGTCAGACAACTCCAACTAGGCGAAATTTACAAAAAAAAATATTTCTTTCATCGAATTTCTGACAAAGACTCTGAGAATAAATAAAACTACCATGAAAGGTCTCACAAAAATCTGTCGTTTGAAGTTAACTTTAAACTGTAGGTCCAATCTCTCATGTATAAAATTAAAAACAAAACAACATAAATGGTGTGAGAAGCTATGCCGTACCCGGAATGGTTGTAATGACCAATTATGTATTTATGTATGCATATCTAAGATGTTATCCTATTTTATTCGTCAGGCCCTAAAATTCAGTTTTCTTATGTATACTAAACTAATATTTGCCATTTCCCATCTATAATATTCTTTTGAACAACTTCCAACTCAACTTATGTTTGGTTGCCATCTAGTGTTCGTAAGGTTTTATTTTTAAAGGAATTTTTTTTGGTTTTCCTACAAATATAGAATTGAATTCAGATATAGAGCAATAACACAAAAACCACATTTTGAATGTTGCATACATACATAATTGGCTATTACAACCCTTCGGTCAGGATTATGGTCTAGCTTCTCACACCACTCATGTTTTGTGCGTTAATTTTAGTGGCGGAAGCTACAGTTTAACGTCGACTCGGAAGGACAGATTTCTGAATGTTATGAAAAGAATAATTACATAGATGTATCTAAAACTTGTTAAAATAAATTTATTTCACAGATCTTACATCTTGGCAAACGACTAGTCTTTCTCCAATTTTTAAGAAAGTGAAATATGTTTAAAATGCAGTCAATTGAAAGCTTTCCGTTTAACAGAAATATACAAATAAATTTATTTTAACCAATTTAAACTGTGATGTTTAAAAACCCTTGCCTTTAAAAGTAATTTCGCTTAAATTGCTTTATGAATAGTAATTGGCATCACTGTTATGTACATTACCATACACATAAAATAATTGCCAACAACAACAACAACAACGAGATAAATAAAAACACATTGAACAAGAGCAAAAATAATGTAAATAAAAGTAAATTATATGCAAGACAAAAACAATAAGAATTAAAACTAAACTCTCTTGTTCTTGTTCTTGCTCTCAGTATAACTCTCATGCTCTCTTTCTATTAAATCTAAATGATATTGCATTTAACATTTACTTGCTGCTTAATTATGTTTAATTAAAAGGTTGTTGGTTTGGTGTTTTTAAAATTACATAAAAGAAATGTACAAATCTGTACAAACAGATGAGCAGAAGGTAATACAGCAAACGAAATTGTTTAAACTAGTAAATTAATTATATATATTAGTTTATTGTAATTACCAGTATTTTAAAATCCATTTGTGTAGTTTTCGTATCCATTTTGTTGCTCTTCTGTTAATTTCTTTTTCATATTCTGCATTTGGCTTAATTTCCTTTTTGTTTTTTCTTTCTGTATAAATAAAAATATTTTATTTTGGTTTTCAATTCTTTTTTTTTTTGTTTTCTATTTGTATTTGATTTTTTTCCTTTCTTTATTTTATTGCCTCTGCCGTTACTGTTGTTGTATTTTATTTGCCGTTGTTTGGATGGTTGATTTGTTGTTATTGTATTTTATTATGTTTATATTTCGTATTTCTTTTTTGTACACCACTCTTTTATGTAAACATACACACTCGCACATACATTTTGATACGATACGATACGATAAAAAAAACACTTTTTACACGATTACTCGTTACTGTAGCTGTTTAGCTAGCGAACGAGCTTGTTTGCTTTTTTCTTCTATTTTTTAATTTCCACTATTTTATGATTCTTCTTTTTTCATTTTCTGAACATTGTTTTATTTTAATTTTCGTTTCATTATTTTATGAGTGTAATTTTTTTTTGTTATTGCCGTTGTTGTTTTGCCTTAATTTAAAATATTAGCGGCGACGACGTCAACGTCGCCGCACACGGTTATTGACGTTAACAGCGTAAAAAATGTAGTATTACGCGCGCTCTTTTACACAGTTGTGTAGTAGTAGTTGGTTATGCAGTAGTAATGATACTCATAGTAGTGGTGGTATTGTATTGAGGTTATGTGATGACAGCTCTGCCGTAATAATGAAAAAGACGTCTACGTTATTCTTCTCTGTTACTTTTTAATACAATATTTTTCAATTCGTATATTTCTTTTTTTGTGCTTTCTTTCATTCTTTTTTCATGTGTGTTTTAATGTGTATTTTCTTGTTATTGACTTTTCTTATGAATTATGTGTTTTTCTTATACGTTTATCTCGGATTTTCTCTTTTAGCTTAAATTTCTTGCATTTAAAATTCTAATTTCGAAATTAAATTCTGTTGTTCACAACGACATAATTATTAAAATTAATGATTCTTAACTTTTAAAGAAGACCACTATGATTGTATACACATTATTAACAAAAAAAAAAAGAAAAAGGAAGAAGTAAAAGAACCCAGCGCAATCAATGATTTTTAATTTTCTTTATCCAACTTTTTTTCTTACATTTTATCCACTTTTCAAGCTTTACTTTTTAAATTTCTTTTTTTGGGAAATTTTTTTTTTACAATTTTTTATGCAATTTCTTGATCTTTTTCATTTTCTCCGTTTAATTTCGTTTATTTCACACGCGAAATTATTTCAATTTTATTTCACTTTATTATAATTCTCTTGCCACCTCCTGTGGCAACTACTCTTATTTAAAAAAGACCAGCAGCAGCCATCCGAAAACGACAACGTTCATTCGATTGAGTTTTTTTTTTACACTTTTTTGTCGTGTTTTGCAGCCGACGTCGCGTTTATGAACTTTATTCGTTTTATTAATAGAAATTGATGCGTTTTTGTATGAATTTCATATTATTTGAGGAGATTTTTAGTTAGATTTTGTTAAAATTTGTTTTATTTAATTAAAAAATCGGTGATAAACGTTGTTTTTAGCAATTTTACGCGCTTTAATGGCGCTGCACGACGGAATTTAGAGATTTTTTCTCATTTACTTTTGTTCCCTTATTCGTTGTTCAAATATAATGGCGATTTTTTTCTCTGTGCTCCTTCTTAAGCTAATCTCTTACAATTTTGTAAAGAGTTGCCACACTATTGAATTGGTGATGTGGACAAGGGAATATTACGTTAATTCCGTTTGGATATTTAAAAAGTATTTAAAAGTATTTTTTTTTTATTATTCTTAATTTTATTTATTGAACAGTATTAAAAAATGAAATGATTTGTGTTTCAAAAGAATATAGAATGTAAAAAAGATATTATGTGATTACACTTGAAATTTTAATTGAGCATGAAGGCCGATTTTACAAGTTCCGAAACATTATTGTTATTTAAAATGGTGTAGGTAATTTGAAGTAGGTAAACAATTTTATTACTTAAACAAAAACTAAAAATTCCCTTAGAAATAATGCTGGTTCTGAGGACATAACCTCCGATTTAGAAACCTAAGTCCCCTAAGTTAAAATAAGGGTTTTACTAGTGTGATTTGGTATCGTACTATTTAGATTAAAGAATTTGGATTCTAATTTGTCCATTCAAATAAAATATGCATAGTTTCTTTCAATAATTAGTAAAAGTTTCTTATAAAGAAAACATCACCACATTGAGGCAAACCTATGCCAATCGATTTCTATAAGGCTCCATTAAAACGAATATTTAATCAATAAAGTAATTCGCTATAGAAGGAAGTCAGGGCTACTGTCTGACAAATAGAATTTCGTTCACGTTGCCCTAAATTACATGCTTGTGTACAACTGCCTTCTCCAACTACCCAATTGTTAACAGTGTGTGGTTCGTCCAAGTTAAGAATAGTTCATATTAGCAGATTTCCTGCTAATCCTTCCAACACATACGAAAACATTAACTCGACACATTTATATTACAACCACTGTTGTTAGTCATCTACTGTTCGACACCAATTATCGTCCGCTGAAGGAGAAAGTCGATTATGTTGTGATTCGCAGATAAACAGCAATTTGTCTCATACTGTCATTAATTAATTACAATTTTCCTGTACGTTTAAGCAAACTGTTTCAAGGCATAACAGATTCGCCAAAAAGTATTTTACCATTCTAGTGCCACATATCGTGAGATTGCGTTATATACTTAAATCATAAAAGAAATAGATGGCAGCATGCTGCACAGTCTATATATATATAAACAGCTGAGGACCTTATGAGAGGTGCTATATGTTTTGGCTCATTCTCTTCATTTTAAAAATCACCTTTTACACGTTCTATTAAAAGAATGCGTTCTTTTGTTCGAAGTTTTTAAAATATAGTTAACATTTGTTTTAAACGATATTTTCGCCTTTGAAGTGTCAAATAATTTTTACGTTTAACACTCCAAATTGTCCGTTGGGTGATTATCAAAGTCACCACGCTTATAGCATTTTCAGCCATCTCATTGCCGTTCATTAACTAATTTTTCTTCAGATTAATCTCCCTTTTAAATTAAATTATTTTTATTTTCAATTTTATTTCCTTTAGAAAAGTATTCCTATAGTTAAAAAGGTGTAAAATAGAAGAAAAAACTATAAAACTCCCCTGTTCCTCAATTCGCAATTTAAGGCTTTTGGGAAGCTTGTTTTTCCTTTTTGGCAGCCTCTGCCTCAGCTTCCAATTTTGTGTACTTTTCAATCAATTGTTCCACGTCGGATTTGTTTAATATTTTAATAACCGTTTTGTCGCCTACTCTTTGCAATGTAGCCATTTCGACCTTTTCCGAGGTCAATTTGGTGGTATCCAAAGTTTTACTTAAAACTTTAACAGCTAAATCCTTGGCTTGGGAAAGAGTAATTTTTTCATTTTCACTTAACTCCTGTTTTAACATGGAAATTGCTGCACCAAAGTTATTGCCGATGCAGGTAGCTTTCCAACCGCCATAATTACCACTGGGATCCGACTGATACAATTGATAACCGTAGTGTTTGTCCCAACCCATGTAGAGTATAGAGACACCGAAAGGACGCTTGCCACCGTATTGAGTGTAGGCCTGCTTAATGTCACACAAATATGAAACCAATTGTTCACAAGGCATGGACTCGCCATAGCTGAACTGATAACGTTGAGCAATGACGCGCAATTCGTTGGTCAAAACATTGGCATCTGCGGTGATACCAGCCACTGAACAAACCATGTTGTCATTTAATTTGTAGATCTTTTCCGAGAAGATGCTGCTGTCCAGCAATTTGTTGGTGTTGCGGCATTCGGCGGCCAACAGAATACCATCTTCGGCCAATATACCCAAACATGTACCGGCATGTGAAATGGCTTCCATAGCATATTCTACTTGGTAAAGACGACCCTCAGGCGAGAAAATTGTGGTACGGGAATCATAACGACGTGCCTGTGCAGAAGCAATAATATATTAAGCTTACACTTTGTAATTAAAACCTAAGTTTCCTTTGATCACTTACCATTTTGTTTTATTTTTCTATTTATTGAATAATTCTTTAAAAAATTCAAAGCAAATTGCAAAAAATATTAATTGTATGCCAATCAAAATGCAAACTCACTTGTCATTGCTCGACAAATTGTTGTTTAAGAGTACACAGTGTTGTATTTTATGGCATTTAATTGTAGTGCTGTAAACATGCAACTATTGGAAGGGAATTTACTAAGAAGGTGATGCCACTGTAATTAAAATTTTATTTCAATGTAGATTTAGATAAAATTTAATTAATTTACATAAAAAAATTCAGTTCAAATTGGTTCTTTACAACATAAAATTGCAAATTAATTGCATTTGTTGCAGTAATATCTTGCAATTCCTTTTTATTAGACTTTCAAATTTTTCATTATCTTTTGATGCTTTAATCTTATTTTTTTATGTTTCAAACGGTTTTTATTTAAGCGCTTTTGTTAAAAATAATTGGGCAGTTCTTTATCTTCAATTTTTTTAAGTTGGTAATGCTTTTTTCAAATAGATGGCATTTTTTCTTTTATATTGTTGTTTCATTATGAATAATGTCAAGTTTTGTTGTTGCCATTCAAATTGAACCGCCTCAGTTTATTTAAGAATTTCTTTTTTTAGTTCAAAAATTAATTCATATTGGAATTTTAATAAAAATTTACGCCTAAAATGGGTGATCTGATAAATGTAAGTTGAATTTTAATGGAAATGTTTATAAACAAAGTAAATATATATTAATTTCTTATAGAATAAGGACATCTTTAAAAAACTTAATTTTGACACCTCAAATCAGTGGATATTCTATGATGAACGTTTCCATAAATTTTTTGACTTCTTTGCGAATAATATTACCGATGATAATGTGTTAGAGGAGACTGAAGTAATGGAAGTGCAGGAATTGAAAAAACGTCAAGAGTATTTGGATAAGGAAGAGAGGAAGTTGCGTCTGGCAGAATTGAAAAAAGATTATCCTGGTCTCATGAAAGATTCCCAAACGGATGTAGAGGAGTTAACACAACAGTTGCTGATAGAGCAAAAGTCTTTGGAGGAACATACACGATTGGTTGAACAAATGCGGTAAGTGATATACATATAGGTATTTACCTATCGATCCTGTAAGAAGCATATACATATGTGTGTGCCAAGTACATATTTTTTTCGTTTTCTATATAAAAAAAAAAAAAAAATATAATAAGGACACAAATGAAAGAAATTATAAAGATCGCAGAAGTGGGGTTGAAATTTGATTAGGTCGGGCAATAACCGCATTAGTAATGCTCTTGTTTCAATTAACTTGATATTGTAAAGATAGTTACTAAGTATCTGAACACTACAGCTCCACAACGACAGTTTTCGACAACGTCCTTCATTTCTCCTTGCACGCGGCATATATTAATCGGAAAGTGTAAACTCGGATGTGTATACTTAAAGCTCTCGCAAGTATATCATGAGGCAGGGACAAGAAGCCTTTCGTAACAACTTACAGGCTATTGGGTGCTCCCTTTTCAAAGATGCTGCCCGTATCTGAACAAAATGACAAATGCCATAGGCAACAGAAAGCTATGCTTTGCTAATAGAGGCAGATTGTGTTAATCACCTGCTCAAGGAGATCAAAATATTATCTGTCAGACGATATAAAGTACTAAAGACTGAACAATTCCTAATAACATGTCATCTGCCCACTCACATTGTACTGGAAAATCATCGTTCTCTTTGAATCTGGCAGGATATTCGTCGCTTCAAAGCAGATTTTTATATGGCTGGTCAAAGATCCTCAATAGCTAGCTTAAGAGGATTACTTCCGGCACCAGGTTCAGCTTCTCATCATATTCAAAGCATTTTGAATACCATGATTAGTTAGGTTCTCGAGCTACTTGCAGATCAGAAGTGGTCCATTATAGTTGTCTTCATAGGCGCTAATCAAAAACTTAAATAGGCAGGAAAAGAGGGAAGAAATTGAAACGGAGTTATTTGAACGTAAAAAGGATAGGAAAAAAAAGAAAGGGAGACAGGAAGTCATAAAAAGTTATTCGACTAGCCAGATTTTAATTATAATAGATTTCCTGCACAGTTTCAGCAACCATTATGGTCTAGAACAGTCCTAACTGGCTCATAAAGCCTTAAAAATTTTACAATCTCACCATCTAATCGATCGGCCCGCATTTGTGTATCAGAGAAAGTCACCCGTATCGATCCATTTGGTTTGTGCCCTTCGCCAGTCATTCTCTTGATTGCTTAAACTGTAATTTTCATTTGAAGCTTTATTTAAAAAAAAAATTGCGTTTTCTTTCAGGGAAACTCGAATTTCTGTGAATACTCAATTTAGCAAGCAAGAGGAACGTTACAATATGCTAACGAATAAGGAAAATGAACTGGTAACACTTTGCCAAAGCAAAGCAAAGCAGTTGGAGGAATTGGAATTGCAAAATCATGAAAAATGCGATGAAGTTGTAAAAATTTATTCGAAATTAGTAAGTTTGTTTAAAATATTCTCTATTTTAGTTGAACTTCAATATGTTTATGGTAAATTCCAGCAATCTCCACCTTTATTTGTGCATCAACTGCCATTGGATCAGTATTTTTTGAAATGTGATTCCTTTACACAATATTTTTCTTTGTATATGAAAGAGAATTTCAAAATATTAGAACATACCGATCTGGATAACAGCCTAACGGAAAATCGTGAAAGAGCTGATAAACTAAAGAAATTACAAAAATCGTAAGTACATGTGAATATATTTCCAATTAAAGTTTAAACAACGATTTTTATTAATTTAGCATTGAAGACTTTAGCTTGGCTTACGTAGCAGAAAAGGCTAAATGTCATGCCACACAATCCGTTATTAATTCCTTAACGCTAACTCAAATGCATGTCTTAAGTTTGAACGACATGGAGCGTGAGACACATGAAATGTCTGTAGTAAATACGCATCAATGTATAGCTAAAGACACATTACTGCTTGATTTAAAAAATCAAATAAAAGTACAATCTCAACATAAAATGGAGTTGGTACTGTACGAGAATACCAAACAAAAATTGGAAAGAGCTTTGCGTCGTCATGAGAATGATAAGCGTTTAACGAAAATTGTCTCGGATGCTCTTTCCAATGCCGAACTTATATGGATTATTATACAAATGGATTTGGAAAAGAAACGCAATCGTTTCAATAATACACCACAGTTAATGGCCGCAACGCGACACTGTTTGCAACGTATACAGCTAATGAAACAGGCGGCCACTCAACATTGTATAACGTCTGCGAGTAACGATTTAATTACACGAATAGTACAACTATTAAGTCAGCATTTACAGCAGCAAATACGGTGTGATGCAAAGCCTTGCTTGTTTGAATATGAAAAGTTTAAGCGTCTGTTGAACTATGCCTTACAGGGTTTACTTAAGCGTAAACCCTATAAGTTAGCTTTGGATAAGTTAAATGAAATGTAAGTGAAATATTTATTTTATTGGAATTACTAGATAAGATTCAATTTCATGTTTCTCTTATATTTTCTGTAGTAAACATTTGGAAGCTATTTTAAGGCCTTTGGTTTATGATAGTCCAGTTAATACGCCGATGTTTGAAAATGTGGACTATTTGCGGCCCATCTTTAATGCTAAAAATCAACAGCAGCGTATAGAAAAGCACTTAAGACAGTTGCGTACACAATTTAGAGAAAATATATCGGAAAGACTGGTAAGTTTACGATTTAATATTGTTTTGTTTTTTGTAAGCAGATAATTGAAGTTTTTCTCTTTTCTTCAAAAAGGAACAAGATAAACTTTGGCGTTATACGCAATTGCTTTGGATCTGGTTTCTCACCGAACCACGCCGTGTTGTATATGCCATACAGGAAGCCAAAAAAGCAGCCTCTCAAATGACAGGCATTAAGGTATTGGGTGGCATTATACGTAAATGATTTTGCTTCTATTTGTTTGCTGTGCAATTTCTAATCATTTTTTCCGTTCGAAATTACTCTTCCAAAAATAAAAAGTATTCTTGGTTTTCTTTGTGTGTATATTTCGCTCCTTTTAGTAGTGTTTTCTTTTCCTTCATTCTTTATCCTTTTTTTTTTTGTTATGTGATGTTAAAATTAAGCTATAATTTAATCTAAAAAAATAAACTGAAATATAAAATAACTAGTAAATAAGTTCAATACATGTGTATGTCTTCTGTTGTATTTGTAAATCTTAGGTCTTCTTTTTTTAATAAAATTGAAAGGGAATATCTCCAAGGTATTCATTCATAAAAAGGCAGGACAAACATCAAAGTATTCATATGATTGAGAATATAATAATAAAGCACATGTGCTCGCATGATATATTTTCGATTATGTGATGCGAAAAGGCGTAAGAATTATAAGAAAAATCTGTGTTGGTTTGTTTTAATATTGTTTCTGCTTAAGAAGCTATCGTCTATCTGAGTACATACAAACAAAAATTGTAATTTTCATAGAAGTATTTGTTACCGGGAATCGAGTCGATTGCTTGCATCTTTTTCTGTCTTTGTAATACGTTTGGGTGTTGTCTTTCGGATTTTGTAAACCATTGGCGCCTTGGAAACCATCATCATGATATTATGACTTATTTGCCTTTAACCTTGGCTGTTTGTTGCAATAATAGCTGGTAGGATTTCTTTAATTTGAAACGTTCCCTTCCTTCCCAACGAAATGCCCAAGCCAGACATGCACTGAAAAACTTCCATATTCAGCTCATTTCTTCGAATGCGAATATCATTCTAAACTCGCATTGGTCCGTAGATCTTGTATTGAAATTTTCTCTCGAATTCTTACAACGCATCTGTATATACTTCGTTTTGCTTCATTTACCAAAGCCACAGCCATCTTGGTAGATTCTAATTCAATAGCGCTAAAAGCCGCTGTAACATCTCGTTTTCTGTGGCCATAGGTGTTCATGTCGTTGGCGGTCTCAAGAAACGGAACAATTTTATAGAAAATAGTTCCATTACGATGAATTTTGCCTTCCGCAGAGCACTCTCCATTACGAAGTTGAAGAGGTCGCATGATGTGACGTCCTTTCCTAGCTTGCTGAGGCTGCAGGAAGCTCTCCACTTCATTTAACGTTCGGTCTGACGTTTGGGTCCAATACCACGGCCAGGAAACAAACATTTCCAGACTAAACAAATAAATCTTTCTACTGAGCAATCTTTATATTGAAGAGTTCAGCCAAGAATCACAGACGTTGAGAAGTAAAGAACTTTTGTCTCCTCATGCCAAAATCAGAGCATTGACAAACGAAGTAACAAAGACAGTCTCTTCTTCTTCCTCAGTTCCTGCAGATGTCGTACGAGAGAATGGCAGATCTCTTCTTATTCATACAAGAACAATAGAGTTTCAGAGAAACGCAAAGAATAATTATTCGAAAAGAAGCAATCGGAACTCCTATGACCTACAACGTGTTTGTCCTGTCCTGCAATACGTACAAAACGTACCTTTGAATAGAAAGTTGTCAACATTAATAGATGATTATAGGATTGATATTCCTTTGCTGTCTAATCGCAGCCTGGCTGTCTGCTAACATTAAGAGATTTTCAGTGAAAATCCAATCATCTCACACACAGTGCACCACTTTCGAAATGACTCTGACATCTGCGGTTAGGCAATCTATGCGAAATAGTTTACTATCAGAACCCTAAATATATATAGCACAGACTCCTCTGTCCAGTATTTTTAACAACACTTAATGACCGAAGTAAACCAGTCTGAAATGATGATGAAAGAACCCCTTATTGTAAAAATAAATGTTAACCCCTGCTTAATAGATATTTCTTTTACTAAAATAAGCTACTTTAACCCAACAAAATTACAAAAGCAAATAATAAAACAAAAACAATTATCAATTAATCATAGAATAAACAAAATAAATGCAAAAGATTTTTCTAATTAAGAAAACAAAACATCATTATCATCTATTGAAGCTGCAGTATCATTTAATAGCAGCGACAAAGTCATAATAGCATAATGATTATATCAACTCAGACACACACACACAAACGCAGATAAAAATGCAAAAAAGCCTTACAACACGCACTTTCATTTAATCTCTTATTTACAAATGTGCTCTCTTACTCACGCACTCATACATTGATAATAATAAACATCCGTTTTAAGTAAATGTTTACAAAACATGGGCACACATGCTTATGCTCTACGTACTCATACAAAACGTTTACAACAGAGCATCAGAGAATAATACCGAATCAGATGGCATGAATCTATTGTTGCTACAAAAAAAAAGAAAACAAGAACAATAACAAAATTTGATGATCAAATAACGCGGCAAAAATGGCAAACACAACCAGAAAAGAGAAAACTTCCAACAATAACAAGCAACAGTTGGAAATGAAAACAATACTCATGTGGCTTATACGCCCTCATACCCGACGTAGATTCATACGTATGTACATATGTAAATACATTCAGAAGAATAAAGAGATAACAACAGCAAGTGAGATTAAAAATAAAAAAGAAAAACATGTTGACATGTTACAAAACTTTGTTTGAGTGGTGGTATCAACTTCGTATTATTATTGCTTCAAGAAAATACGAAGACTTTATTAAGTTCGTTGTTGTTGTTGTTGCTATTGCTATTATTGTTCGTATCCTTTTGAAGCAGATTAAGAAGAAATAAAAGAAAAACAAAAATATTAATACGATGTGCTCTTTTTTTAAAGTAAGAGAAACTTATATTTACATTTGTGTGTGTGCGTGTGTGTGCCTGTGTGTAAGTGATTGTTTTTAAGTAAGAAAAATAAAGGAATGTGTATGCGAAAGTGTGACTTTTTACTGTTTTGCATAATTGCTATTGCTAACATGCTTAAACAAACACAGACAAGCTATCGTTCGTTGATGGTTTATCATTACACATACACTTGTTCAAACACTTACACACATTGACAAAAACCGAAAGATCCTGTGTAATTGTGTAAGACATTTTTGCGTATAAAAGCCGTCGCAGGATATGCAACAATTTCATTCGTTTAATAACAACGCACTAGTTTCAACGGCTTAATATCGGTGCTCTCAGTCTCTTGGATTAAAATAAAACACAACAAAATTTTTGGATTATTAGAAAGGAATTTAAAGGAATAAAAAATATAAAAATATGAATTTAAATTGTGTTTGTGTGTGTGTTTAATTTGGAATATATTTTTGAAATAAATAAAGCAGTGTGTTGTGTTTTATTTTTTGTTTTTGTTGATGTTATTAGAGAACATCTTGTAAAATGCTGGAAAAGTTATGAATGAATGAATTTCTTTTTATACGGATTTCATTTGAAAGCAACAAGTGTTTTAAATATTAAATGGAGTGTAAATATCTACTTTAATTTCTTTTTGCTAAAATAAAAGAAATATGTTGGAATAATAAATAGAACGACTTAGTTTTTATTATTAAAATGCAAAGCAGTATTATGATAAAATTAAATATTTAAAAAAATTAAATATTAAAAAAAAAGAAAATATAAAATGTATAATGGATATATATATAAATATATATTGAATATATTGAATAAATTTAAATAAAAAAATTCGTATTAAAGCCCAGTTTTCTATTAAAAAATGATAATAATACAAAATCAAAGCTAAATAAAAATATAAAATAAAAATTAATAACAAATAATATGAACACAAAATATCGATTTTATTTTGATTTGAATATGAAAAAATCATGATAAAGCGAAAAAGTTATTAATTAAAAAATATATTAATTAAAAAATAAACTAATAAAAATATGATCTTAAACGGAATTTTTAGTTTCATATTGCTACGAGAAAAGTTTTTATTTGTCGAAAAAATTGATAATATTAAAAATATGAAAAATAAAAGTAAAATAATAAAATATGATAAAAAAGAAAAGAAATAATTAAAAAGATTTTCTTGAAAAATTTAAATATTAAAACAAAATAAAATATAAAAAATGCATTAAAAATTTTTAAAAAACTTAAACAGTTTCAAAAAATAATAAATTAATAAAAAATATAAATATATATATAAATATATGTAAATATATAAAAATATAAATAAAATTAAAAATAAAATACCGAAATTTTTTTGAAATATTTAAATAAAATATAAAAATATTTTAATTTTAAAAATATTTAATTTTTTTTAATTAGACTTAATTTTTTTGAATAAAAATAATTATTAAAAGAATGAAAAGAAAAAGAAACTAAAATATAAAATTAAAAATAATACAATAAGTTCGATAAACCTCTATAATGAATAAATAAATGCTCTTATAAAATAAATAGACTTTAAGTTAATTTTTTTAGACTTCTTATTATTATTTTTCTTTTTTGATAAAAATAGTAAAAAAAATAAAAGAAAAAAAAACTAAACTTTATAATTGAAAATGAATACAATAGAAATGAATGAAGTATAAATAAGCGACTTTTAAATTCTACTCATAAAATATTCATAATTTATAAAATCAATAAATAACTTTAAATAAAATTTTGTTGTGATCGTAAATAAATTAAATTAATATAATAAATAAGAATAAAAATTTAATAAGGAATAAGAAAAAAATAATTAATTAAAAAAATAGTAGTTGTTCTACATAATTAAAAAAAATTAATTAAAAAACTGTAAAAATACAATAAATAACAAAATGATAAATTATAATGAGAGGAAAATATAAAAAACTAAAAATTATGGGTGCCTTTTTGTTAAGAATATTTAAGCTTTAAATTGGGTGTTTTCTTAAATAATTATTTTACTAAATTTTTTTTAATATTTGAATGCGTTTGTTTTTTATATGATATACATATACACCCAAACCTATTTTTACACGTTTTTTTTACGCGAATTTGAAATAACACGGTTTTTTTTAACAATTTACCATTTATTTGTTCGCTCCTTTTTATACGGATAAAATCGTTTAATAAAATAAAAACTCTGTGTACACTATTGAACTAAATCTGTGCGTTTTTATAAAGTTATTCAATTTTATAGGCATATGTAGGCTGCTGTATCAATCCTATGTATATCTTTTCACTTTGTTTATACACTTACATACATACATAATATTTATCTTTTTTTACGCGTTTTTTTACACGGTATCCACTGGAACGTATCTACCGTGTAAAAAAAGGTTTGGGTGTATATCGAATATATCGAATAAAATACTTTTTTTGTGTAGGAGATAAAAACTTAAACGTCCAACATATTGGACAAATGTCTGAAAGAGTTAAAAAGATAAAATTAAAAAAGAAGTAAAGTGAATATTAATATCTCGCTCTTTACCCCAAGGTTACAAGCTAATTCAATAGTTGGAATAGGCTGTCTAGAAGATTTCTGCTTTTAAGTCCACTTATAGCTCAAAAGAAGAAACCGGACTTCGATTAACCATCTCATAGAGGAGAGCTATATCCCTCTTTATGTAGTTTGCAGTTGGTCTAAATGTCAATAAAGTTAAATGATGTGAAGTGTTGGTGGTTGCGAAATTTCCATGCCCATTTTATTTGAAAAATGTGTTGGATTGTTTTTAATAGAATAGGAAGAAATTCTGATCCATATATGTACTTAAAGGTACAGAAAATAGGGCATCGATGTTTGGGTATCACTTACATCGGGTTATCTACTAAGTGGTTTCAAAACCACCGTTCTGTAAAGACTGTCAACTATTACGTCTGAAAAATAAATATCAAATATTTAGTGAAAGGTTTGCCATTTACAGTCACCGTAGTGTAGTAACCAGTACGTTGAAATATGAGTAAATATTTCTCCGGCAGCAGATTTCAGGCAAAACTCTGAGAGTTAATAAAGTTGCCATGAATAGCTTCCCAAAAATCTGTCGTTAGGAATCGTTTTCAAACTGTAGGTCCCGTCATGAATAAAATTAGCACACACAACATGAATGGTGTGAGAAGCTAGGTCGTAATCTTGACTGAATGGTTGTAATGACCAACGATGTCTTTATGTGTTTGCCATTTAAGAATATGGATTCCTAAACAACCGAAGAATGTGTAAAAATACAATAAAAATACTATTAAAGTATAGATCCAAGCATGGCAAGTGCTGCAACCAGTGCAAAGTTTAATAAAATTGTATTTGGCGAGGTTCAGGCGAAGTTCCATAGAAATCACGGCTTTATGTGTTTTTTGAAACCGAAAGATGGATAACTCTTTATTATATTCCTTCCAAAAATAATAAAAAATTTCGCGAAAAATTATTGAAAATTTCCTTCGTTAATCTTTTAAACTTTTGCTTGACACAAATGTCTCTTGAGAATCTAGAGACAGATAAATGAGTGTTAAAATAATGGTATTTCCAATTTATTATTTATTAATGGACTTTAACTCTGTTATGATATGCTAATTATCTATGATTTTAATTTCCTTGTATGAAATTGTCTTTTGATAAAAGATCTTTTAATGAATTTTTTATTCCATGATTAACACAAACACTCATCTTAAGTTTTCGGTAATTGACTTTAATTGCTAAAATATTCCTATTAATTGTAGAAGACTGTCTCATATCTGTGGACAATAAGAACATTTTGAAATTAAAAGTTTATTAATGAAATTGTTTTGAAGGCTTACTTTTCATAACCGGTCCCGTTTAATGACCTTTAAAATGGTGCTTTTAAAAATGTTTGCTTTTAGACCATGAGTGGTTTTGTTTATCGAGATGTTTTAACGCTTTATCAAGGGAATTAATTTTACAAAACTTTTGTCTTGGAAACAAAAACACAGGCTTTTATGTTTTTAACAAAAGGAGTAAACGCACTTAAAATGACAGTAAATTCTATCAGTTGTAAAAGTCAAAAGGCCAAATAGCAATATGGCTTGCCATTATGTAATGTATTTGGGTTTCAAACTAAAGTAAGCGATAAATAGCAGGGTTTGGTAGACACAGTTAGTCTTATATACATATGTTATCATTGCTCTGTCAAAGATGGACTAAAATATCCATAATATCGCATGGTAAGACCATCATACTTTATAAGATATTCCTACAATGTTTCCTCCAAGCCTATTGGCCTGACAAACCTCAGGATGCTGCTCGGTGTCAATAATGCCAATTCCCTATCCAATAATAAGCTCTTATGATTCATTATCATTGTAATCTACAGAATCTACATGTTGTGCTCGAGATAATCCCCTTCTAAACACGTGTACTTTAAGTGTACAGTGCTCTGTTAAAAGATCGGTTATTAATCTCATGTTATTTTTCGATGTTCTGTTGCATGATCCCTATCCATATCTCCTTTAGTTGTAGTTTCCCAGGAATTTTTGATTCCCTCAAACCCTCTTGGTTTTAGAGGAGTTTTTGCCTCTCTTTATATTATCTTTTGTTGAGCATCCCTTTAGAAACGTTCACATGATCTGGGAGTCAGCGTAACATTATTCTGTTTATTTAGCTGATCCAGCTTTCTTCATATCGTCCCATACTATCTTCGATTTAGCCTCATAAGAGCCAAGTGCCTGACAGATAAAGGAATACTATGCTGGGTTCCAGGTCATTGTATCATATGGGGTACGCAGTAGAGATTGAACACATAACTCTCAAAGGGTGGAGCGGAGAATTGCGTGTTAGAGCGATTGGTCTGGCTGCCTTTTGGTTATTTCTTTTCTATTTTCCTGATTTTCTCCACGAGGTAATCATGCTGTTCATAAGAGGAGAAAAAGCCAATGACCGTAGCAAAATGTAATGATCAGCAATGTAGGAATACCTGCAGCACACTTAAACGTTTTACGAGTTTTTATTCATTCCTACAAGTTAAAAGCTACATGGTGACGTATACGTTATATTAAATTGAATTGAAAACAATATTGCTTATACGCCATACGGGCGATAATATTTCAGTATTAGAATGTATGTATGTGAGCTGTTGGAAATGCGATTCCAGTCCGTAACCTACTTTTCTGTTTTAAAAGGAAGACTAAATCAGATCACACAAATCCATGATTTCCACGAAACTTTTATTCCATTATAATACTTGGACCTGGACATTACGGGTGACCATACTCTTTCTGAAGATGTCTCTTACTGTACAGCAAAATTTGGTCGTGTTGTGTGGCTCGTGGCACCTTCTTGTTGAAAGCACATGCCGTACAGCTCGAAATCTTCAATTGCAGGACACAAAAAAGGTTGATTATCATATCTGAATTGAATTGGGGGACTAATGGGAAAGTTAAGCGTACAAAAGACACGTTCCTTTTCACACAGCCACTCCTTTCCAAATGTCAACCTCACCCACTGTCCTTCAAGGGCTTGGTGTCCCCTGTCACGCTGACGAGGCTCTGACGACCGACCAGGGGCAATTTGCATGCCTGGAGGCGATGTTGGCAGCCCCAACACCAGAATCGGACGGTATAGCCTAATAAGCTGTACGTCTTAAATAACTCTTATTACCGAAACCAAGCGACCCTACACCCGAACATATATACATATATATATCTGAATTGAGAGTAACGGTTCTTCCAGGATCATATTCGAAAAAAATGTGGCCCAATGGCAAATCCAGGCTTTAATGTGCCCCAAACAATCATTTTATCATATGCACTGCCTTTTCACAATCATTTCTGGGTACACCGAACTTCACCCAAACATTCAACATTAAAATCTCGTTGCCCCAGCATTCAATCGTCATATTTACGGTATTTCGAATGGAAAACCGGCTTTAATTGCTGCGTGTGTTGGTCACCGTAGTTTAGTAGGTAGTGTGTAAGCTTCAATTCTCGGCTCAGACATCTCGGACTAAACGAAATATGAAAAAATTATTACTGCCTTCGATTTCCTATCAGCAAAAAATCTTCTGACAAAAAATCTAAAAAAAATTGTCACGAAAACGAGAGATGACGCCGAAAGGTAGGACTCACAACACGAGTGGTATGAGAAGGTAGGTTGTAATCCTAACTAAAAGATTGTGATGACCAATTAAGTCAGCAAGTACGTTGGAGTTTATAGGGATATTGGTGCAAATCTGAATACAAAATACGCTCCAATAAGTCATAATATAAGCCCAGTTAGGGAGAACTCTGAGGAATCCTTAAATACCAAATATCCGCCACACTTTCTCTAACAGAAGTTATGTTTTCAGCAATGTGTCCATTACAGTGATGCAGAGGTCTGGCCACGTATGTAACGCTTTTGGTGTATATAAACTTCTTTAAAATCTTGCCAATTCCTTGCACTATGGATTGATTATCATGACCATAATCACTATGGGGTAATTATCTTGAAAAGTGGCCACGTTTAATATTTTTACGCTTTGTTTGGTTGTCAAATTAAATGTATACAGATATACATACATACATAATTGGTCATTACAACCATTCAGTTAGGATTACCACTTATGTAGTGTCTGTTATTTTTATATATGAGCGGCGGGACCTACAGTTTAAAGTCGACACCGAACGTCAATTTTTCTGAGAATATTTTTCATGGCAATTTTGTTTAAACTCAGAGTTTTTGCCAGAAATCTGTTGAAAGTCAGTTTCTGAAGAAATATTTTTCTTATTTCGTTTTGTTGGAGATGTCTGAACCTTGGCCTCATGTCTAATAGGTCAACAAATTATCTAATAAACTTCGGCGAATTCAACTCAACTTACACGAATAACATTCGTTAAATAAAAGGGCGGTTCGATGCCACTAAATTGATTTGCTGTTGGTTTAAATAATTATTTAATACATACATTAATATTCAATGACAGTAATATGTTTTAAAAATTAAAGTATTCAACTTAAACTGCCTGAAAGTATAACTTAATTTAAATTTAAATAACTAAGCTAGGCTTAAATCATCCTAACGTTATGCCTTTAGTTATTAATTTTCTTATATTAAATTTCTATTACAGGAAATGTGTATAAATATGAAATATTTGTATAAAATATAAGATTTTTATAAACAAAACGAAAATAATTAAAAACAAATACCAAAAACATGTAATACCAGTTCGTATAATTTAAATTTAAAAATTGTGTTATAAAATGAAAGTTAAATTTGCTCATTAAATTAAGATAAAAAAAATACGAAAAACATAACCTCAAAATAAACTCCCTTTTGCCATAAAGAAAACACTACAACAACAACAGTAACAACACTAAATAAGTGTGTAACATAAATAGACAGACAAAATGCACAACAGTCTTCTTTTCATATGCGGCTGTTGTTTCTTGATCATAATTACCACTTTGGCTATTGTTTATGAAACAAAACGTATAATATTGTTGAACAATAATTATTGGGACGAAAGCACGGAGACGAATAACGATAATGATGACAGCATTATTATGGAAAACGATATCAATAACAACAACAACAACAACAACAACAATAACGATAATTATCATTTGAATTTAAGAAATTTGGCTCATGATTTACAGACTTTAGCGACTGGCTATTTTCTAACAACAAATGATAGTTTACAACAACAACAACAAGAACAACAACATCAACTATATACAAGTAATTGGTATGAAGCATTTTATAAAATCAAACATCGTAAGAAACGTGAAATAATCGAATATGACAATATGGGTAATCGTGTTTATAATGTGGGCGTTCTAATGGCATCCCACTTAGGTAAGTACAGGCAAAAATATATACTGTTGTTGTTGTTTTTGTTGTCATTATTATTATTATTGTATTATTATAAGTAAAATGTATGTGTGAGTGTGTGTTCGTTTGAGCTGGTATTTATTGCAATATGATACAAAATTAATAAACATTTAAATAGTGACACGTACATATGCAAGAGTAAGCGTCTAAGTATAAATATCACACACACGCACACACACTTATGTATGTATATAAGTGTTAATAAGTAAACAAAATATGTTTGTTAATATTTTCTTTTGCTTTTAATTTGCCATTTTTTCTTTTCTTTTTCATTTTCATTTTCTTATTGTTTTTTTTTTTCATTTTGTTTTAGATTCACCTTTTGACTTGGAACGTTGCGGTCCGGCTGTGGATTTAGCTTTAGATGTCATTAATAAAGAATTTTTAAGTCCACATAATATAACGTTACGCAAGGTTCAAGCTAGGTAAGTAGAGTACAGTATCAAGGGGGTCTTTTATTACAGATTTACATACTAATACACCCGCAGATACATACATTAGTAATATTATTGTAAAGATTTAAAGAATTTGTATAAAAAAAATTAAAACTTTCTCACAGTAATAAAAGCATTCGAGAAAAACATTCGAGAATTTTTGCCAGAAATCTGCTGAGAGGAAGTCGCCGAAGAAATATTTTTTTTCATATTTCGTTTTGGTGTCTGGCCAGCGATACGAACCCGGGCTTTACGTTTAATAAGCCAACACACTACTTACTAGACTACGGCGACTTCAAGTTGTAGGTGTTTGAAACAAATTATCAGTTGTGGTTTTGTAAAACGTATGTAAGTATGTTCAAAAAGTCATCTTCCTTGCGTAGAAGATCTACAACACTTAGGGGATGCCACTACTCAAGCATTGTATTGTGTTGCAACAAAGAAAGAGGGAGTAGTATTGATAGTGTGACAGGAAAAACTTCTGTAGTAATCGAGTGCTGTACACATGTTGTGCATCTAAAGTGTGAATTATTTTTATA
Organism: Sarcophaga subvicina; assembly: GCA_936449025.2. Taxonomy (NCBI): domain Eukaryota; kingdom Metazoa; phylum Arthropoda; class Insecta; order Diptera; family Sarcophagidae; genus Sarcophaga; species Sarcophaga subvicina. Next base: position 26,788,503 of record OW388084.2, on the reverse strand, counting down.
AAGCATTGTGCGATTTACTGGACCACAAATGGATGAGCTCTACGTAAACCTGTTTCTTTATTGCCCTTGAGCAGATTACGTTCAAGTAGAGATAACACATCGAAATACGGTGCTCTAATGGGTAAATAGATTTGAATATTCTGCTGCCATTAATAAACACCATAGCCTTCTCCTGTATGCGGTTGAGAAGTCTCACAATAAATATCGATCTCCTGGGCTATACTTGAGAGTTGTATTCCATTCTCGGACGGATACCATTAATTTAATTTATAGGCTATTCAGTCAGGATTACGAGTTTTACACACTAATCATGTTGTGTGTCCGAATCTAAAGTTTAAAGTCAACGACAGTTTTAAGAAGCTTTTCATGGCAATTACGTGTTTTCAGTTTTTTTTTTTTGCCAGAAGACTGCTGCGTCAAATTAATATTTTTTTATTGTTCTTTCCCTTCGTTTCGTCTAGTAAGTTAATACCCTACCTATGGCGATCATATGTATATCGGATGGATAAGTGGTGTAAATAGTAAAGGGTTCAGATTGTGTAGTTCTTGTAGCAACTTTAGTGTGCTAATGCCTTAGTGTAGGGGATATCGATTCGAAACTTTTGTATGATAATGATACAGATGTTTTTATTTATTAATAGAGTTGTGGCAGTGCATAATGGTTCATAATGGTTAATTCTATGCTCAAAATAAATCGGTTTGATGTGACTTTTTTCGGTCGTGACGATCTTCTATGAGGAGATCTGTTTAAGATGTGTAATTTTCACCAAAGCGAAAGACCAAAGTAATGGCCATAAACCATACTGCGAAACGGATTCTGAATATGAAATCTGCAACTACTGCCCTCTGTGACAGCCAGGCTGTAATTAGTTTTTATTCAAGTGAAACCTTCAGCTTTAAATTGGTTAGAAATTGTTGCAAACTGCCTAGAGCAACTCTCTCAGCAGTTTTGTGGCAGTTTATTAGGGGCTCCTGGTTGTTGTATGGCTAGTAAATTTCCTAGAAGAGACACACTCCTACCGAATACCAGTCCACATGTAAATATACTTCTGATGGCTGTCTATTAGACAAATGTTTTTATTGGTCTCTGGCAAATCCAGGAAAGAATCTTGATTTATTGCCAAACACACCTGTTCTAAACTAACTAGGAAACGTACTTCAATTAGAATTTAGGAACATATCTGTCATTCACTCTATTCTTATTGAGTAATGGATAGGTAAATGTAGAGACTTCTCTTTACTGTAAATGAGTTCTGTAGAGGCATGTTGCCTTAGACAGATAGATATTGTAGATATTGGATCGATTATAATACTGATCAAACTTTCATTCTGGTTTTCAGCTTGACTCTATAAAAGACACTCTTTATATGGGAAGCCTTGAACACCTATGTGTTTTCCTACGAACTTTGTTTTAACAAAGCTCCACCATTTAATTCCAGCCTCCAGCCACCATTTAATTATCCTCTTTCAAATGGTAGATATGGTTGATCTTTAGTATTTCTTATGTCTGCATGAGTGCCACTTTTGCTCTATTAATTGAGAAAGTTCCTTGCCTTTGTTACTGCTTGGCCAACCAAGTCGAGGTGCATCTTTAACTTTGAAATTTCTGCAACAAGAGCTTACATTCTCAGTCCCACCAAATAATTTCTTCATATTTCTTTATAGTAAAATAATATTAAAAGTATTTTACTTGTACTTGTACTATGGTGACCTTTTTCTATGCGTTGTTCACTTTATTTGTATAAAAGTTTTTATTTTTATTTTCACATTTTCAACAGCAGAATTAATTGATCTTTCATGTATAAGTCCGTTAGCATTTCTTTTATCTATTTTTGTAATTGTTTTATAACAGTTTCATTCATTTCAACTGCTGCATGAATGTCATTAATTTGTTAATTTCATATAAAAGAAGACTAAACGTCAAACAATTATTTTTCTATGATAGCACTGAAGTGTTGTACAGCGAAGGAGAGAGTGGTAGACTATATAACAGAATAATTTTTCTTTGAGAAATGGCAGATTTTTTTAAGGTCTACATCAGTTGAAAAATCTGGCATGGAAAGTTAACCGAAAAATGTGCTGCAGATGATTTAGGCACTTAAAGACTAAGTAAGACCCCGCTTAGCGCGAGGTATACATTGAAATAAGTTCCAGCGCTAAACGAAACAGCGTTAAAGGAAACAACGTTCGTACTGTGATTGCGACTTCAGAAAATACGGTTGGAATCTTTATTCTGGACAGACTAGCAAAAGAGCGTTGAAACAGACACATTGTATACACCGTCGCTATATAGTGCACTGCTTTTGGTTGGTGCATGGCCGTTTCATTTGCTCTCATATACAACAAGTATCAATACAGTGTGCTATTTAAGGGAATCGCAATACTACCGCGTAATACTGAAACAGCGTTAAGCGGGGTCTTACTCTATACAACTATAATTCGCCAATAGGGATCCCCTTAGATATTACGAGCTACTAATACAAAGAGGACAATACATTTATACATCTCTTGGTGGTATTCATGTTGGCACCTTTTACACAAACTCTAAAGGAATTACGAGTCGGCGACAGAAGAAGAAATCATTATTCACTTAATGAGCCACTGTCTAACATTGTGGCTAAGTGGCCTAAGAATTCTTGGAAGGCGTATCCTTAATGGAATCGGCGGAAATGAAACTGAAAAACATTGTCTTTTACACAAGGCAATCAAAATGAATTCGTTCGGAATGTTATGTTGGAGGAGTTAATCGAATTATTTCTCTCATGAAACGTGGTATCATAAAGAGTCTAATGAAATGACTTAGTTGAGGACAACGCGTGGCTATGTGAGGTGACATTACGTAATATAACCTAACCTATCTCTACCATATCTTCCCGTCTGTTTATTGTTAAATGCGTCACACAAAGGCAGAAGGATATGCTAGAAAACTAGCAACCGGTTCGTATTATTCTTTTTGAGGAGTGCATCGAATCTTTTCTCTCATTAAACGTGGTAGTATAAAGGGTCTAATGAACTGACAACGCGTGGCTATGTGAGGTGACATTACGTAATATAACCTAATCTATCTCTACCATATATTCGTGTCTGTGCATTATTGCTTGTTAGAAGAGCTCTGTTGTATCCCCATGATGTTAAACGCGTCTCATCTCGCCCTTAGAACAAACCTTTCAAATGGAGAAAGAAAATAATTGCAGTTGTATTCAATAGACTGGACGGTAAACAAATTCTCACAGTATTTACAAGTTCTTTTCGCATGACGGTTTCCGCTGTCGGAGATATGTGATTTAGTATTGTGATAGAAATATATTAGTATTATGCTGAAGTCGCCGTAGTCCAAGAGGTGGTGTGTTGGCTTATTAGACGTGAGGCCATGGTTCAAACCCCAGCTCGGATATCTCACACAAAACGAAATATGAAAAAGTATTTCTTCGGCGACTTCCTTTCAACAGATTTCTTATAAAAAAATTTTAGAATAAATAAAATTGCCATGAAAAAGTTTCTTAAAACTCTGTCGTTCGGAGTCGACATTAAACTGTAGCTTCAGCCACTCATATATACAATTAACACACACAACATAAGTGGTGTGTGAAGCTAGGTCTTAGTCCTGACCAAAAGGTTGTAATGACCAATTATGTATGTATGTATTACGATAGATAAGAGTGCATTAAGTTCATTTAGTACGGCTGTATCCCTTAGGTCATTACATAGCCGAAGGTTTCCCTTTTTTGGTATCATAACCATCACGCTCTTCGTCCACAAAGACGGAATGGACTCTTGTCATCACACCCTCCTTATTGTGAGTGTTAAAACTTCCATAATTTGCTACCCGCCATGTTTTAATGACTCTGTGGTCTTAGGTTTTTAAAATTCGTTAGTTTGTTTAGTATTTTAGAGAGTGATAGGGTTGTGACTGTATTGTTGCTAGACAGTTTGTCACAACTGTTTCTTCAATTGTTCCTTTGTATCCAGTTATTGACATTTTGTCAAATCGTGTGCCATATTAAATGCAAAAATGGAAAAAAAAACTTGTTGCTTTCATTTGAAAATCCAATAATTTCTATAATTTTTATAGTGTCATACAAACCCCCAACCCACCCCTTACTAATCCAGTCATCCACCAATCATCCACTAAAAATTGTAATGCTTTGAAGAGGCTATAAAAGGTTTATAAAATTAATGGTTCGTATTTAATTGTATGTCTTATAAGAAATTAAAACTGAAGATACAATGCTCTACAGCTTAAGCTGTAAGATACAAATAAAGAAAATTGGAAAAGAAAAGAAACACGATAGATTATACGAAATTAATGTTTTTGTTTTCTTTTTGTTGTTGGTTTTCTAAGAAAATATTCTAATTTCTAAAATGAATTCTTTTCTCTTTTTTTGTTGTTGTTGCTGTTGTTTTTTTTTTCATTTGTTTAGTTATCCCTCATGTTCGGGTGCCAAAGCTCCTGGTTTAGCTGCTGATATGCACTTTAAGGATGATGTTATTGCTTTTATAGGACCAGCATGTGCCTTTGCTTTGGAACCTGTGGCTCGTCTAGCTGCCTATTGGAATTCACCCATTATAACCGGTATGGGTGATCAGGTATGTGCTCCATGGCGTTTTTTTTTTGTTTGTTTGTATATTTTAAGGATTTCTTTAAACCAACAAAGGTGGCAATGAAGCTGATACAGTGGTATTATGTTGTTGATGAAATTAAATTTGAAATTAATTGGCTTTAGATGGGGTGGCAAGATGGAGTGGGGAATGCTCGTAATTATGTCTTTTATTTACTTTGCATGCTTGAAGGCAATTAAATCTTATTTACAGCATTTGTAGCACGTGAATGGAATAGATTAATGGCATCTGAAAATTGTATGGGGGTAAGGAAATGGAAAAACGGCATGATTTCCTTTAAATAAAAACAAAATATTTAAAAAATTCTTAACAAAAGCTTAGGGCATTAAAACATGAAGAATTTTTTTTCCTTCGCTTCAATGATAGGTTTTTGTTGAGCCAATATAATACATTGGGCATCAGTAGAAGTCCGATTATCGTACGGCGGAGTACGGCGATCATATTGTTACGTTTTTACATTTTTTAAAACGTTTAAAATATCAGGTCGTAGATTGCAAACAAAAATAATAAAAATAAATTTGTGTTTAGTTTTAATTAAATTATTTATTGTTCGCACAATTCTGTGTGCAACAGTTCACAACTTGATGTAAACAACAACAATTGCTTTGTTTATTATTCCTCTTGCCACTATTTTGCATAAACAATAACAATTACTAGTCAATGGTTCGACAGATCTTTGTAACGGAGATCTTCAAACCACGATTACTTTCTTCAAACACACCGCGTCTTTGCACAAAACAGGCTGCACTTTTACTGACTTTGTTACCTGCTTTGTATTGCATTTTATATGGCAACGTAAACAGTCCAATGAATGTTCTTGAAGTCGAATGTTCGTGGCTTCGCCTTCTCGAGATCTCTATAAATGTAAACATCGTTGTTTCATTATTGTTGTTTGTGTATTTTGTTTACATTTACTCTTGTAGTGTTTGTTGTTGTATTTTTGTTTACTTCTTTATAATTTTTTTATGCTGGTGTTTGTTGGTATATTTTTGTTTATAATTTTAATGTTAAACGATGTAAAAGCAAATACCAGTATCTAGATTTTTCCATTTTCGTAACAGTATGATCAATTATACGGTCCTCAATCTGTGCAAGGTATGCCTATGTTTTCTCCGATCCTGCTGCTCTGCCGAAATTCAGCATATTTTTCAGTGTCAGTAAGGGTTACTCTCTGTCTAGTACTTGAAAAACACCCAGGTGTTTTCTTCTAAGATGCCTAAACCACGCTTAGGTTGAAAGTATATGTTCAAGTGATTCCCCACAGAAACTGTTCTTGGAATCGAAGTGATCCATATACTGCACAAGAGTCCCATTCAGAACATAAGTCTGATACAAAATTGTAATTTCTTACTATTACCTGTAAACCTGAATATAGGTTTTGGCCCGATCAGCCCGGAAGCAAGCTTATCTGCCTTCAAGATGTCTCTGACTCCACTGCTCCTGTTTTTTTACAGAAAAAGTATTTCAGTGGTTAAGGCGTGGATTACTGAATTTCGTTGTGTGCTTACAAACGCTCTGGACTCACAATAACTGAAAAAAAATTCAAGATACATTTCTAGCTAATCGGAAATTGAGGGTATGAGGAATTGGGAATGTCATAGACGTATTTTATTGCCCAGTGGTCTAAATTTTCAACGATCATCTGTTTATGACAAAGCTGGATGCTGCGTTTATTCCCAACGCAATCATAAACACAATCCTGTGATAACTTCGCAGGAGTGTTTAATACTTTCCAACCGCAATGTGTACGAGTTTTTGTGTCGTTTTACAAACCTGGGTAAAATGAACGTTTACAACACGGGTGGTGTACGAAGCTAGGCTGTAATCCGTGGTTAAAGATTCCCAAGGAATATAATGTAGTCTATGTAACGACTATGGTTTCAAAAACTTCCGTCTGAGAGTGCTGTCATCATGTGATAACTTCGCAGGAGTGTTTGGTACTGTCCAACTGCAGTGTGGACAAGTTTTTGCATCGTTTTGTAAACCTGGATAAAATTACAACACACGTTGAATACGAAGGATGAAATCCACGGTAGAAAATTCCCATGGCCAATAATGTAGTCTGTGTAATGAGTTATCTATTTATTTATTTATTCAATATCGCCCGTCTGACAGTGCTGTTTAGTGAAAGACTTGCCTGTTACAATCGAAGAACGCGTAAAAGTAGTTAAAACTCACAAAAAACTGATGATTTAAATATGGAACACTTTGAGCACTTCTAGTACTTCTAGTAAAGAATTGAAAAGACTGGAAACGGTAGAGATATAGTGAGGCTTGTGCATCATTACAATTTTTGCATCTTCACTTTGAGGAAATATAGCCGACCCATTTAAAAACTTAACGGCCTTATTTACCCGCTCATGTATAACATGTGAAAAAATTATTTAAAATGTAAATACTTTAGATTTTACTATTGAGTACTAAATTCTTTATTTGATATTTTCCTATTTCTCTATTACCTCTCCAGCCACCCTCTGAAGGAGAATTGACGGTAACATCTGGTATTTTGGGTCGTATACACAAATGGAAAAACGAAAGTACGGTAAGTATGGTAAATAAACACCTAAACTTGTAACTCATTAATTAGAAAATACAATATGTTAGTGTATATGTGTAATATTTTGAAAAAAAAGAAACTTTAGAGTAATTCATCATTATTGCCTATCAAATAAATATGTCATGAGGTCAAACGCCTTTTAAATAAAAATATGTATTATATGCCGTACAAAATATTGTACAAACTCTTAAGGGATTAATAAAGTTTTTGTATACATCACATGTATATAGAAAATAAAAGCAAATTGAAAATAAAATTCTCAATAAAAAATTTAATAAAAAGGACTTTAAATTGTTTTCAACAATTTTCAAATTAAAAGTTAACACTCAGCTGTCACTTACTCTCTATCACTTTCTGTTCTATTGCTGTGGGTATTTTCGTAATTCAATGCAAAATGGTCAACTTTCTCCTATACACTGAGGAGATGAATTGATTGTTTCAAGAGTACTAGTGTAAAAATACTCAAAGCATGTTACAAGTGTGTGTTAGTAACCAATGAATGAATGTGTGAATGTATTGGTATTTTGTTATTTTAAAATAATTATGCTTCGGTACACATCTTTTGCCACACATATCCAATTGAAATCCATACTCTATATGTGTTTACATACAATCTATACCATCTGTACATGTGTGTTAGTATCTCTATTGAGTATTGTTGGCTTCGTTTATCTCTTGTTGAGTACGTGCTCTTACTTGATTTGATGTTTCATGACATTGACATTGAATAAGTTTAACACAACCACAAGGACAATTGTTGCCGACACACACATAAACTCATAGACATATGTATGTATACAACGGCTATAAGAAAAATCGTTTTAAGTGAGAGTAGCATGGTAGGAGAGTACATATGATAATTTGTTATGGTTATAAGGACACATGGACACAATTTGATACTCACAGCACAATTATTGGCCGGCAATACATGCATACATATTACATCGATAGAACAGATAGAACTACAAATTGTTTCTTATTAAACTGAAATAATTTTAAAAGACTTTATTCTTAACGAAGGTCAAAACCAATATTATTTTATATTTTAAATAAAAAAACTTGTGGGATTTTATTCCATTTAAACGTTGATTGGGAAGTTGAATAAATTAAATGCAATTGTAGGGTTCTGTAGGGTTTTAGGTAATACATAAAAACGCAAATTCTGGAACGGATAAAATAGGAATGAAAACGTAAAAAATATTCAATTGCCTGTAACCAAAGAATATGGATATAAAGAATGCGCATCATGTAAAAGTAAAATTTCTTATGGCGGGTCGTAACATCACGACCCGCTCTCACCAAATTTTTTTTAAAAATCATTTCTGGGTAAGGGGAGAGGAAGACAGAAGGAAAATGAACACAAACAAAGAGCGTAGCAATGTGTTGCTCTCATCGTACGTATGTACATGTGCATGTATTCTTGTATTTTGATTTAGTTATCGATCAGACTGCGACAATAATACATGTGCTACGGATGCTTTATCATTTTATTTCAGAATAACACTCGAAGAATATTTTGTGTTAATAATGTTCTATGTCATTGGCTGGGCGTATTTTATTTTTTATTTTGTCCCATAGTATATTTTTTTTAAATGCTTTGGAATGCTCGTTTTTTTTCTTTTAATAAAAAATGGTTTTTTTTTCTTTTTATTTTTATTTATCTAAAAAACATGGCCTAATTTTTAAGAAAAAGATGGATAGCTTTATGTTCTTTTAATAATAAAATCGATGTTTTATTTTATTTTTATTTATCCAAAATTATTAAGCCAAAGATAGACAGCTTTACATATGTATGTTGATGAAATGAAAATAAAAATAGAGTATATTACTAACACTTTTATATGGCTGTAAATAAATAAATTCTCTCAAGTTATTTTCTCTCTCTCACTCACTAATCCATAACCATAGGCATGTGTTCACCTAGAGGAAAATTATTAGTAATAATTTCAAGTCTACTTATTAACCCAATGATATGTATATGTGATCGGAAAATATAGAAAAATTGTACTGCACTAAGACACTAAGACACCGTATTTAACTTGGCAAGTATTCTTCCAAAAATCGAAATCATTTCTCATTGATATTAGTGAATACTACTGTGATATTTCTTTGGGTGTATCATTGAAGTCTGAAAAAAGCGACATGAACCTTCTTCTTTAAAAACTGACAAGATTTTTACGCTCTTTTTAACGAACATTCTTGATGTTCGTGTCCTATGTGTGTAAAAAGCCGAAGATGTTCTTACCCTGAGGGTCATTGGTGCCGACGTCTGTTGTTGGTCAAACAACAAAAACGCACGATGAGAACAACGCATGATGAGAACAACGCATTGTTACGCTCTGGGTTTCTGTAACCTTCCCTTCTATCTTTCCCCCCGCGTCCTGAAATATTTTTGAAAAATATTCCAAAATATGTTAAAATGCACATTCTTTATACTTTATTTTCTTTGCTGTAACTCATCATTGGATATTTTATTATTATTGATTATTAGTATAGCCAGACATCGAAAACGTTGGAAATTAGAGACCGACATTAAATTATTGGCCACCCAATTGCTATTCTCTCCCATAAGGCCCTGCACAAGGATGACACTTGCTGCGGCAGAACATATACTAAAATTGGAACTTGAAAACAAGTGTGGTGGAACAATGTTTAATAGGCTGTTACATACATTATCAAGCATTGCAAACGGTAGCATACCGAAAAGCCTGTTGCCGTTTTAGTGAATCAATCGCTTTGGGAGGATCAGGACTTTAGGCTTTAACAAACCTAGGTTCGGACGAACTATAGTGAACACACTCAGAGCCTCAGAATCCTTAAATAGGATGAAGGAGTGCCCAGTGAGAATATTATATTAGAGTGATAGAACATAGAAAGTCGCATTGCAACAAGTGCTGCTTGTTGTTTTGCAGATAATGTATATGGAAGACAATTAAGCCTAAAATAACAAGCAGATCTGTTGCTGGGGTAGTGTACAACACATCCCTCATTTGTATCGCAACAGAACTTCTCACTTTATCATAGAATGTCACGTGGCAATTTTTACAGAGGTAGTCCACTAGAAGAAAACTTCACATAATTCCAGCAAATAAAACCAGAACAGCTTGCCTATAAGTTGAGAAGCCCCTATTCGAATCCCAATGGATTTCAAACTAAGTGGCTTCACTCATTCCAATACAATCCATCTAAGAAGCCTGTCTGAGGCGGACAGATGTGATCGAGGCCTTGGAGACAACTTTCAATGTTCCAGCGCATTTGATGAGAGTTATTAAGGACTACCTAAGGAATAGAGTGCTGATATACGACACGAACCAAGGGCCAAGAAGAAGGCAGGTCACTTCCGGAGCGGCGCAGGGGTCCATATTGGGACCAGATTTCTGGAATGCGACTTACGATGAAATCCTAAGAATAGAGATGCCGGAGGATAATTGCCTAGTCGGATACGCAGACGACATCGCAGCAGTCATTAGGGGCAGAAACACAGACGAAGTCCAACGCAGATTACGACAAGTCATGATGCGGACTAAGCACTGGTTATAATCTCACGGCCTACAGCTGGCCATGCATAAAACCGAGCTGCTTCTGCTAACCAGACGCTACATTCCGATCGAGATCGAAATCAACATAGGCGACTTAGTTATTCCCACGAAGAAATCGATTAAATACCTTGGGGTTAGACTGGACTCGAAACTGACCTACTCAGAGCAGATAGAGTATGCAACAGCGAGAGCAGCTAGAATAACAACTCAACTAAGTAGACTGATGGCAAACATTGGTGGACCCCTCCCAAGTAAGAGGAAGCTACTCATGGAGGCTGGAAATAGCATACTCCTCTATGGGTCTGAAATCTGGGCTACTACTTTGGAAACCCGGATCAGGGCTAGAAAACTACTGTCTGCGCAGAGAATAGCTGCTCTACGAGTGACATCCTCGTATCGCACAGTATTGACACAAGCTGTCCTAGTTATAGCCGGAATGGTTCCCATAGACCTACAAGCATATGAGCGCCGGATGATCTTCAAGGCCAGGCAAAGTACGACTCAACCACAGAGCATAGAAGCGATAAAGCACGAAGTCTTCCTAAAATGGCAATTTCGCTGGAAAAATGAACAGCATGGAAGGTGGACATATAAACTGATTCCCGAGTTGCAAGTGAGGAAAAACAGAAAAAAGGGCGAAATAGACTACTACATAACCATCGCATGGGGAAATGCCGCTCGCCATTCTGTATCTATGAAGAGGAAGAAACGTAAGATGATTCCGAACACACTTTCTTCAGCTGTTGTCGATGGGCAACTCGAAGCTGAAATCGGCGTCATTAGCCCTACAAACGTCGTGCTGAAAATGATAAACAGTAAAGAGAGCTGGAACGAAAAAAAAAATCTAAGAAGCCCCGTTACTCCATGGAAATAGAAAAAGGATAACATAGCAGGTAGGTCAGGCAGTGCAACCACCTAGCGTGGAAAAAGTAGGAATCAAGGGTTAGCAAGATTTATCACCACGACAGCACATACTCGAAGGGCCTTGTTTCAAGGCAACGACCAAACACCTGCTTAGCTGGACCAACAATAGATTAACAAAACGATTAACAAGGCTGAATAACAACCAAGCGGAACTTATGGCAACAACAGCAGCCAACCGGGTAAAATAGAAAATGCTTTGTGGAAGCCATATGTTCCCAAGAGGAGTAAAAGAGAAGAAAACCGAAACGAAGTCTTCATCTTCTACAAATTGTTCTACTGCAGTTGTAGATGGCACAAGGCAATGACTGGATTATATCCTCCTTTGTCCCTTCCGGTTTTCTGATCTATTTAAAGGAGGATCATAATAAAGAATTACACAGACAAACATTATCTTATAATGTTATTTAAATCGGCCAGAAACGCAACATCTTATGGTAAAACGTTAATACACTGAGTGCGACGCTTAATGTGCAACGTGTGTATAACCTCCTAGTCATTGGGACTGAGAGTATTACTCGACAAATTCTTTTAATTCTTTCCATAGTTTTTGTTATTTCAAATATATTTCATGACAAGTAACTGTTTGATGTAAAAACTAATAAATATCAAGTGTATGGGAATTAATGGCCTCTCACTCTAAGCCACTAGTGAATCTATATGTGCTATAAACACATGAAATTTAAATCCCAAGGGATTTCAATACTTTAATAACAGAAAATCATTGTAAATTTTACTGTAAAACATACATTAAGTAAAAGAGCAGCAATAATTACACCATCAAACATGCTGTTAAACTATCACACACATACATTCACAAAAAAAAACGAGAGCGAGTGAGAGAGACAGAGAAATTAACACAATCTGTGTGAAAAATGTCTTCATATGTACACTCACACGCATAATAGAATTGAAAATGAATTTTTATTTATTGTACTTCCAGGGCATGTTTAAGGATAAAACAAAATATCCAACATTAACACGCATGTCTTACTGTCAGTGTCGCTTGAAATTGGTGTTTGCCAGTGTATTTCGTCAATTTAATTGGAAACATGTTGCTTTACTGGTTGATCGTTCGGATTTATTTTCACTAACAGTGGGTAAGAATTTGGAGTACGGTTTGCGGCAAGAGGGCTTATTGAGTTTTGTACGTGAACTGAATGGTAATGAACAGGAACCATATGAAATATATTTAAGAGATGCCAGCATGTATGCAAGAGGTAAGTGAAAGCAGTTAAGAATTAAACAGTTAAGAGGTCTTAGGGTGTTTTAAATTTTTTTTTAAACTTAAATTTGCAAAAAAAAAGGAAAAAATTTATTTAAAAATTCAGAGTACCCAACTGCACTTAGATCGTCAATGTTGCCATAGCTAAACACGATTAGGCTTAAACGTTGTAAGTCCCAAACACGGCGTTGCTTAGACTCAGTGACTACCAACTCTCTTAATTAATTGTTTTTCGAAAGAAAGCTGCAGTTATTTCACGAAACAACCAATATCATCTGCGCCATGTGTTTCCCGGTGTAAATCGCCTGCAACATGTTTCCAAAAGGATGTTAAAGAAGTCACAAGATAGATTATCACACTGTCTGAAACCTCAGTTGATATTAAAAGTTTCTCAGAAGTTTTCCCCAATTCTACAAGTTACGCATATCCGTATCAGCGTGGTAAATTCCGTTGTGGCTTTGAACACTTCAATGCGTTTTGAACTGTGAAGTCGACAATTAGGTTAGGTTAGGTTTGAGAACGTGTACTTGTCATTGGGACAAGTACAATACCAAGAGGTCAAAATTACACATTGTAATACTTACGAGAGGAGAGAAAGAGAGGATAGTAAAGGAGTTAGCGTCAGACAATTAGTGAATAAATGTCAAATTTTCTTTTCTTAGTCCACAAGATTTATAGCGATGTGATTACCTGATCGATAGTCAAATTACCAGGTCTAAAGCCTCTCTGATAAGCCTCAAGTATTTCGTAAACTTTTGTTTTCAATCGTTCACATAATTCGCTTCTTCGATATTTTTACGCTGCATATTACGTTGTGAGACCAGCCATCAGAACTGCGTTCTTTTAATCAATTACTAATACTGAAGTCTTGATCATTAGTAATTAGTGTAATTAGTATCATGCCTATCACAACTCGTATAGTCGCATCTCTAAGACAATTTGTTACAATTCTAAAGAAGACATAACCCTTACCGATAGCAATTCATGGATACAAGTTTACTGTGCCAAATTTTAGACTTTGGCAACTTCTAGAAACCTCACTTTACTCTCATCAAACTGATATGTAAAACTCAAAAGAGACAATTTTTTGAATACCGTATTGTATGACTGCAAAACAATTTGTTGAAATATTTTACAAGATGGTGGTTTTCATAAGCCTGGAACGTTCATAGTGAATTGCTATCGAGACATAGTTCATAGGGCTTTAGAACTCAGTGTTCTTTAGGAATTGTCTGTATGTTGTAGTAAACATCGTAAGCAACAGAATAATAACTGCATGACACAACACTCTGAAAAGATTGACTGGTAGAAGAACAATAGTAGAAGAGCACTGCTTTAGTGCATTATTACAACCCTTCAGTCAGGATTACGACTTAGTTTCTCACACTCTTTAGCCCACAACCAGCATATCTACCGCGTTATAAAAGGTCAGCCAGCTTTAATTGTTGCGCGAGTTGGAGCTTATACGGAAGGCTGTGCAAATCCATGTACATTATACGATATACTGAGCTGTACATACATAATTGGTCATTACAACCATTGAGTTAGGATTACGACATCTAGTTTCTCACACCACTCATGCAGTGTGTGTTAATTTTATACATGAGTGGCGGGACCTACAGTTTAAAGTCGACTACGAACGACAGATTTTTGAGAAACTTTTCATGGCAATTTTATTTACGCTCAGAGTTTTTACCGGTAGTCGCCGAAGAAATACTTTTTGTATTTTATTTTGATGTCTGGTCTGGGGCTCGAACTCTGGCTACCTACTAGACCACAGCGACTTCCACCGACACGGTAGGCATATTTGCATTTTACCACATAAGTCCGAAGAGATTTACTACAGGAAGTTTCTAATACCATTTTAATTACGATGAATAAACTCTACAGTTAAAAAGTTGGACTTGGTAATTACATTAAGGCATTTCGAATTATCGTTTCTAAAGATGGTTATGGATTGATCATCATTTTTAATAATAGTACAAAAACATTTGAATTTATTAGTACCGGAGCACACGAAGATCTGTTGGCTTGCTAAATCAGTATACATCAGTTCCACCTCTCCAGATCGAATATTAAATTTGAGACCTCGATTTGTATGCTGAATTGTAAAGCTGTGGTAAAAATTTAGTCTTTTTCCTTTTTTTGAAGACATTTCTTGTTCATTGCGTCTTTTAAGGGTTAATAGATAATGATGAGTTTATTAATCCGTGATTAATCTTCTTTATTTCTTATTTTTTTTTCAATAATTTTTTAGTTGTTATTTTGTCTGTACGTGGTACTTTAGTGCGAAAATTTATGTTGGCGGCTTATGCTTTAGGCATGACTAATGGCGATTGGGTGTTTTTGGATGTGGAAATATTTCAGGTGAGTTAATGATACAAAAACAAACAAATAAAAACGGTTTAAAGCTTTAAATAATTATGATACAGTGACGGTCAGTTAATAATATTACTTTACTTATTATTTAACATTTTTAGAGTTCTTATTGGGGTGATCATGACTGGGAAATGGGTGATCCGGATGATAGTCGTGCCCGCAAGGCTTACGAAGCTTTATTGCGCGTGTCACTTTTACAGCCATCCAGTCCCAAATATCAGGGCTTTGCTGAAAATGTTAGAGAAATGGCTTTAACAAATTACAATTACACGTTTAGCGAAGGCGAAGAAGTAGGTCCACTGCTATTAATAATAAAACCTATGATTTAGAAGAGAACTATCTTTTAGGTTAACTTTTTTATTGGCGCCTTTTATGATGGCGTATATCTATTGGGCATGGCTTTAAATGAAACTCTAACAGAAGGTGAAGATATACGTGATGGCATGGCCATAACCAGACGCATGTGGAATCGTGACTTTCATGGTATTACCGGTCATGTGCGCATAGATGATAATGGTGATCGCGATGCTGATTATTCGATACTAGATTTGGATCCAATAAATGGGAAATTTGCCGTAGTGGCCCATTATTATGGTTTGCATAGGTAAATATTGATTAAAAAAAATGCAAAAAATAAACTTTTTAATACCAGCACTGTATACACTTTCTTTCTAGAAACTATTCTGCAGTTCATGGCAAAAAGATACATTGGCCTGGCGGTCGTGAGGGTCCTCCTCCAGATATACCAAAATGTGGTTTCTTAGGCAATTCTCCTGAGTGTCATGGCAATGGTAATTTTTATTACGACCTTATTTTTTATCTAATTTATAAGGAAAAGAAATATTTTCTCTTTCCTTAGAATTAATAATCATGTATGCCATGTTCGCTTTTGCCATATTTCTGGGGTTTACTTTTCTTGTGGTGTATCTAATGTGCAAGTAAGCTTAAAGCTTATTTAACACCATTTCCAATTGTATTTGAAGATTGTTTTTACATCAGTTTTATAGTTCGTTTATAAAAAATGGAAACATAAAAGTGAAACTTTCTTTAGAATACTATTTCCAAATAGAATTCGTCATAGATTGGGTGCAAATATTTTAAGTGTTTCATGGGTTTGGCAAGACGTTCAATTTGGAGGGCCCAACAACAGTTCATCTAGTCGCTTTTTGTATCATAATTTGCACGTATTTCGGTTGGTATTTCGGCTAACACTTGGCGAAAGTTGGCTTCCAAATGCTCCAACGTTCAGAGATTGTTCGCTAAAAGAATAAAACCCCTAACGGCTTCAAAATACATCATTTTGGTAGACAATTGTCGTCCTGAAAAACTGTAATTCACTTAATTGAAAATAAATCTTCGGAATGCCAAAAATTGATCTGGCGAGGTAGTTCGTGGCAGCGTTTTGTTGAACACCGTCCACTTCAAATTCTTTAATTGTTCTTTCAGTGTCGTATTCGAAAAAATATACAGCCCAATGACACCTTCACATCAGTTTGATCATCATCTGGTATGATGTGGTGCATCTGGCTGCACTGGATTTTCACAAACACTAGGATTTTCTCCAAGCTCTATACAAGATAATAATGCTTGTTTATGTAAACATCGAGCGAGACGTGTGCTTGTAAATAATCGGCATTGAAAATCTATATTGCTACCGCGTTATAAAAGGTCAGCCAGCTTTAATTGTTGCGCGAGTTGGAGCTTATACGGAAGGCTGTGCAAATCCATGTACATTATACGATATACTGAGCTGTACATACATAATTGGTCATTACAACCATTCAGTTAGGATTACGACACCTAGTTTCTCACACCACTCATGTTGTGTGTGTTAATTTTATACATGAGTGGCGGGACCTACAGTTTAAAGTCGACTCGGAACGACAGATTTTTTGAGGCACTTTTCATGGCAATTTTATTTGCTCTCAAGACGCCGAATAAATATTTTTTGTATTTTGTTTTGATGTCTGGCCTGTGGTTTGAACCCTGGCTTTACGTTTAATAGGCCAACACACTACCTACTAGACTACGGCGGCTTTGCTGAGCTGTAAGATAGGATCAAATGTTAAGAACGCCGTGGAACCGTTAAATTCGGTTCACCAGTTACACTTTCAGTAGCAGATGCGATACTTTTGGAAGTAAACTTATTGCGATAAAGCTCAGACCTGACCACATCTGTAACGCCTCTAATTTCCTCAAATTTCGGTACAATCTTGCCAATATCTTGGGCACCACAATTACCCCGTAAAGCTCGAAAAGTGGTTACGTTTGAATTACCATGATTTTGGTAACCACAGTCATCACTAGGTTTTTTTAAAAACCCTGTGTAATACAATTGGATATGGTGTCATAATTATTTAAAATGTAACGATTTTTATTACCCAAATGAATTTTAGGCAAATGAAGCTAAATAACGAACTGAACAACATGTCTTGGCGCGTAAGGCCAGATGATGTCTTATTGGAAGTGGGACGTTTATATGGCAGTAAAGTTGGCCTGCAAAAACTTAATGCTGAGGTAAGGGTCTTACGTAAACCTAAGCATAACGTTATTAAAAAATTGACTACTTCTCATTTTTATTGCAGAATTTTTCCCTACAACAATATGGCATACATTCCGGACGAGCATCTATAGCCAGTTGCACTTCACTGCCCCTAACCCAAGTCTTCACGACCATAGGCATTTTTAAAGGCGAACGTGTAGCCATTAAGAAGATACACAAGAAAAAAGTCGATATAACCTCAACTTTGTTGTGGGAAATAAAACAGGCTCGCGATGTTAGTCATGAGAACACTGTGCGTTTTGTAGGCGCCTGCATCGATTTGCCTAGGCCCACTGTGCTGATTCTAACCGAATATTGTCCTAAGGGAAGTTTAAAAGATGTTTTGGAAAATGAGGCCATACAATTGGATTGGAATTTTCGTATGTCGCTGATACATGACATTGTCAAGGGCATGGCCTATTTGCATAATAGCGATGTACAAGTCCATGGTAAATTACGTTCGTGTAATTGCTTAATAGATGGACGTTTTGTTTTGAAAATATCCGATTTCGGTTTAAGGATCTTAACCACACCATCGGAATTTGTTAAGGATCAAAACTATTTTAATAGTGAGTCTGTCTGCAATATAAAATAATTAAAAGACACTTTTTTTTAATTGGTTTGTTGTATTTAAAGAATTCTTATGGATTGCTCCAGAACTATTGCCCTTAACGGTTTTTCCTGGCAATCCAGCCACCCAAAAGGCAGATGTGTATTCTTTTGCCATTATATTGGAAGAAATTGTTGTACGTGGTGGTCCCTATGAAACGGCACGCCAATTTATGGATGTACAAACAATATTAAATCGCGTCGAGTCGCACGAGTGTCCACCTTTTCGACCATTTGTGGGACAACGTGATTGTCCACCTGATGTCTTGGATTTAATGGAAAAATGCTGGGCTGATAATCCCGATGATAGGCCAGCCTTTGCAGCCATACGTTCTACCGTCAGGCTAATAATGAAGTAAGTATCGCGGTTCCATAATTAAAGATATGCAATTAAAGTTTTCATTTCCCAGAGGCTTCTGTGAAAATCTTATGGACGATTTATTGCGTCGCATGGAACAGTATGCCAACAATTTGGAAAGTCTAGTCGAAGAAAAAACCGAACAGTTGAGTATTGAAAAGAAACGCACTGAAGAATTATTGTATCAGGTCTTACCCAGACCTGTGGCTACCCAGCTGTTGGCCGGCGAAATGGTACAACCCGAACAATTCGAATGTGTTACGATTTATTTCAGCGATATTGTCGGTTTTACCGCCCTATGTGCTCAAAGTGGTCCCATGGAAGTGGTGGATTTTCTAAATGATCTCTATAGTACCTTTGATCGTATAATTGGTTTCTATGATGTCTACAAAGTAGAAACCATAGGTGATGCTTATATGGTGGTCTCGGGTTTACCCGAACGTAATGCTGATAATCATGCACGAGAAATTGGCCTCATGGCTTTGGCCATTCTGGATGCTGTTAAAAGTTTCAGCATAAAACATAAACCGGAATATCAATTGAAAATACGCATCGGCATACATTCGGGTCCTGTATGTGCTGGTGTGGTGGGCCAGAAAATGCCACACTATTGTTTGTTTGGTGATACTGTCAATACGGCCTCACGCATGGAGTCTACCGGCATGCGTAAGTTTAAAATAATTCTGAAATAAAGAATTTATTTAATTTAATTTAATTTTACAGCCTTGCGCATACATGTCTCCTCAGCGGCCAAGATGATTTTCGATAAATTTGGCACTTTTGAAATGGAGTTACGTGGCGAAGTTGAGCTAAAGGGCAAAGGCACTGTTACTACCTATTGGCTGGTGGGCTGCACTGAACCAGATCCTAGGCCACCAACGCCACATAAAAATAACAATGATGATGTACCATTTCCTATATTATTTCCAGCCATTGGCAAGTAATTGTATACAATAATGAATGGGTTACCTTCCCATCTTCTATTGTGCTCTAAGTCTAGGTGTTAAATGTAAAATTTTTAAAAATTATATTTGAAACTGGAAGACAAAGTAGAGAAATACCCCACTGTAGTTCAATTAAATTACCTTAATCTGTACAATTTTCAATTTTATTTAATAATAATAAGTAGCCCGCTACTTGAATGCTACTTGGGCAACTATGCCCAAAAATATGTCCGTTATATGCTACTAATTTTCGATCATCAATCGATTTGCTGATTTTACAAAGGCTAATTTGGCACAAATTTGTGTGGAGTCTTCCAAAATACCGCACACTCTGTGGTCGGAGTAGTAGTAGGAAGGATTATCGTAGAATTTTCGAAACATCTACCTAATCAAGCTATATTTTCTGCTACTTATCTCAACCTTGACGAAAAGCACAGATGTCTGGTCTGAAATTTCGTAGCTAGGCGAAGGCCAAACGCGCCTGGGGTATAAAATCTAAAATGGTGTTTTAGTTCCGCTCTTATGTATCTTATGTATTGTATACACAGTGTCCGCTATGTTCTCTCCGTGATATGTAGGAATATTAGAAACGAAATAATTCTGTCGTTTAGCGATTTCTGCTGTAGTTTCTGTTGTAGTCTAAATCCAATTGTACGATTCTGATGCGATTACCACAGTGAAACAACACCATTAAAGTACTGTAGCTTTTCAAGGTTTTTATTGAGACTCTAAGGGATCTCTTGTTTGTTGGAACTGCTATCAAAGATCTCCAGTACACGATACATTACAATGATGAACGGCAAAGATGAAACAGGCATCCATACCTTACACAAGACGTAGACACAAATGGTTTGCTTAGCTTGTCGTTGTGTAGAACATTACATTTACATAGCATTGTACCAAAAAAAGTACCACAGATTTTTTTCAAAACCATATAAACATGGATTTCTTAACAATAATAAACGCCTGCCAAATAATATTTTTTATAAATCACCCGTGATAGTTTTAAAACCCGAAATATAGATATTTTCGAGACATTTTCGATCCCCTATAAATAAGAATTTCTGACATTACCAAATATGTACTTATTTTTAAAAAAAGTACCATCAATTATTTAAATTATAAAACCTATGGACTTCGAATTTTTAAGACAGCGTGTTTAAATACTTTTTATTAAATAAGATCATATGATAGTAAAGGGGGCCCCCTATGTTAATATAAATAAAATTGAAAATTGTAATACAGAATAAACTAGGAGTGATAATGTACCAGATTTTTAAAGAAATTTTAATCAATATACATACATACATATATACAGACATATTTATATTATTATATATAGAGATTATTATTAAGCGTTTATTATATTACATAATATCCTGTAAGTATTTATTTAACTCCTCGTTTCGTTAACAGATGATAATTAAGAAAAAGTACCTTTACTGGTACTTTTTACTGGTATTTTTTTATTATTATTATTTAATATTTACATACACATATTAAAGGATCGATTGTGGATGGCAACTAAACTTTAATTGCTTCACGAGTCTGCATCGAATGTATTAAAAATGACCGCCGATAATTGCCATTAAAAAATTATCTTTAGCAACTCAAGATTTGTTGTGAGTTATATATATATATATATGTATATGTATATAGAGATATACAGACATATTTTCTAATAGCTGCTCTGTCTGTATTAATATTTAGTAAATATATTTAAATATTATTAAAGAATTTCTCTACTGAGCAGCTGTTAAGTTCGAATAATTTTTGGAAAATGCGGGTTACTTTCTTTGGCAATAAGGCAGATCTAGGCATGTGATCTTGGCCTTCTGCTCTCTATTAAAAATAGAGTAGAGCTGTTAAGTTCGAATAATTTCTGAAAACTTGTATTTCTTTCTTTGGCAATAAGTCAGATCTAGGCATGTGAGTTTTGCCTTCGGCTACCTTGGCGATTCAAACACAGCCAACTAAACGGCAATTTCTTTTTGTAATTTAGTTTCGCCCGTTGTCTGCCAGAGATCGCCGTCAGACATTATTACGTACCAAATATAGAGTTTTATAATACATTCTATTGCCCAATACTATATTTCAGTTTAGATCTTCCAAGACTTAACGTTATCTTCTCGTGCATGGGCAGACTTCAATTTTTTTATGACAAAAATTGTGATTCGCGACGCCTTAAAAGGGATATCAAGATATATGTATGCTACAGGTAGTGTTATTATCTGATTTGACAAAATATGGCCTTGTGAAAAGCAACAAATACATGTTGCTTTGGGCACAAATTCAAAATAAAATGAGTTGTTGTTATACTGCTACTATCTGTATAAATATATTTTGGGGGGTATTTTCGAACTCATGCAAATTTCAAGCAAATTGCTCACACAACTAGTGCTGTTCTATGACGCTAATTCCACGCTAATTCTAGCTTATTACAATGTAATGTATTTGGCATTCTGTGCAGTAATTGGGTGGAACTCTAGTTAAAATTCACTAACTTTAATTGAAGATGGATCAGAATCAATCTACAAGATCTCAGTTTCGGAACACATTATGTGAAAGATCTACACTTCTCGCATGCTTCTCGAATAAGATAATGATATGGGAAGATCTTTTGCATTGAAATAATAAAACTTCTCAAGCCTTTCTCAGTCTATAATTTTCGCTAACTATATCTTGGTATACATATATACTGCGTATACTGCGTTCATATAAAGGAATAGGTGTCATATTAATTTTCATTAATTTTTTAATCAATTTCAGGCTTTAACAAAAATATTTTGTTGAAAAGAAGAATTTTTAAAACAATCACTGTATTTAGCATTATTTCAGTATAATAACTTATTTAATTATTTATTATTCATTTTTATTTATTATTTATTATTATGTTATAATGAAATTTTGTTTAAATATTTTATGTGAAACCTGTTTATTTTTAAATAAATCTATATGTTTAATGTTTATAATATACAGATAAAAAGAAAGACTTTAATTTCGTAATGTTTTATATGATATAGTAACTCTTTAACCCCTTTAGTAGCCGAAAATCGTTTGCAATAAATATAATATTGAGAATTAATTTAAACCCATAAGCACCCTGCTAGCTATTAATAGGCGAAGAATATAAAACAACAGTTATAATTTGATATGGTTCTATAAAAAAAACTTTCATTATAGAGAAGAGAAGTGGGAAGAACTAAAAAAGATTTTTGATAATTATTAATCCTGCCACTAGCTACTCTTTGAGTTTTTAAATATTGGTGGGTGATTGTCAACATTTAAAATTTTCTTTTAAAAAATTTGTTCTTTTCGAATTTCTAGTGTATGACACGTGGCATTGCCAAACGTGCCCAAAAGGGTTTGCCATTTCACCATAAGTAAACTTATGAACATCGTTTGGAAATCATTGCAATTTCATGCTGTGTGAGTCATGTGTTTCGTAAATAACGTCCATGTTATGATTCCACCGTATTTCTTCAACCACGATGAAAACCGCAAGACTACTGCCAATGCAGCAAGGTTGGATAAGGTGAATACTAATATGCTTCGTATCAAAGAGAGAAGCGCTAGAGTTAGTTGATATGATATGATAGGGAATGCCAAATAGTACGCAATACTATGATCCTATTACAAAAAGAGTTTGCTGAGCAATTAATCTCACATTGGCCGCTAAGATCATACAATTTGATCATACTAGAAGTGAAGTTTGTAGTGTATAGGGACCATCCAGCCACAATTCCAGCCCTGGAAGCCAATATTACAGCTGCCACTGGTGAGATACGGCTCAAATGCTTGAAATAGTACATAAATTCCAAGAGAAAAATCCCACCATCCGAAAATGTGCTCATTTCAACTTAGATAGGAAGTACAGTATGTGATACAGAGCACGGCATATTGCAATATAATGTGACAGTCCAGTTGCCCACAGCGTACTCAGCTCCTACGAGATTGATTCAAGATTACAATGGTAATCTGAATCAGCTCTGAAGCCCCAGTCACGTAGGAATTCACGACAATAAGCAGACAAATCTGTTCGCAAACCACTAAGGAGGGCAGATCCTGCCTGTTGGGCGGAAAGAGTAGTTTGGAAGGGATATGCTCGGCGAAAGAAGAGACGAACTTCGTGTTTCAGAAAATCATAACTTTTGTTGGGTATTTACGATGATACAAGTGATTTACGCCATGCATCAGACTACTACAGAGAGGAGTAGTAGATTGTAACCGACATTTTAACGGGCATAGCTTGTTTTAGACTAGATATCGATTCAAAACTAGTATGCAGGCTCTGTGATAAAAAGAACGAATCACAGAATACTTACTTGACAAGTATAGAACGCGAAATTAATTTCAGAAGGAAACAAAGTCGCAGCATTCCACTACCTCTGCGGAGTAAAAAACTTGACTATCTGAAATGTCTGAAATTAGGTTATGAGTTATGTCTTTATATTCTTGTGTGTGGCATAGGCTAGAGAAATCTACGTAAAAGTGGACATTGTTGTGTCTTCAGATTTTAATGAAATGTGGTAGTACAATGAGAAACTTCATGCGATTTTATGTGGAATGATGCCACCTACCTAACCTATATGACAGACATTTACAGTCAAAGAAAAAGTCTATGTACACCGCTGTAAGTAGACTTTTTCCCAGGGGATTTTTAACAAATTGAAAATGGTGTTACAGCGGTGTTTAAGGCACTTACTATAAAGAATGTTTGAACGAATATAAAAAATATAACCTAGAGATTACAAGAAAAAATAAATATTTCATTAACTTTTACAAACTTTTCGTATTTTTTTATAAAGCCTTAAAAAACAAACGGTTAAAATATAACGTATTATACACAAATCCAATGCCTTGATAAAGTTTTTGAAATATATTGCAAATGGTTTAATAACCTTTAAAGCTTATGAACTAAAAAAGCTTATAGTTAACGAACCTTTAAGCTTTGAAAAGTTGTGAACAATTCTACTTGAGCACAAGAAAAAGCTTTAAACCAAACAGCTGTTACGAAGCTGTTTTTTGACAGCTTCAAATAACTCTCTGCGGCAGAGAGAAGTGAGTATTTTTGTTATCCATATCCTTACTATGACTTTGACTGTCAAAATGTAAAAAAAGGAATCGAAGATTGAAGGAAATTTTGTAGAAAACTTTAATTAATTAAATAAAATACTGTAAGCAATCATAACAAGAAAGGAAAAAAATTTTAATAATAAAAATAAAGCAAATCATGTTCCAATAAAAAAAAAATTAAAAGAAAAGGTTAAGTCCTTTATAAATAAAAAAATTAAGAAAATATTTTGGCGTGGCACGGTGAAAACAAAGCAGAACTAAAAAGTATACGTTTTTAAAAATGAAAACTAAATATTAAATTCACTTTAAATGTGTATGTAAATAGTTTGTTCGATAATTAGTTAACCTATAGCCAAAGCCGGAAGTTGTAATTGACACCAACACCACTACCACCACCACGCCATTGGCATTATAACGAGCATTACGGAAACCTTTTGTTTGGGTACACTACAGCCATGAAAATAATGCGCTTAAGGCATGCTAAGCTTATTGTTCTGTTAATTGTTATTGCCAACTTAATTTTATTCTATTATTCATGGAAATCAACTTTATGGAAGAATATAGCCGCCTCTTTAACCCTGCCTAGCCTGGAGTCTTATGATTTGCTCAAAACCCCCTCACAACATCAACATCAACAACAGCAGCAAAAGCATGCGGAAAAGTCGCCCAAAGAGAAAGCCCGCAATGCCTTTAAACACATACGCAAGTCGATAACCATAGTTTTTCGTAATTTTTATACTTTCGAAAATGACATCAAGGACTCAATCGATAGTATATTGGATGTTATACCCAATATGCCTATAGTGGTATTGCAGGAAGGCATTGCCTACCCACCTTTAATGTATCAACGCAATTCTTCATCCTCGAAAACTGAGGAGAATAGTGTGCGTTTTGTTAACTTAGGATTTGATATATTGAAACCCATACAGGAATTGAATCCTTTATCTACCATCCACACCAAATATGCTCTCTTTATGCCCGACAGTGTACGTCTGAGTAGTAAAAGTCTTTTGCAAAAAATTCTACGTGAAATCAATACAAATCAATGGGGCAAAGATGGTGCTTCTCAGCAAGGTCAGAGTTTAGTTCAGAAAGCTAAATTAGCGCCACCTATTGAAGAAACTGTGCGGCGCATGATTATAGTGCCATTTGCAGGAAATCTTAAATCGTTTGTCGGTTGTTTACAAATCGTCTTGGATTTACCTAATTGGACGATACAGTATCTGGCTGTGAATAGTACTAGCGATAAATGTGATTTGGTAAGTTTGTAGCCTTTCCTTGTAAAGTAGTGTTGTTTTTTAATTTTTTCTTTTTTTCCATTTATTTAACAGTTTTTGCAGAAACACGGCATTTTGGTGGATGTGGCCGTTTTGAAAGAAATGCCAGAACCATTAGCATCGCCATTTCCGGAAATGTTTTACATACAGGCCAAGTTAAATAATATAACAGTAAGTAGCGTTGACAATGACCGTTAATAGCTCTAAAAACCCTTTTATCTATTTTGGGAGTAATCAAGGAAAATGAGGAAAACATCCTCCTTCCGCACAATTAATCTCCATTTCCTTCTATCCGCTGTAAGTGGCTTCAGCTACTTCTATTTCTAGATGCCCATGCTTAGGCATTTCGAGCCCAGTTAGTCGGTGCATAATGTCCTCTCTAGAGCTGTTGTAACAGAGTTTCCCAGATGGCAAAACAATCGGACGTCTTCAATCTGATGTTTTTCAATGTAGAGTTTTGGGTAGTTTCCCATATTAAATCCCACGTTAGAAAGTTGTGCTAAGTTACGCGTTAGACTTCGATAGCGCTATTTAATGGCCAGGCTATATCCCTTGCAAAGGGTTATTGACAGACTCCGACATTCACACTGATAGGGAGGGGATAGGTAGTAAACCGATTAAGGATCTATTCATTGAGTAACTATTTAAAAAGTTAAGAAAATCTCTTAAAGTGCCTTTTTACCTTCTATCTTTGCAGAAATTCGTTTATCCGCAATCATTCCAGGATGGCCGTAGACTTTTCGCTGCCTATCATACTAAACAGAGACGCACAGATATGAAACGACGCCAATTCCGGGAAATGTATAAAAAATTACAGATAAAACGTATTGTACGACGTTCGCATAAGGTACCCATAAAAACGGATACCAAAGACTCTTCATCCTACAGTTCCCAGCACAATCTTGTCTTGGACACACAATTTTCATCGTCGAATTTTTCTTTGCCGCTAGTAACCGATATTGATTTGATCGGTTGCGAAAGAAATACAAAATCTTGTGTGGGTACCGTGTATAATCAGAAACCGTTTTATGTGTATTTGGGCAAACATACACCACCCTGTTGTTTGGACAAACTAAAGTCCACGTTTAATCATGTACTCGAGGAGTTCGAAAATGTTGGAATACGTTACTGGTTGGATAATCAGGCCTTAAGGACAGCCATTGAAACGAATCAATTATCACCGGATGCCTATGACATTGACATCAGTTTTAATGTCAACGATTTGGAACGTTCGAATTCACTGAAAAAGTCCCAAACCAAACCATATGTGGATAATGAAGGCTTTTATTGGATCAAAGCCACCGATGGCCATTACTTTAAGGTACAATTTTCGAAAATCAATCAAATCGGAATTAATCTTTTGCCCTTTGAGATAACGGGCAATGAAGTGAAACCGAATGGTTTCTTTGGCTGGAAGGCGAAATCTTTTTCGGCAGATTTCTTGCATCCCATGTCAACGGTGCTATTTTTGGGTAAAAATATCATGTGTCCCAATAATGTGAAAGATTATTTAGAATTTAAGAGTATACCATAGATTAGTAAAGGAAATTAGAAATTAATATAAAAAAAGATGATTAATTATTTTGTTAACTGGTGTGATTCATTTTGTTTTTGTTATTGTTTTGTTGATACGATAAGATTTTATTTTATTAAACTGCTTGAGAAATATTCACGTAACTACCTACATACATACATACTTATATACCTATTGTAACTATTCCTATATGATATGAATGAACACAATTAAACGATTGATTTGAATTTCTGGAATTGCTTTTTAGTTAATTTAATAACTTCCAAAAAATAAAAACAAAAAATAATCACAAATAAAATGGAAAAATAAAAACAAAATCAACTTTAAAAACGCAGTATTGTTTTATTTATAAGTACAAAAGAGCGCAGCTTAAATTGACAGCCGCGTTACACAGACCAGTTCTTGCAATACATTCTGTTCCAAAAACTTTTGTTTACAAATTGTTTTAAACACTAGTTTTAAATAGGAGCAAAGATTGCTTGTGGTATAGGACTTGTCGGTTAGTTTGGTTAAATTGGTAACCGCCTTAAAGAGCAAAGCTGTCTTGGATACAATAAAGTTCCGATGTAATATCAATCGTACAATACTTATGCCGTCATACTCTATAGCAGATGGCTACGATTTCTCGGTCATAAGGACATTTTATGTAGGTGTGGACTTAATTTAAATCTCCTTTGACTAGATGCGTTCTGTGGATAAATTCTGGGATTCTAAGAATCATTTTTTTCAGGTTCCCAAGTACCGGATAATGACCTCATTGTGAGATATATTTAACCTCGAGGCACCCCTAGGAAAGTGTCACGATATAACTGCTATGAGATTCTCAGTTCTGAGTAAAGTTTGTAAGGAATTAATTGTATGTTTGACTAAACAAATGATTCTAACCTCTGCTGTCAACATTTAACGAAGCTTATGAGCAATACAATTGAAACTGCCAAAATTGATCAACAGAAACAGTTTTGTTTTCCACTATGCATCACCAGCCTCCATATTTGGAATATTTTTGGAAAATTGGTGCGAAAGTATGATACATATACCGAGTGGTGAATCGTAAAAAATACACTAGAACGAGCTTGGCAGGAAATAACACACACTATTTTAAGGTCTCATCGTCTACAGGCTACAATTTACACTCAAGGTGGTCCGACTTTATGTATAAAAACAAATAGTTTTCCAATGTTTGTGTTTTCTGTATTGAATTAATTGTTTTCTTTATGAACGAAATTACTTATTGATATGTATTAAAAAAATTATAAAACTTACCATTTACATACATTTCTACAGTGTGCTCTGTCTTTACAGCACCGGTCTCAACAGTAACAGGCAAATGTGAGGTTATGCAATAAAATACATTCCGTGTGTAAAAGAGGTATTAAGGCAATCTTGACAAAGAAATTCCTTAATTATTTATTTTACTTTAAATGGTTATTTTATATTAAATTATATTATTCTAAACACTGTAACAACACAAATGCACGTACATATACATATGTACGTATACGCCACTTAGCACTGAAGGAAATTTCTTGCTTACTAATTATTTCTTTTTATTACATTTTCAAAATCAGCACATACACGAAATCTTTATTAACCTTCACTTAATTATTTACAAGACACATTTTTGTTTAAATAATATCGCAATTAAATAAATAATTGTATTTGTTTTAGGAAACATTAATTTTGGACGGCACGCACTCGCAAAACTTAATTCGCGCGTTAATATATTCTGAAGAAACTAAAAAACAAAACATAAACGCAAAGAAAAGAAAAGAAAAAAAACATGAAATGGAAAACAAACACAGACAATATTTGTAGGCTGGAAACAAACAATAGGGAACAAACCAAGGCATATTCATAAGAGGTAACCGCAAGAATACAACAAGTACAACAATGCAAAAACAACAGGCATTTTGTTTTTGTTAAAGAGTACGCGGAATGTCAAAAACAGCTTCATAACTGACTGACGAATAACAATAGAAAGAGAAATGTTAAAAAAATTTATAAAAATGGTTACAAAACACTAAAAAAA
The DNA here is from genome assembly GCA_936449025.2 of Sarcophaga subvicina. Classification (NCBI taxonomy): domain Eukaryota; kingdom Metazoa; phylum Arthropoda; class Insecta; order Diptera; family Sarcophagidae; genus Sarcophaga; species Sarcophaga subvicina. Next base: position 26,758,893 of record OW388084.2, on the reverse strand, counting down.
CAACAAAATTTTGACATTCTAAGACTCGTCAGCTGTTGAATTGCTCTTACCTGATATAAATATGCCATGGAACAAACTATAGTAATTGAGATCTTATGTTAATAATGCTGGCGGATGAAGTTTCTCTCTCATACAAGAGAATTCAATCAATATGGCACTCAAATAGAATAAAGAATAACAATATCCGCCTGTAGACAAGATTTTCAAGAAATGTTTGTTGTAATATTTTGGAATAGATTTCTAGCTGGACAGTGAGTTTTAATGTTAACAGAAGATACCATGTATGCCGTACAGTAATAAATGTTTTTGTTTGCTCTGTTCAGTTAACAGTCTTCAATTGTAATGTAAAGTATTATACAAACATTGCTTGAATGTTTTGTTTACAAACGAACACTGTTATTGTTTCCTCAATTTGAGCGCCGTATTGATTGAATTCTATTATTATATGAGGAAACAGTTAATCTCGCCACTGTTTTATTTACATGCAGTCTTAACTACTGTTGTTGTTGTTGTTGTTGTGAGAGTAAAAGAGATATTTCTGTTCCAGTACTGGAAACTTTTTTCTTCTTTTTATATTTTACTTTTTGTTTTCCACAGAAAATAATAACGCGGTAATTAAGCTTTGCGAGTGCGTGCCGTCCGAAATTAATGTTTCCTAAAACAAATTGTTTTATTTATTTAATTGTGATATTATTTAAACAAAAATGTGCTATTTAAACAATTAAGTGAAGGTGAATAAAGGTTTTGTGTTTGTGTTTATATTGAAAATGTTGTGGGGAGTAAAATAATTATTAAGCACGAAAGTTCTTCAGTGTTAAATGCCGCAAACGTACATATGTATGCCTATATATATATAAGTACATACTTATTGTGTTGTTTGGAATACTTTAATTTAATATAAAATAAAATAACCATTTAGAGTGAAATATAGAATTAAAATAAAGAAATTTCTTTTGCAACTTGGCCCAAATACGTCTTTTACACACGGAATGTTTTTTGCTGCTTAACCTCACATTTTCCTGGGAGTCTTATAATGATAGAGCAGTGTGCAGAAATGTAAGGGGTAAGTTTTGTCTTTACCATGTAAGAATATAAAATTTATTGTGTGTAAATGTGTTAGTATCAAGCTACATACATATGTATATATGTAATGAAGAAAATACAAAACTTTTGATTGAAAACAAATCTCTCCGTAAAAGATTTTTTTAAGTTTTTAACCAAATAACAGTTTTACTACTTATTACTTTGTAATATAGTCAATTGAAAAAAATAATAAGTTCAACTCTTTACCTACAATATTTTGATAGTTTTTGGAGTTTTATTTCTAAACTAAATTTGTGTCATCAAATATTCCATATTTACATACAAAATTCTTAAATTAAATAATGACCTCCAGTGACGAACGTGTATATACTTATATGGCCGTATGTCTTCTTAAATATTTAACTCTGTACTGTTGTTGTGGTTTCCTTGACAATTTCTCCTTCAGGTAATTCGCGAACCAACGATAATAATTTTTCCAATTTTTGAATTTGTAAAGTATTCTGATCCAAATACAATTGTTTTTTCGGAGGTTTCACCATTAAGCGTAGATTGGGTGATAATTTCAAAGAAGTGACAGTACCTCTGTAAACGATGATATTCGTTTGTATTAAAAGAAAATTCTTTAATTAATAAATAACACGACTTACTTATCATCTCCCACAATAATAAAGGGCAACTTTTCATTAAAAGCCAAACGAGTGAGTTTGTTTTTACGTTTCGGTACCACAGCTTGTATACAGATCGCACGATATTTATTAACGTTGATATCGAATACAAATACTTTGCCTTCATTCGTTACGGCCGCAAAAACCGTACTGGAATACGGTGACCACTTGACATCACCGACAGCTGAGCCCAAATCAAATACAAACAATGGATCGGGTCGCATATCTTCCCAAATTTTTACACGCCAATCAGCACTACATGTTATAAAAATATTCGAATTGAAACGATTAAAATCAATACGATAAACTGATAGATTATGGGCGCGATAGGTCATTAAGTATTTGGAATTATAGGCTATACTGCATTTGTATATGTGACCCTCCTCGGTACCGATTAGAAAGATTTCCTTATCCGTAGGATGGAATTTCATGCAAGAACCACAACTTTTTAAACGTAATTCGCTGCCATCAGGTCCTTCTATTAGACCCTTGTCGAGTAGTAACGTTAAAATTGTGGTGACCATTAGTTTATTTTGCATAAGAATCCAATTTAAAGCTCTGCCACCCGATGATACCGAATAGAAATTAATTTCACCATCAGCCATATCGGGACCCCATTTTATCTGAAAATTAAAAACAAATATTTTTATTAATATTTTACTAAATAAGAGGTATTAACTAGCACATATATTATATTACCTCCCATACACATTCCAAATGCTTATTATCAGCACCATCGGAGTAATACAAAGGTTCTTTGTAATTATCCTTGAGATTGTATACAGCAACATTGCCATCGTAAAGACCAATGGCTATTAAAAATGGATACTTGGGATGAATATCGCAACTCATTACACCACACTCAGTCATGACTAGGGGTTATATTAGAAAAAAACCACACGTTTTTATTATGACTTCAAAATGTATTGAATACTTACTGATATAGTCTGGATATGAGGGATTTTTACAAGTAAATAAACATAAAGCACCCTCATTAGGTTGTTTCATAAAATCATCTGGAAATATAATGTATGAGTGAATGATTCCCTTAACTATAAAGATCATCTTGAATGCTTTAAAAGAAAACCTACGTGAACCAAAACACACAGCAAATAGATCATAGTAATGAGGATTAAACAGAATATCGGTTACGCTCATTTTCTTCGTTTTATCATACTGAAATTTCCATAAAGGCAATAAGGTGCCTTCGGCATCACGATATTCATCAGCTGGATCTTCCCAATAGCGATAATCGTGTGCAATGTCTCTATAAATATTCTGATTAATCATACGCTCCAATATTTGCCAACATTTCAGATATTTTCTATTCATTTCAGCTGCTTTAAAATTTCGATAATTCTGTTTCGCTCCTTTACTATCACTCTTATGATGAGCCCTTTTGTCCTCTTTTTTGTCTCTTTCCTTTTGCTTTTCAAAATCCTCCGTATAACTATCGTAGATATTCCATTGCAAGACATTAGCGCCATATTGGGAACGGGGTGGCGGTATAGTTTGTGTGTCAACACTCTGTCGATTAGGTTAAGTTCGGAAAAATATTTAAAATAAAACAATAACAATAGAAATTAATTATTAAAATACCCTTTTCGGATTGGTGAAGGTGAGTGCGGCTCTTTCACAAAAATTAAATTGATTGATTAGTTTACGTTTTTTACCGGTTGTCGGCGCTTGGGCGGCTTCTGTTACTTCGCCTTCGCCTTCCTTATCTCCTGCTTCACCTTCATCGGCCTCCTCACGTCCCTCTTCCTCTTCTTCGCCAATTTCTTCTTCACCCTCATCTTCTTCGGGTTTGTCCTCATCGGGTTCTGGTTCTGGTTCTGGTTCTTCTTTATCGGCTTTAGCTTCGGATTTCCGTATTGGCTCAATTTCAACTAAAGAATATCTTGGCGGTGGTAAGGGATAGCCTAAAGATAAAAATAAAATCCCGTTTTAAAGAAATTGCAAGGCTCACACTAAAAAGAAGAACCAATCGGAAACAGAGGTTTTGTCGTCTCCATTCTCGATTTTTGGGTAGAAAAGAGATAATGCAATAATTGTTATGCATAATTTCGTCCATAGGTCTTAGTATCTAAGGAAGCGACCAGCTTATTATTCCATTTATTTGGAGGCTTTTTATCCACTTACTGCAGTTATTGAAGAAATAATGTTTGCTGACTATTTTTATGCCGCTAGTTGTGCATAACGAGGTTCTAGAGATTTCACAATGAACGCCAAGTGAACTAGATCAACCTATCTAATCAAACTTCAGGCAATAACGATTAAGTGTTACTACTGCTGTTAGAGTGTAAGACAACTCACCAATCTCGCCACTCTCTTCCATTTGCGCTTTAGCCTCATCTGAGTCGATAAGCAATGAAGTGCCATCAAATTTAAGCAAAGTAACGGTATTACCGGCTGGTGGAATCTGTACATATATATGAGCACAAAATTGGCTTCGAATATTATTTAAGTGCAATTGGAACCTTACCGTTTTAAAAGCCTCATCTTTAAAGCTATATACCACCAAATTGTGTATGACATTAGTGTTGGTGGGCGTTAAGACTTTCGTTATTTCTTCACCCAATTCAGCTTCTGTTAATTCCAGCTGCTCATCTGGCTTTAAAAGTTGACGTGATCTAACCCAAGCGTCCAAATCATCGGCATCACCACCGCCAGCATCACCGGCAGTTGGTTTCGGTTGCTTAGAGTTGCGACTTAACTAAATGCGGGTATATAAGAGATTGAAACGTTTATAAGAGAAAAATAAATTAATGGCAAAATAAAAGTTTAATTAAGAGCAATAGTGCAACTAGTAAATACTTTTAAAGTGCATAAAATATTTGTAAAACTTACCATTTGTTTAATTAATAATTATCAAAAGCTAAACTAATTAAAAAATATTAAAATTTTTTACAAATTTTAAAGGATTATCCATTTTTCGGTTTCAAAAGTCGATCTTTTTAAGGTAGTTGTCGAATTTTTTTTAAACATTTCGGGAGATATCTCCAAGATAACTTGACAAATGTTGGTTTTCAAATACCGATTACCCGATTAAGCAAGAAAGTCTAACGCCGTCTAATTAACATGACGCACAATTGCTTTTCGCTTTCTGCAATAAAGCCGAAATCAGTACTATTGTGCGGCTCGTGGTGTCGTCTTGTTGAAACTACATAACTTCGTGTTTATAATATTCAATTACTTACTTAATTGATCGTTACAACACTTTAGTCAGGATTACAACCTGGCTTCTCACAACACTCACGTTGTTTGTGCTAATTTTATACACTACTCTACGGGACCTACAGTTTAAAGTCGATTCCGAACGACAGATTTTTGAGAATCTTTTAATGGCAATTTATTTACTCTTTTAAGTTTTCATCAGTGCATACATTGTGATGATGCTTGATGATCCTGATCAGATCTATCAAGCTCTCTATAAATTCCCTTATAATCCTGGAAATTCCTTGCAGAGCAGTTCGATTTTGACAACCATAATTACACCATAACACATGAAAAGGGGTCATGTTTTTAAGCGTTATTCGGTTATCAAGCGATCCAAACCTTTCACTAACTTAATGACACTTCAGATAAAAGATATTTAACAACTGACGGCCTTAGCAGATCGGCAGTTTTGAAACCACTAACTGGATATCCCAATATAAACCGATTATCATCAGAATAAAGTTAAAAAATAATTATTATATAGACATGCGGTATACCATGCAATAATTATCAGAGTAAAATGGTCAAAATTGTTTATTAGTATTTGACATTTTTACCTGATCGTCATTGTCATTATCTTCTAATCCCGAACCTGTATTTGAATTATTACTAATTGCCTCTAGGGCCTCTGTATCGTTTGCAGCACAAGCCATTAAGTTTCGCAAAAATTTTTAATTATTTTACAAGTAATTTATTAACTAAAATACATGAACTAAATATATTTTAAATAATATTAATAAATTTTCAGAATTATATACAGTTAAAGGCCAATAGAAAAGTGTAAATAATTATTAAAAAATAAAATAATTTAATGAAAATTACATCTAATTTGTATTTACAATTGTTTAATTGTTTAATGTTATTGTTGTTCTCTTTTAAATTAAATAACTACTTTTGTGTTTAATTAAATTTATTAGTTTTCCAATAATTTAGTTGTAGAAAATATAAATCAAATATATTATAAGTATTGTACCACCACGGCCTTATTTGCAATTTTCCACATTATTTTATGTTTTTGAATTTCGTTTTTATTTTTTTTTTCCGTTTCCTTTGAATTCAGATTTTTTTTATTGCCTTGTGTCTTTCAAGGAATTGTTTGCTTAAGTCTGTGGTGAAAAATGAACTAAAATTTCGGTTTGTTAATGTTGAACATAAGCAGTACTAGAGTTCCTGTATTCAATTTTTTTTTCATTTTTTCCCCCCTAATTTTTTATTCAAATTCAAGGAAACTCTAAAGTTTCATTCATTAAAGTCGATATTTCGTCAACATTATGTGAGGCCTTAACAAAAATAAAATAAAACAAAAAAGGATTCAAAATAATACAAATGAAAACAAAAATCATTCAATATTAAAACCACGGCAGAAGGTACAGTGGCACAAAATTATTATTTATACCACAATATGGAAAATTCCATCAAACTTCATGAAATTATGGTAACATTGTTCGAAGGTTGTCAGTACTTAAGTGACAGCAAAGCAAATTGATTTTGCATCGCTTTTGGAAATAATCTTTGCGGTCGTATTCTGTTTTCACATTAAATCAGAAAGTTGGACAATGAACTCATAAAAGGGATACAGAGTGATGTGATTTCTATATAAAATGAGTATAAATTGTTCCTACTCTGCAAATTAGTTTTTTTGCTTGAAAGTCTATTACAAAACTATCGTTTAGGCCCACTGTTCAGTTTTAAAACTTTACATAAAATGTCGAAAGTCATCAAAATGGCGTGCATTGCAATTTCGTTTCAGTCATACTTTATACAATTTTTCTTGAATTGTCTGCCAATAACAAAACAAATAAACATACCGCTTCATCACCTTTATCATGAGCTTTAATTATTTCAAAAAAAGTATTTTTTTCTACCATAATTTTATTTATAAGTTTTGTCTTATATACAGAGTGTATCCATAAAAACTGCTTTAGCCATGGTTTGTATGTATTTCTAGGATATTTTGCGTATTTTTTATCGAAAGGCTGGAAATGGAAATGTTCACAGTGTAATAACTAAATTAAGGTCTTAAGAAAAGAAAAATACACGAACCCCAACCACTAGTTGCTAAATCAACATTCAGGCATATGCAAATATAATTTATAACATTCTATTAAGTATTGTTCACTTAAAATCCGGTTGATATAAATATTTTGTTATGTTTTTCAGTTTCAAAAGTAAAGTTAAAAATTTTTGATGACAATTTAGTTCATAACGATGGTTGGACCTTGATTCTGTTTGATTTAGTTGCACATTTAGGTCGATATCTTGCTATGCTGACGAAAAGGTGTTAGCTGTCTGAAAACTTCTTATGCAATGCAGCCATAATCGATCCTCACCTACATATATACATACATAATTGGTCATTACAACCTTTCAGTCAGAACCTAGCTTCTCATACCATCCATGAGCGGCGGAACCTACAGCTTAAAATCGACTCCGAATGACAGAGTTTTGAGAAACTGCTGAGAGAAATTTTTTTCATATTTTATTTTAATCCAGATTTCTGACCTAGAGTTTGAACCGTGATCTCATGTCTTACTAGACTATGGCGACTTCATCGGTCCTTAAGTGCAAACCATAAAAAAAACGAGTATCTGTATTTCCAGAGCCATTTTAAAATTTGGACAAATGAAACCTCTAAAACAAAGAGCATAGTAACAGTAACTTTGCAGAGATGGAATCTTTTGACCATAGTCACTTCAGGGTTAATCTAGTTTCTTATGGTCCCATTTTGCTTGTTGACGTATCCACCAAGTGGGAAATGAGTTTCATCGCCGATAAAAATTTTGAATTCCAATTCAGCATTGAAAATTTATGGGTCTAGTATCCAATAAGCATATCTACGGGCTTGTGAATGATAAGCCGATTTTAATTGTTGCGTAAATTGGACTTACACAGATGTAGATAAAAACTCAGATGCAAAATAGCCCAAAATAAGCCATAAGTTGGGGCCAATTGTTGAGAATGCCTTGAAATTGACAAATTTGGATTATTCGCGACACTGTCGCTAAAAGAATCGATATTCTCGGCAGCGCGTGCATTGCGATGACGTAATGACAATTTTTCAGAATAGCGATGAAAAAATAAATTCTGTGTTCTCTCATGATTTTTCTCAAATACTTCTGAAGTGTGTTCGAATTTTATGTGAACAATTCTTTAATGATGTTTCAAGTTGATTGAAGGTATGTATATATGTATATAGGTTTCGACATGCAATATATTGTTTCAATATTTGTTATGTTCGAACAAATAAAATCGTTTCCTACCATTTTAACTTCAACGCCGCTTCCAGACCAATTTAATTGGCACAACAAATTATATTGTAATAATAAAAACACGATAACCCTCTTAACGTATGCCATTACGCTCATATTATGACAGAAGGGGTAGGTAGAGGCACAAATAAAAGTATAATTTGTCTTGTGGAAATAATTATTTAAGAACGAACAGTTTTCGTTTTTAACCCTTATGCATGTGGAAGAAAATCTTATTCCCTGAAGGCCTCTTTATAATTCTGTCGAATCCTGCACAATTCCTGCTTTCATTGTTCTTCAACATTGTTTTGAAAATTATTCCCAAGAAAAACTCTTAAACAAGAACGAAGAGCGGTGTGAACGCTCAGCTCAGGACACTTGAAAACTGCATTCATTTTCGAAATCAGAATTTTCAACTCAAACGTCAAGAAAATAGTTTTTGAAAGGCTTAAGGATGTATAGGTATTCCCTATTCGATGCTTATGGAGACTTCTGCAAATATTCTGGGTCAACACAACTTCAAACAATATATAATGGCCACAAGCAAGTCACAAATGTTTTGTTGAAATCAAAAAATCGACTGCCATTGGATATACATTGAATTGCATTGGCTAACGTAATGTCGACAATGACGACATAGATGGAATAGAGTGGATAGAGGTCGATTATTAAAACAAAATTTTCTTCAACAATCAATCACGATGGAGACAATGGAGACGTCAACGTCTATTTCCTTTACTTAGAACGCTATGGTCACATAATAACCGACTGTTTTGGCCTCCAGATAAAGATTATGAACTGAGCTGTATACCGTTTCAAAAAGGCAATGCCACGAGCTATACTACTCTCAGGATTGTGATTTTTATATGTAAGGTGTTTCCAGAAAGACTAATTTTACGTTTTGGGTTTGAGTGTCAAGATAATGTGATTTACCATAAACCCATTACATCTTTTATGTGAGGTTAAGTACAAAGAAGTCGCCGTAGTCAAGTAGTTAGTATTGATAGTTTATTAGACGTGAGGCCAAGGTTCAAACCCCAAGTCAGACATCTCCAACAGAACGAAATATGAAAGAAATCTTATTCGGCGACTTCCTATCAGCAGGTTTCAGGCAAATGCTCTGAGAGTAAATAAAATAATTGTCATGAAAACTTTCTTAAAAAAAAAAACTGTCGTTCGAAGTCAACTTTAAACTGTAGGTTCCACCACTCATGTATAAAAATAACACACACAACTTAAGTGGTGTGAGAAACTAACTCGTAATCCTGACTAAAGGGTTGTAATGGCCAATTATGTAGTATGTATGTATGTAAGTACTTGAATAATCTCCTTCAAAGAACAAACATTAACATTCGTTGAGCTACCGCCGGGACAGCACACAAAATATGCGAAAAAGCGGTCGATAACTAACTTAAAAGCATTATTTGCTTTTAAGTCTTCTAAATCCCGAGCTTGTCTTCTAAATTACATTGTACTTCGTATATAATGGCAGGGTGTAGGCATTCGAATGAAATAAAAGTTTAATCAAAATCACAGCATAACTTTTAAAATCAAAAAATTGAAAAGCCTTCAGGGTATTTATACAGCTGCACTGGAACACCTCTGGCGTTATGAAAAATTCCCCATTCCAAGCAAATAACAAACAACACCTTTTCATTATTAACTGTAAATAATTTCAAAGGAGGTTTGTACGTATGCAGTTTATGCAACTCATTTAAATAAAAAAACTGGTATATGAGTAGGTTTGGTTTTTTCTCTTTCGATGGCGTGACAGAATTAAATATTAAAAATAAGAAAACCAAAAGCAAAATTTAAAAAAAAAACTAGTAAACTCAGGTATCAGGTAATGGTAACAAAAGTTTATTTTTAAACTGGTCTCATTAAAAACGAATAAAAAAATATTTTTTAAAACTTATCGCGGCAGTATCACTTAAGGCATCGACCATGGTAATAGGTTCAATTATAAGCAAAAGAATATAAAAAAAATTTAAAAAGTTTAATATAATTAAAGTTTTAAATACAATTTGTTCAATACATTAACCAATGATATGTGATATTTAAATAAATATTTTTAAGGAACAATAAATTTTAGAAAAGAAAACAAAATTAACAAATATGTGGTACAGAAAACATTTTAAAAATCTAAATAAAACGGTGATAAATTAAAAACTAAAACTCTGCACACAAGATTGCATGGTGTATAGATTACATTTATCTCCTGTTATAAGAAATTTTCTAAAAGAAAAACAACAAAAACAACGATATAAATTTTATCTAATAACCATCAGATCAATCAGGATTACGACCTAGCTTCTCACACCATTTATGATGTGTATTAATTTTATCCATGAACGAAATACATTTGAGAAACCATTGATGGCCTCACGTCTACTAAGCCAACACATTACCTACTAGACTACGGCGAATTCATCAATTATTAAATTAAAACTGATATCCTCTACTAGTCTCTATATATATACATATGTAGAGACCTCGCTTTAATCGATCATGATATACATTTCCTTTCCAGGAAAAAAAAATATTTGATTAAAAGAACAATCAATGAAACTATAGCAACTTTCTTCGCATAACACCCAAATAATACTGTGTTGAATATCGATTTCTTTTGTACTCAATATGCATTGATTTCCACATAACATTCGGAAATTTACTTCGCAATGCAATCTGGATTGCTCCACAATGCAGAGACTTCTCCGAAAAAATTAATAATTTTATAAAGGTAAACTAACTGAAGTCGCCGTAGTCAGGTGGATAGTGTGTAGGCTTATTAGACATGAGGCCACGGTTCAAACCCAAGGTCAGACATGTCGAACAAACACGAAATATTAAAAAAATATATCTTCGGCGACTTTCTCTCAGCAGATTTCTGGCACAAACTCTGAGAGTAAATCGAAAATAAAAAATAACTGGTGTGAGAAGCTACGTGGTGTGAGAAGCTGAAAGGTTTGGTTTTTAATCTTCGGCCTCGATGGATGACTGCCACTATATGTGAATTTCCATCTTTGGCTGTGGGAAGGACGTAGAATAGGTGGAATTCCAACTCCTAACATACAATTTAAAGCTTTTTTAGCCTCTGTATGACAAGAACACTACACTGGAACTTCTAGAGATCCGCCACCACACTATTTCTAAATTCAAAGCCGTGTACTAAGATCAATAAACAGCCGGTACGAACGAGGAAAACGTGGGTTTGCCCTTTAAATTTCGCTGAGGAAACTTCTTTGTGAATGTTTAAGGATTTTTAAAACACCTTTCCACCATGGATTCCCTCTTTTTTATTTTTTTTATTTTAGACAGTTCATTGTAATCACTCCTTCCAATGTCTGTCTCTGGCTCTACGCAGACTTCTGTATGCTACTGCTATTACTAGATAGTGGATGAATCACTAAGCCTTAATCTTTCGGTCTGGTTTTCAGCTTGATTCTATGTCATGCTTCAAATGCAAAGGTCTTGTTAATTCTAAGGCAACGTATCATGTGGCATCATAATGGTCCGCTATCTGTGCTCCAAGTACTTAACATAACTTTTGACAGGACAGAATATATTGATTTTACATTAGCAAACATTAAGTACAGATTAAAATGATGGCTAATCGCAAACGAATACGGATTTAAAGACATTGTTTAAGGAGTGATGGTACAAAACCTTTGATTATTTTTCACATTCACATAAGCTGGTGAGGAATTTAATTTCATTTGAACAACTGTCTGTCTGTGTGTAAGATTTAAAGCTTTTAAAATCTTTTTCTACAGAAATTGTTGTATAGCAACTCAACTAATTAGGCACCAATTCCTTCTCAATTGAGATCATACATACATATTTAACAAAGTTTAATTGTAGTACAGCTTTTCAATATACATTTTCAATTAACTATTTGAACTTTATTGTTACAAACCTGCTGTTTCTGTTTCTTTCCTCCAGCTTTATCTCCAGATGCTCCTGAAGCCGTACTTTTCTTTTTGTTAGCAGAATTCATTTTTTTCTTTTTAGATTTTTAACAACAATTTTCAATTTTTAATTACTCAATGCAAAATTCTATTTTAGAAAAATATATTTAAATATGTACACGAAAAACAATCATATGTAAACGCACACACAGATGTTGTTGTTCTTTTATTTGATTTATTTTAATTGCAATCGGTAGTTTTTATTTAACAACAACCAGAAAAAAATAAAATTAATAATAACTATCAAAATAAATGCAAAATTATTAAAGTTTCCTTTAAAAAAAATATAAAATTTAGACACAATAATTAAATATCAAAATATATTTTGACATTCTTCTGTTTCCTTTTTCTTTTTTCCAAAGTTTTTTTTTATTTATTATCATCACTACGTTGCAAGTTACTATAGAAATTTCGATTTAAATTTTGTTATCGATTATACGAATATTCCGTTTTTTTTTTGGCCCATTACTAGCACCCCTCATTAGTTGTGGTTTCTGTTTAAATCATCGAAACATTTTTTGCATTTTCTCTTATGCTGTACAATTTTTTGTGATTCTGAAAATAATAGTAACGTTCTTCGGGTCCAGGCTGTGCTACATGCATAAGAAATTCCATCTCATCAAAATCATTGGCTGGATAATCGAATTTTTCTATTTCGCTTTTGGCCGGCTTGCGTATATAATCCCCATGTGGTCTTTCATACATCTGTGCTACAAGATCCAAGGAACGTTGACTGGTGGCCACTGAAGCCACAGATGGTGCAGGTGATGGTATAAATTGTGGTGGTCGTTCGCTTATACAATCACTACGTTTTTGTCTTTCAGCTAAAACTTTTATTAAAGCCGGGTTTCTAAAAGAAAATGAATGGTAGACTGGTGATTTTCATTACTTTACAAGACGACATGTAGGTTAGGTGAGATTAAATTGGCAGAACGCCTTCAACTTGGTGAATAATTTAAAAGTGGGAAACTTAAAAACGAAAAAAAAGCATAGCAGGACTGGAGTCTAACAAGATTCCGTTGTAAAACCAATAGAACGTATATGAAACCTAAGATTTCCCGTTGCTCTAGTCTATTACTGTAGTGCACTAATGGGCTATAAAACCGACGCTTTACAAATCCGGTATCAGAGCACTTTAGAAATATAGTGTAGTGATATATGCATAAGGCGACCAAAATATTCCCGAAGAATGTTCATATCACATATCAAATGCCGGATAGCGAGACATTAGACGGTTAACCTCAAGTGGTTTCCTGAACACTGAAGCCAACAATAAAGCTGATGCTCTTATAAAGGTTGGTACAAAGCAAAACACTAACAAACTCCTGCATGAGATTGACATTTCTCTGTAAAGATCATACAGTCTTTAGTCGTTTGCAAAAGAAAGATGGGAAAAAGAACCCAATGGTGTAGAAACCAGACAAATTTATACACAGAACAAAATTTATGCTAAATTAAACCAGAATCCATGTTAGGAACCATATAGCGCCCTGAGGATGTGAGTACCTCACAAAAAAGAGTAGCTTTACTGCAATGCATCTATTCTCCTCCCCTTTTAACCAAAGCGGTCAGTTTGTTGGCGTTTAAATTGCTCAGACAGTGTTGTTGTTGGTAATACGTAGAAAAGCACGCCATAGTAGTTGAACCCCTAACAATCCTACCAAACCCCCAGACAAACATCCCTTGTGATCTATTTGTTCTTAGCCACCATTGACAGCGGCTCACTTGCAGTAGAGCCCAATGATTTTCACTTAATTTTCTCATTTTTCTTATCCATTTACTATTCGAAATTCCGTATCTGAGATTTATTTTGTGGAGAGACTTTTCTTAAATGAAAATTATTTCGGCAAACGTAGTTAAGAAGGAAGAGAGAGAGAGAGATTCATTTTATTTGCCAATGTCCGTCTCTGGCCCGATGCAAACTTCTCCTATATGGTTCAGGCTTTCTCGATTGTTTAACGCAGTTTTCGTTAATAGATTATGACTCGATTACTAAATTCAATAAACTTTCAAGCTGATTTTCAACTAAATTCTATTCTAAATGCGAAGATTTGATGCTGATTGTCAAGACTGGCTAATCAGAATTTTTCAGGTAGTAGATCTGAAGCATCACTTCATCTAGTACCACAACGTGGCGTTAAATATCATGCGGTCGCTATCTCCTATCCTATCCTACCCCGACTCTAGTCGCAACCTTCATATGCCCCTCCAGTTCGATTTCTAGATCCCTTAACTTATATGGCAGATTTTTAAGAATCTCTTCGTAACAATGTTTTTTTTTCTCAGAGTTTTTTTCAGAAACCTCTGAGTGGAAGTCGCCAAAAAAAAATATTTTTTTATATTTCGTTATGTTCGAGATGTCAGACCTGGGGTTTGAACCGCGCCCACGGTGACTTAATGGCAGATTACTTAAAGTAATTACCACTTTCTCGATAATTAAAATTAACAAAGAAAGAAATTTGATTTTCTATCTACTAAAGAAATACCGCACAGTACTTACTTCATTCTGTTCAGCCACTGTTCGATTTCTTCATTCGGTATGGACTCATTGCCTACAAAATAATTTTCCGCACAATACTTATTACGCTGCATGAGTACATTTACATCAATATCCGTTTCCTCATCCAGTTCACAGCCACAGCAATTAAATTCGATAATTTTTTGATTCTTTGTTAAGGCGATAATGATCTCATCAGCTGCCGCAGAAGTAAGGGGTATTCCAGATATATCAAGTTTCAATAGAGGCTCATGATTACTTATCAGTTCTCTGGCTAAGGAACAAGACATACCGACTTCACTTATATTTCGGCAACCTTTAAGATTCAAATGGCTGACATGTTTTGTGCCCACAATGGCGCTGATTAAAGCATGCAAGGCGTCATCGTTTATGGGATTACGTGCCAAGCCTAAGTATTCAAGTGTATTGTGTTTGCAGATTTTTAAAGATGTGCCCAAAGTAGTTAGGACTTCAATGTTAAAATCATTGGATTCCAATTCTAGATTACACACAGAATTTGAAATTTCGAAAAGCTCTTGGAAAGCGTAACCACAATGCTCGTTAAGCCGATCATTGCCAAAGTCTACGGTCTGCAGGCATTCCAATTCGGCCAAGGCACGACAGAGAATTAATAGTTTTTCCTCATCCATGCGGCTATTACGTAAACGGAATGTTTTCAGACGGTGCAAAAAGCTTAAACCCCTAACAACAAAAACGACGATACTTTATATTAATTACTTCACTTGCTCTATCTTTCAGAAAAACTTACGTTGCCAAATGCTTGATATCCTGCAAGGAAAAGTTTCTATGTCGTACATGGTACTCACGTTGCTGAATGGGTCCCCAAAATTCTATTATAAACGTTTCCAAGTTGGTGAAATATTGTACGAATCTCAAGTCTATATGATGACAATCTTCTGCCGGATAAGTGTACTTTTTTAAGTGGGCCAAGTACAAAGCCTTATTGCGTTTATCAACAATTTGATCTTCTCCATCGTCTTCGCTTTCTACAATCGGTATTTTGAAAATATCTTTCGGATTTTTGGGTATTTTCTTAATAACCGTTTCTACGTTAACACGCTTTTTGGCACGCCTAGCTGCTCTTTTCTGACGCTTGGCTTCTCTTAAAGCTTTTTCTTTCGCTTTAGCTTCTCGTATTTCCTGGCGTATTCTTTTGCGATGCGCTTTCTTACGGGCCTGTTCTCTTTCGAACTCTAACTGGGATTCTGTTTTTTCCATTTCTTCCTCCTCTTCCTCTTCACCTTGCTCTTCATCTACTGATGTGGGCACTGACGAATCGCTTTCTTCTTCATCACTTTCCTCTTCGCTCTCTTCTGAACTGGACTCTGATTCTGAATGAAAGTATTTCTCAAAGGAGCGTTCCCTTAGAGATTGCAAACGCTTTATATGCAATTCCTCAACATCGTCTTTGATTTTTAAGGCCAAATCTTTCATTTCATCTTCTGGCCAATATTCTGCCGGACACGCTTCCACCAATTCCACAAATTTCAAAGCGATACCCAAGCTTTTCCATTTGACATCCGATTGAAGTATTAAAGATTTGTTATGATGTTTAGCCAATACTACTCTTTTCCAAAAGCGCTCTGCGCTAACAAAATAGCACTCAGCCAAAGGCATTTCAATATCTAAGGCATCATAATGTACATCTAATAGACTTGAGTTGCTGGCGACTATAGGCAATGGCTTGGCTCCAAAGTGGCGCGCTAAGGCTCCTACAGATAAATTCACTAACGTGCCGAGCCTATAATTCTCTATAAATAACTCCGGATACACCGTACGACCCTTCTCGCTTGCTAAATTTATTGTATGACCAGAAGGCTTATAGATTTCATGTTCCCGCCATATAACTGGCTCATTGGGCAGGGCATAAGTGTTGGCATGTACGGGATATTCAATGGTTACATTCACTACTTCCTCCTCCATTTCAAATTGATTTTATTTAATATTTTCTCTTGTTTATATTTCAAATAAATAAAAAAATAATAAAATTGGTGTTTCAACTAAAGATGATACAAATAATCGATTAATAGAGCAGATATATTTGTCCGATTTTGCCATAATATATATCATCCTCTAAAGGCTATTTTTATATAAAGAATTTCATCAAGCCCGTTTTGTGATATGCTATTCAACACCATTTGAGGAGTATCAGTGAAACTGTTCCACTCAATAACACGAGGAGTACAATTTTCAAGGGGTAAGATACAAATTCAAGGCTCTCATTTCGTGTATTTGCGTGATTACTTCCATGACCCTTTTTAATTCTGTTAATCACTTAATAGTGTTCTGTTAACATTAACATTGGCTATGTTAAAACTTTTGATTTGTGTCTTTCTTTACACCTACATAAAGCTAGATAGACTTAACGTTCGTATTATATATGCTTAGCTTAGCATATGTTAAACGTTTAGTAATAATCCAATGCAGCTTGTGCCTGTTTATATGAACTTCAATGGCCTCGTCAGCACCATCATTTGTAGTTATCGTATGCCTAGATCGTTGAAGATCCCTCCCCAATCAACGACGTCACTAGCCACATTGATGTGCGTTTAATTTTGGAAATATTGACTTCCAATCCAACTGCACAATACTGAAATCTAATGGAATCAATATTCTACTATAGATATCTTGGAACATGATCCAGAATAGTTCCTACTGGATACTGCGTTACCAGTGATAAGCCCAAAAGAGTCTGGTAATATAACGTTTTATAGGATTTGATATTCCCGGACATGGTCTGGATTAAATCACGAATTTTTAGTGCCACTCTACGCCTCTGTATTACTATTTAAAAACATTTTCGATGGGTTTCATAAATGCAATAAAAACTAATTAAATAGGAATACGGAATACGGCATTCTTAACATTAAGAATACTCTTACAGAAGTGGGCCCTCTGATCTGAAAGTGATTCTCTCATAGTGTGTTCTATATTCCGCCCCATACTATACGCCTTACTATCTTGTACGGTGTTGGAATTAGTTTAACACCACTGTAGTTGTTACAGTCTTTAGAATCCCTCAGTCTGGATTACGACCTAGTGTCTCACACGATTTATGTTGTGTGTGTTAATTTTATACATGAGTGGTGGGATCCACAGTTTAAAGTCGACTCTGAACGAGAGATTTTTAAGAAACTTTTCATGGCAAATTTTATTTACTCTCAGAGTTTTTGTCAGAAATCTGCTGCGAGGCAGTCGCCGAAGGAATATTTTTCCATATTTCGTTTTGATGTCTGACCTGGAGTTTGAACCGTGACCTCATGTCTAATAAGCCAACACACTATCTACTAGACTACGGTGATTACTTTCCTCTTAGTATACTATCTTTAAAAGTTCCTATTCGTTAGATTTAAAATGTTGACTTGAAATTCACCATCCAGAGTAAAAGCTATTCATAAGACGTTGAAAAGACAGTTCCACTGCTGTTGCTGGAGATAAACTTACCACACAAGTTTCTTGATATAAGGTTTTCATATCACCTTACAGTCGTAATGATTTTCAATGAGAAGAAGAATATTAACGTTAATAAGTAAAATCCATAAATTATTTAATTTTATTGTTATTTTTATTATCTTTATTACTTTGTTGGCTTTGACAATTCAACTTCCAAAGCTAAACAAAACCACACCAAGGCTACAAATATAAAATGTATGTATAGAGCAGGTTTCAAACAGTCTGTGAAGGATTTTGGCTGATAATGTTCATTACCAATAAGTAAGGAACCAAATACGGTATTCTATAAATGGGAAAAAAAATTTATTATGAAAACAATTCGAAATAAAAAATTTTCTTTTGAACGATAAGCGGCTTCAAAAGATCGAAAAAGTGTATGAATTTTTCTAATACATCTTGAATGGTCTAAGTATAATTGGAAACGCTTGTTAGCTTGGATCTTTTTATCACAGCTTTAATCAACAATTTTCAATCGACTGAAACCGCTTGATGCGCAGAATCAAGTGGATGAGGGTAATTACCATTAAAAGTATGGGCACGACTATGGCTAACACTATAAAAAATATTATGTGATAATAATTTTCATAAAATTGCGCCACCACCATTAAGATTAGTATCAATAGAAACAAAAGCAAGTTGCTAAAATATATTAACATACCAAAAATGGGTAAAAATTCCTAAAAATACAGAAAGTAATTACAAAAACGATTGTTAAAGTCGATCAAAAACTAACCCATTCAGTTGATCTGCGGCCAAATATTAGCATAATGGCCATGCATGTTGTAATTACGGGTAATGTTATATAAAGCATTAGACCATGCACATGTTTAACCACTGGACTTAATATAATGACCATAATTTCGATCTGTACACATGTAAATAGAAATAAAAATTTCATGTTGCTTGCCCCTCTGAAACAAGCTTACGACTTACAAGTAAAATTGCAAACAGCCATTCCAATGGACTTGGAAAATTTTTTTTCGACAAACTTACAGCAAAGGATATGGTAATGATTAAAAAGAATGTTATAACGGCTGCAAGCAATAACCAGCGATTTAATAAAAAATCACAGGAATCCCTAAAAAGGAAATGCACATGCTTAGTTGAAAATATTTGACCAGAAAAGCTCTAAGAACAATACAAACTTACACTGCCTTTATTAAAAACCATTGTAAACAGGAGGCAGAAAGGAAAATGATGACCAAAGCATAAGTCTCCCGAATTCTATTCGAATTGTCAATGGATGTTCGTTCCATTTGAAATTTTTCTACACACGCGAATTTAAAATAAATTTTTATTATCGAATTTAAACACGTAAATAAAAATAAAACTTTTCAAATCGATACAGAGACAGAGACAGTTTAAAGGGGCGATAAAAATCGATTTATAGCTCTTATTTCACTAGAGATCCTATAGATTAATGAAATGTGATGCGTCTGTGATCTAGTTGATCAATTTAATTCGGTGTTTTATTATCGTCCCTTAATAGATTTGTTTACTCTTCTTTTTTTATTCTGTTAATCACTTAACAGTGTTTTATTAACATTAACATTGGCTATGGTAAAACTTTTGATTTTTATCTTTCCTTGTAAAATTCGAATTAATCTTTACACCTACATAAACCTAGATAGACTTAAAATTCGTATTATATATACTTAGCTTAGCATATGTTAAACGTTTAGTAATAATCCAATGCAGCTTGTGCCTGTTTATATGAACTTCAATGTCCTCGTCAGCACCATCATTTGTAGTTATCGTATGCCTAGATCGTTGAAGATCCCTCCCCAATCAACGACGTCACTAGCCACATGATGTGCGTTTAGTTTTGGAAATATTGACTTCCAATCCAACTGCACGATACTGAAATCTAATGGAATCAATATTCTACTGTAGATATCTTGGAACATGATCCAGAAGAGTGCCTACTGGATACTGCGTTACCAGTGATAAGCCCAAAAGAGTCTAGTAATATAACGTTTTATAGGATTTGATATTCCCGGACATGGTCTGGATTAAATCACGAATTTTTAGTGACACTCTACGCCTCTGTATTACTATTTAAAAACATTTTCGATGGGTTTCATAAATGCAATAAAAACTAATTAAATAGGAATACGGAATACGGCATTCTTAACATTAAGAATACTCTTACAGAAGTGGGCCCTCTGATCTTAAACTGATTCTTTCAGAGTGTGTTCCATATTCCGCCCAATACTATACGCCTTACTATCTTGTATGGTATTGGAATTAGTTTAACACCACTGTAGTTGTTACAGTCTTTAGAATCCCTCAGTCTGGATTACGACCTAGTGTCTCACACGATTTATGTTGTGTGTGTTAATTTTATACATGAGTGGTGGGATCCACAGTTTAAAGTCGACTCTGAACGAGAGATTTTTAAGAAACTTTTCATGGCAAATTTTATTTACTCTCAGAGTTTTTGTCAGAAATCTGGTGAGAAGCAGTCGCCGAAGAAATATTTTTTCATATTTCGTTTGTATGTCTGACCTGGGGTTTGAACCGTGACCACACGTCAAATAAGCCAACACACTATCTACTAGACTACGGCGATTACTTTCCTACTAGTATACCTTCTTTAAAAGTTCGTCTTCGTTAGATTTAAAATGTTGACTAGAAGTTCCCCATTCAGAGTAAACACTGTTCATAAGACGTTGTAAAAATAGTTCCACTGCCGTTGGTGGAGGTGAGCTTGGCACACAAGTTTCTTGATATAAGATTTTCATATCACATTACAATCGTAATGATTTTCAATAAGAAGTATAAGATTAAAATTAATAAGTAAAATTCATAAATTATTTACTTTTATTGTTATTTTTATTATCTTTATTACTTTGCTGGCAATAACAATAGAATTTCCAAATTTAAACAAAGCCACATCAAGACTACAAATATGAAATGTATGTGTAGAGCAGGTCCCAAACAGTCTGTTATGGTTTTTGGCTGAAAATCTTTATTACCAATAAGTATGAAACCAAATACGATATTCTATAAATAGGAAAAAAAATTTATTATGAAAACAAATCGAAATAAAAAAATTTCTTTTGAACGATAAGCGGCTTCAATAGATCGAAAAAGTGTATGAATTCTTCTAATACATCTTGAATGGTCTAAGTATAATTGGAAACGCTTGTTAGCTTGGATCTTTTTATCACAGCTTTAATCAACAATTTTCAATCGACTGAAACCGCTTGATGCGCAGAATCAAATGGGTGAGGGTAATTACCATTATAAGTATGGGCACGTCTATGGCTAGCACTATAAAAAATATTATGGGAAAAACACGCACCACCAACATTAAGACGAGTATCAATAGAAAGAAAACCGTGATGCTCAAATATATTAACTTTCTAAAAATGGGTAAAATTTCCTAAAAAATACAGAAAGTAATTACAAAAACGACTGTTAAGGTCTATCAAAAACTAACCCATTTATTTGGTATGCGGGCACCTAGTAGCATAATGGTCATGCATATTGCAATTACGAGCATTGTTATACAAAGCATTAGACCATTCACTGGTTTAACCACTGGAGTTAATATAATGACCATAATTTCGATCTGTACACAATGTAAATAGAAATCAAATTTCATGGTCATTGCCATCTGAAACAAGCTTACGACTTACAAAGAAAATTGCAAACAGCCATTTCAATGGTGTTGGTAATAAATTTTTCGACAAACATACAACACAGTATATGATAATCATTATAGAGCATATTATACCGGCTACAATAAATAACCAGCCAATTAATGAAACATAGTAATCCCTAAAAAGGAAATGCACATGCTTAGTTGAAAATATTTGACCAGAAAAGCTCTAAGAACAATACAAACTTACACTGCCTTTATTAAAAACCATTGTAAACAGGAGGCAGAAATGAAAGTGAAGATAAGAAAATAAGTAAGAATTCTATTCGAATTGTCAATGGATGTTCGTTCCATTTGAAATTTTTCTACACACGCGAATTTAAAATAAATTTTTATTATCGAATTTAAACACGTAAATAAAAATAAAAATAAAACTTTTCAAATCGATACAGAGACAGAGATGTCTGTGAAGTTAAATACTTTTTTATATTCTTTTTTTACAGTGAATGTTATGTTAACAGACACTGTTAACTTAACATAATTAAAAATTGGGAAAGGAAGGAAAGAAAATCGCTTAAAAATCGCAAAAATAGGGATAAATTAGAGAGAAAAATGAAGGGAAGACGAAGCTAAACTTTTGAACTTTACAAAAACTAAAATGTATGAAAATAACAATTTGCTTATTGGAGATAATAAAGTTGAAAAATCAAGTATTTTTACCAAATATGCCCTCGATGAATCGCGAAAAATTCGATAAAATTTAAAAAGGTGCGGTTTTCCGACCTATTGGGCTGGATAGCTATTGGATCAAGGATTCCAGAACAGTTTTTGCTATGGTCGATTCACGACTGGGATCGGAGATATAGCCGACGAAGCTAACTTTTTATACGGGCAAACAAAATGCTCCAATAAATAATCCAATAGCTATCCAGCCCAATAGGTCAGAAAACCGCACCTTTTTAAATTTTATCGAATTTTTCACAATTTATATAGAGCATATTGTTTGGCCGTATAAAAAAGTTAGCTAATATCATTAAACTTAATATCATTAGCTTAATATCATTAAACCTTAGGAGAGCCTGAGTAACGGCTGCGGTATGGTTCTTCACCCAGACAACCTCCAATCTAACATACCTTGCGGAAATCAAACTGAGATCTACCCCAGACCTCGAATCAGCGAACTGGCATTACAATATCCTGTATGGAATTCAGTCATCAGTCTCATGTTGAACTTACTGAGTCGCAAAAGTGAATCAGTGCTACCAACTTCTCTAGATTGTGTTTGAATCGAATCGGTAGCACCTTGATCTATCCCCCAACAACTTTACTCCATTTTTGGATACCATACCCCGATGAGTCCATAGGAGCATTAGATTGACCAATTAAGATCAACAAACATATCACCAATCGAGTGAGCTCCTGTTCACGCAAGTACATCTGATCTCTCGTTCCCCGAAATATCAATATGACCTAGAACTCAACAGAAGCTAGACCTATCCGATCCAACAGCTCTTAGGGAATCCTTTCAGTCACATAAGAAGATCCCACCAAAAGTGGCTCCATCTAGTCTATCTACCTATCAACAAATTTATAAAAATTTACAATAAGAGTGTACAGACTTTAATAAAAGGATGTTTCAAACACATTAATTTTCGAAATGGTATCTGAAACTGAACGTGGTTCCAGCTCCAGTTTAAGCTGAGCATGAGCCCGAAAAAAACTTTGTGCACACATATCCGATACTGTGTTACGAACACACCGCATAGGGCCTCTTTGGCCCTTCGTGCTTATATATTGGGAACCACACTTCTGACGAAACTGTTTGCATTCTGGATAAGAGTGATGTGATGAGTGAGTGATGCCAGAGTATTCTTTCTAATGGAATGTGCGAGTACAATGGATGCCATGAAAATATTTTCAAAAATCTGTTGTTCGGTGTCGACATTAAATTGTAGGTCCCGCCACTTACGTATAAAATTAGCGCTCACAACATAAGTGGTGTGAGAAGCTAGGTTGTAATCCTGACTGAAAGTTTGTAATGACCAACTATGTATGTATGTGACGCCAACTAACCTTAGCTATCAAATTGAGTTGTTATGACTCAATAAATAAATCCAAAAATGTTGTAAGAACATGTCATTTTTTGGAAATTTATACACCGCATTGTAGAAGGGTTACCTGTATGTTATTAATCAAAACAAACAATAATATTTGCATTCAATAATACATTTTATTGTAAAAATTTGCATATGCTTAAATGGTAATTGTATAAAAAAAATAATTAAACTTAGTATCTACAGATATAATGACAATATTATAATAATAATGATAAAATAATATAAAATATTAACATTTAATAGCTAGTAATTGAATTGTCGTCTCGTCTTAGACTTTTGAAATAACGTACTGGCAATTCTGGCAAATAAATGCATACAAAATACAACATGGGTCCAAAAATCAACATAAATACAAACCAATAGATTAAAGTAAATATTGTTAATGCATCCATGTATGTATGTTTGTATGTACAACTAAAAGCCAATATGTTAAACAAATGATGCAACCAACTACAGAGACGTGTTAATATGTTTTGATTTGATTTTAACTTATGCACTAATATCACTTAAAAAAGAAATATAAAAAAAAATAAAAGAAAAACTACTAATTTTGTTTATAATTTTTTTTAAACAAAATTCTTTTCACAATAGCAGCAGGTAACTTTAGTACACAAAATTCCAAAAAAAGTAACAAAATACACACACCGTTTCAGAAAACTATTTTACAACGTTCATTAGGTCCAATAACAAATCCAAGAAATCCGGAACTTATTTAATTGTTATAGTCTATGAATGCCATCTGTAACGAAAAGAGAGAAAGGGTAAAAACAAATTAACAATTAAAACAATTACAAAATAAATTATTATGGAAATTAGAATAAAAACTTGTTTTAATTCTTATATAAAATTGTTTTAAAAAAACTATGCTTTTCTCTTCTACAACTTATACAAGATTTTTATATTTTATTTTAATTTTTTTATAAAAAAAAAATTATTAAGAACCTACACAAACAACAATAAAATTGTATTTAAATAATTGAACAATATTTTCACTTTTGTTCTGTTTTTTTTTTTAATTTTTTTATTTATTTTTATTATTTTATTCTTTGTTTGTTTTGTTTCAATCAAAAGAACGGTTTTATTTTGAATTTATTTTCGGTTTCAGTTGTGATGGTGTACTTGATTCGTTGTATCGCGTTCCACTAAGTACTTGCACACTCCTCTCTATGCCAAGTTCTGGCTCATACTGATTGTTGGTTTGAAAGCAACATTTCTGTTAAGTGAAGTGATATTAACAATGAAAACTAAACATTCTGTTGTTTTCAGCCCATATTTTTACATACTGGTTGGGGTATTTTCATTTCTTTCCATGTATTTGTATTGTCCATACGTTCAATATTCATTCATTCATTCAGTTATACTTACTACTCCTAAATCGCTGTATAGTATATATAGTGTACGTACGCCAAGAGTAAAGAACAAATAAATCGAAAAAAAAACGCGACAACAACAACAAAAACAAATTGAGAAATTTTTAAAAAGGCAAATTGATAAAACAAAACAACAAAAAAAAAGTTGCATGGAACGAGCTAAAACAATATTAAACGATAATATCAATAACTTCTACAGTAGAACCCAAATTCATTTAGAATCTTGCTCGCTCACCCAATATATAATTAACAAGAATAAAAAAAGCCTCAGGCAAAAATATTTCCATTAAATAAGTTGACGCCAACCGCTTTTGTTTAAGTACGATTAGATCACACGTTGGATTTTGTGTTAAAAAAAAGAAATTCTTTAACAATTTTGCGATTGTTTGAATCGCTATTGTTCGAAATCCACACTTAATATTCCATATTCTAGAGATTTTCTTTACGAAAGCACAAAATTTAAAAACTCTGCGCCATTAAATTTAAAAACTTTGAGAGTAAATAAAATTACCATTAAAAGTTTCTTACATATCTGACGTTCCGAGTAGGCTTTGAACTGTAGGTCTGTCTTGCCACTCACGTATAAAATTAATACATACAACATAGCTGATGTGAGAAGCTAGGTCGTAATCCTGACTAAAGGGTTGTAATGGCCAGTTATGTATATACATATGTATTCGTTGAGGATGTTATCACGTTTACCGAGTATTTTGTAACAGTTAAAGTTTGTTTTAAAAGGCTAATTGTACTTACAGATGAATGATAAGAACTTGCAAAAAATAAATTATGATTGAATAAAAATTCTTCCACACAAGATTGTATCGTACGGCAATAATTTCGAACTTTGCGCCATTCTTATATGCAAATTGCAATCAACACTCAAAAACAAAAATAATTTGAAATTGATTTTTAGTACTTTCGCTGATTGTTTGTTTAACTTGTAATATTTTTTGTTTGTTTTTGTTTTTAATCGCTTTGGCAGTTATCAGGTCAAGTGTGTCAGTTATAAACACACCCTCTGCACAAAAGATTATTTTTATCATGGCTTGCGCGCGGATTATGTCGCACAAAATTTAAAAAACGATAATGCATTGTGCCATTTTTTTTTTATATATGTGAAGAGATTTTTCAGTTTACAAATATAATGGTTTCACTACATCGATTTTACTATCGAAAAACTTTCAGACGCAAAGGAGTAAGCGATTCGCTTAGTGTCAGTGAAATTCTGGGTTATATAAAGGCCTAATAACTAAATCTTTTCGTATATCAATTATTATTAAGTATTAAAAAACCAGATAAAAAAATTTACGACGAACGAAAAACAATAGTGCCTTGAGGAACCCCTTAGGACACGCCCAGACAGAGATATAAGCGGTAGGAGAGATAGTAAGTAGCACCTGCAAGAACATCAAGCGTCTGTTCTCCCCACATTAAAGACGGATCAAAGAGCATTTATTTTTGACTTTGCTTGTCTACCAAACATAGCCACTTTTCAAGCATTGAGGAGTTTATGAGGGTCGTCTTAATCGATCAATCGTGCAAGTAATTGCAAATTTTATAAAGAAATTTTAATGGATTTGTAATATTTAGGATCAGACCTGTGTATTATCACCGAAAATATCGCTTCTGTTAGAGAAAATGTGGCGAATAATCCGAATTTATAAAATTCACCACATTCTTAGCAACTTGGCCTATTTTACGCATCATTATGGTGTTGTATTTGCACCATTATCCATATAAAGTCAAATTAACAAAACAATTAAAGCCGGCTGATCATTCAGAACGTCGTAGATATGCTATTTGGGTGCTAGCGCAACAAGCTTCCAATGCTGACTTTTCAAACAAAATATAAGCTTTTGTGAAGACATTACATCTGGAAGATTAGAACGGTTTAATCGTATGATAACTATTTTGGTTTACAATTGAGAATTGTGGACTAGGCGTTACTTGACTTTAACGAGATAGCTTTTGGTTTTGAAGTTGGAGAATTTAAAAACCGTTTTTCGTAAAATTATTGGCGAAATGACGCCTGAAATTTATGAAAAATTATCGAATACTACCTCAAAAGAATCGAATTCTATACCCAATCCATAGTCAATCACTGTGTTTCGCACATAATGGCGTGGTTCTAGTTCCATCGAAATGTCAACTTTAGGTGTGTTTTATTATTATTTGTCAGAACTTCTCTTGCTCTCTCTAGCTCACTCTTTCTAAATAGTTTAGTAAAGTTTTACAAATATTTGTTTGAATTTTTATGAATTTAAGCTGCTTATAACCAAACTAATCAGGTATTACTGTATGGCATGTGAATAATTTAGATTTTTTATTGCATGATTCAGATCTTTTAAAATTAATGGTTTTTATTGTTATAAACTTACATTATAAAACTCATATAAAACTCATGTGTATGTTTATTTTAAAACCATATGCTTGACTTAAAAACTAAAAATACAAAAATATGCCATAAAAATGACGTTATATTTGTACATAAAAATACGTATTTATGATATCATAAAACTTTAAGAAATGTTCAAACGCTTTTAACAAAGGAAAATATTTTATTATTAAAAAGGGGAAATGATTAAGAACGGAATTGTTATTAAGAAGGAATTTATTTTATTTTTTTATTTGAAAAAAAAAAATAAAAAATAACATTTACATGATAATATATGAAAACACCAAACAATTCAGAACAATTCAATTCAATTTATTTCAAAGGTTTGTGTATATTTAACTATTTTATTTTGTTTTTATTTTTTTTGTTCAAAAAATTAAAATGAATGCCTTACATATATGCGATTTATAATAACAATGGCTAATACATATAATAAAAATACATTAATTTTCCCGTTTATATTATTATCCGCATTTTTATATTATTTCCCGTATGATACAAGTAAATCAACAAGTGAAACAAAGCAAATCTTATTTATAAAAAGCCTGAAACATATTAAAAAAAAATAATTTATAACACCTGTTTGAAATGAATTTTTAAATGCTACACTTTAGCAAATAATTATAAAGACAGTTATTTGTTTAAAAAATCAATTTAGTAATGTATGTATAATGCCGAGAAAGTCATTCCAATATTATTTTTATTTAAATCCCACTTGAAAATGTGGAAAGAAAATATATAAGCAATAATTATTCCAATTCTTAAAAGGCCACTGATAAGCACCAGCATAACCTTGAATTATTGCAGCCATGCAATCTTTATCTTCTCAACAGTTGCAAATCCATACATACTTTTATAACAAGTTTCTTCAGATTTATTGGATAACCTTGAATTAATTCAGCCATGCATTCTTTATCTAGAAGTTGTCAGAGTCTAGTAGGGAGTGTGTTGGCTTATTAGACGTGAGGACTCGGTTCAAACCCCAGGTCAGACATTGCGAAAAAACGAAATACAAAAAGTATTTCTTCGACAACTTTCTCTCCGCAGATTTCTGGCAAAAACTCTGAGAGTAAATAAAAATGCCATGAAAATTTTTCTCAAAAATCTGTCACTCGGAATCGCCACTCATGTATAAAATTAACATACACAACATTAGGGGTGTGAGAAGCTAGGGCGTTATCCTGACTGAATGACCAATTACGTACGAGTATGTATGCATGCAGTTGACAATACATCCCATACTAAGTTTGTCGCCAAAGACCGAAGTTCAGTGGTCTCATAGGCTAAGTATACTGTATATGTATCTTCTACATAATACTGCTACTACAGTAAAAACTATACAGAAATATGTATATATTTGGTTTGAGCATAACAATTTAAGATAAAAA
This sequence comes from Sarcophaga subvicina, assembly GCA_936449025.2. Classification (NCBI taxonomy): domain Eukaryota; kingdom Metazoa; phylum Arthropoda; class Insecta; order Diptera; family Sarcophagidae; genus Sarcophaga; species Sarcophaga subvicina. The sequence continues at coordinate 26,729,901 of OW388084.2, read as the reverse complement.
AATTGTAAAGTAATCTCGCCAAATTATCACGCCATATGGGACTTTATCAATGCAAATTATACAAATACAATCATATGTTCATGTAGCTAAATTCACACTATTGTTGTCAATTAGACAACCTTTTTTTAGAATTCTAAACCTCACTTGAGATAAGAATGTTTGGAAAATTATTTTTAAATATTAAAAATATAAAATTATCAAAATATTCTGTTTATAATGATAATAGAGACCTTTGTCTCGATTATATAATAAACAATTCACCTACATATTTAGTTAAATTGGAAACAACAATTCAAAAATCTAGATATACATATATGTACATATGTACAGTCAAAGACAAAAGCTTAAATACACATTCGAAATATATGGTTTAAAGAATATTAAAGTCTACTATGCAGTTTTGTTGTTTTTCTTTGATTGGTAAGTGACACACACTAAATATTATAAACATATCGGTAATTTTTAAAAATGCCATAAAATTAAATGAACAAATGTTTAAATATTTCAAATGTGTAGTTACACTTTAGTCTCTGACTGCATGTACATATCTGTTCTTATCAGATTTATGCAAAGAATACGTATTATTTATTTATAAGAATACAATTACAAATTATGCTATAATTACTACCAGCTGAGTAACATAGATCTTATATGCACGGAGTAGAGTCTCTGGTAGGAATCCCATGACCCACACGCTAATAGCATACTACAACTTCTTTATCACAAATAATTGCATCCCAAGTATTACGAACTGAATAAATAAGATCATATGCTCGATATACTATAGCGTAACACGCCACTCACATATTAATAGAGTACCACACTACTAACTAGACTACCAAGACACCCTATTTTAAGATAGTTATTCTTAAAAAATAGTACATTACCACAATTATTTATTACAATATAATTGCACTCCAAGTACTACGAACTGAATAAATAAGATCGTATGCTCGGTATACCATAGTGCAACAAACACACGCCACTCACACATTAGTAGAGTACCACACTTCTAACTAGACTACCAAGACGCCCTATTTTAAGATAATTTTTCTTAAAATTTGTGTAACAATGTACTCGTTATCGATTTTCAAGGTACTTATTTCAATTAATTTTGTGGTTAATAACAACAACATGACCTTAAACACCAGTATCTTTAGCTCAGCAAGAACCTAAATTGGCTTTTTCGAAAGTCAAGATTAAAAGAATATTAAAGGGTTATCCATTGCTCGATTTCAAAAATAAAGTCAAATAAAATACACAGTAAAGTTACGATTACGATGAAACTTTTACCACATTATGTAATTACAACTGCCAAGACCCAAAAAAAAAATCGGTAATCCTGCAGCCATTAACGGTAACGGTTCTTTTAGCGTCAATTACAGCTCCAGGCCATAATGCGCATCAAACTGTCACTTTTTCTGGCTTTTCTAAAATCACCTTTGGGTTCTGGGATTTAATTGTTGCGTCAGAAGGGCCTTTATGTGAACGAAGATGTGAAGTCAAATACAACATACTTCATAATGAGCTGTAACATAGACCCAATTGATCAAAACGACGTGAAATAATATGAATAATAGAGGCTTGGCAGCATGTAAATTATAATGGATACAGGTCTGATCACATCTGTAATACTTCATGTCTCTTTTTATATTTTTTGAATCTTTTTCTTTACAATTCCTTACACAATAGGTCCGATTATGACGATCATAATCACCCTGTAGAGCCAGAATGGTGGCTAAGTTCAAATTATTTTAACCCGATAAGTGCCAAACTGACACCCCAGATTAAAGACTCCAGAGCGCCCTCCAGCCCAGCATTTTTGTAACCACTTAATGAATAACCCGATATTATTCTTAAAACTATTTTACACAACTTTTTGTTAAGTTCCCTCTTATAGGCATACAAGTGTTGTATCCAAGTTTAGCTTTGGAAAAACAAAATGTAATGAATTGTTAACAATCGCCAGCCTCTTGTTCGAAATCAGACATTAACCTCTTTATTCGGATAATTAATTGTGTGAATATCAATGTTTGTCAATGAGTCAATGTAAACAAACCAGTCAGTGTCTCTAGCTAGATTTTAAAGCCAAATACTTTATTTATGTTCAATCTTAACCTTGAAAATACAATATTTACTATGAACATTTGGCACTAATGAGCGTTTGTTCTACTGCCATACAAAATTTAATGCTATTTACACGGGGGGTTTTTTATTTTAGTTGCTGAAATGTTTTAATTAAATAAAATGTTAAATTAATCTGAAAAATTGTTTCAACAATAATATGATATGTAGTCGGTACGTGTGAATAGTAACGTAGTTAATGTAATAAAACATTTAAAACTTTGTTTTTAAATAAAAAAGCAAATATACGTCTGTGTATTAATGTTTTAAACATCAAATACTTCCGGTTGTAATCTGTGTCACACAAAAAAAAGCAAATTTAGGCTTTAAAATCTAAATTAACTGAAGTTGAATACAGTGGGCTACAAAAAATAATTACAAACATCTATAGAATTTTCTATTGGGCACAGCTCATATTTAGAAGCAGCCTTCAAAGGAAGCTGAATGAATACTTCACTTTTTGAATTTGCTGATCCTGTCAAAAAGCTTTTACTCATATGTATAGTCTACCCAAATCAGTAAAAAGAACGTAGGTAAGGAGTCGTGCATAAGTTACATTAAAGTTACAGAAAATATTAAAGAGATTATGATAATAACAAAGGAAAGCTGGTGACGTTCATAAGGGTTTATGAAAAGTTACAAAGACAGTAAGAAAACTTAGATAAGCAAAGTGAGCTGACCATTTCACGAGGTAATACCAAATAACAGTTCCGAGGAGCGACATGTTGAAAGTGGAAATGGTTTTAGTCGACAGGAATCTAACATATTCGCTCTTAAAAGGAGTCCATTTCAAGATTTCACATAAAAAAAACGAAAATTCCCTGTCAGCTGTCATCTGGCAGTGGACTCCTATCATAATTGGAATCTAATTATAAATAGCAATCAATGGAGTTGTAGCCGTAGTCTAGTAGGTAGTGTATTGGCCTATTAGACGTAAGGCCACGGTTCAAACCCCAGGTCAGACACGAAAACGAAAATATGAAAAAATATTTCTTCAGCGACTTCCTGTCAGCAGATTTCTGACAAAAACTCTGAGAGTAAATAAAATTGCCATGAAGAGTTCCTTAAAAATTTGTCGTTTGGAGTCAACTTTAAAATGTAGGTCCCGCCACTCATGTATAAAATTAATGCGTACAAAATAAATGGTGTGAGAAGCTAGGTCGTAATCCTGACTGAAGGAATCAATGGAGCGGTTTAAGGAAAAAATGGAAGAAAGACAGGCCTTGTGCGCAAAAGTATAGTTGTTCGATCATCGGAGATTATTCACAAACTACCAGACATGCATCGTGTAACAAGTTTAAAGGATTGTTTCGCATTCCGCCGTTTCATAACCGTGGAAGAAGCGTGGATTTATCACATCTTACCAGAAGTCAAGCAGTAGTTAATAGATTGAGTTTCTCGTTTCGAAAAGGCAACAAAGAGGGTCGAGGTAAGTTTGGAAGCATGCAGTATATATTTACTTCCTTCAAAAAGGTAAAACAATCCAACTTATTTAATCGATTTAAGATGGATTAAAGGAAAAAAGGATTACTTTTTTACAAGAACAATGCATAGATGCACACATGTGCAGTTTCCATAGAAAATATCTAAGAATTAAGTTACGAATTGCTCCCTTATCTGCTACATTCTCCGGATTTAGCCCCTAGAGGCTGTTTCTTATTTCCAAGCTTCAATAAATGGTTCGATGGAAAGAGATTTGACTTCAACGATGAAACATTCAAACAAAACACTAAGTTTGCTAGAAACAGTGGGTGCTGGGTGCTAGTTGGAGTGTAAAAGAATGTATACATTATGAATACATATTTACTGAATACTTTTATTGTTCTTCAGGTATACTCCTGTACCTCAGAAAGCTCTGCTATAAAGTAGAAGTGGAAATTGCAAGGAGTAGAAATCGTTTAACATCGACCTTGATGTTGTGTAGGAGAACACTTTAGAAAACTCCAGCACAATGGGATGAGGCGACTGCCAAAGAAATCTGCCTCCTGAAACACACGTTCAGCGACGTGTCTTAAAAGCTGCACTTCTTAAAGATAAAGGTATTAAGAATAATATTAAAATAAACTTCTGAAAGACAGTCAAACTCTGCATGTGTACGATGCCATTGACATCTTTTGCTTTAACGGAAGTATTATCGGCACTATAGGAGGTAAAATGTTGATACTGTAAATTGAATCAACTGAGCCAAGCGTTGCTTAGGTCTTCTGAAACTAGTTCGGATAGCTGTCCATATATCTAGAAGGACAAAAATTAATATATTCGACATCAACATCAAGGCGATCGTATTGTATGTGTGCTGAGACTTGGAATTTAGCGATACAAGCGCAAATCTGGCAGCCAATACCGTTGTTAGCTACAAATCAAGGTCCACTAAGAACAGAAATTCTAAGGTGCAAGTGAAATTGGATAGGATACTTACTATGCAAACTCGCTGATGATCGAACATGGACAGCCATTGTGTGGAATCAGTAGCTATTTAACCTGAATATACATGTTTTTCTAATCATTTCACTTAAAAAAATATCAAAAATTTCCTTGAGGCGTTAAGGGCTTACAGAGGTTAGAAGAGAGTTTGAAATGGATTACAAAGGTGGTTTATAAACTGAAGAAAATAAGGACAAAAGTCGCTGCTTCTGAAGTCCAATATTTTGAATAGCAAAAATTGAAATGGATTTAATATAAATGATGATATCGGCTACATGTGTACGTATGTATATGCATGTTAAACCAAAAGTAATTCTAAACTTATGTGTACTTACAATATATAAAAGAAACTGTCGCTGTCTTTTCTCTTCCTATCGATTGCATGAGTCTGTAGATGTTTATCATTATTAGACGAGGTATCTTGATAGCCATTTGTCGGCCCCATAACTTTATTCGTATTATTTTGGGCCATGGAAGAGTTCTCCTTTGTTTGTCCAGACGAAAAGAAACGCAAAGTTTTATCCATTTTTGCACCTTAACTGAAAATAGAAAATTTAACAACAAAAATTAATTATATTTTAACACAAAAAGTTCAAGACAAATAAACAATTTATTGATACAATAATAAATAAGACGTAAAATGGTGCAACAATTTTCGCTTCACTAAAGTAAATAAAAATTATTTATAAATTAAATATTTATTTACTGGTTATCTATTATATACTTTATGTGTTGTATTGTATATAGCACATGTACATAAATTGTTTTGTTATTTTATTTGGCCTAAGTCAAGGCTGAAATCATTTTTTTCGGCTGATAAGATTTATCAAAATATGTTATAAAAACATTAACTTAAGATAATATTCAACTATATACGATATAATGTGTTAAATTTTATTTCAGAAATTTCTACAACAATCCAATCTGTGTTAAATTGGTAGCCACCTCAAAAGCTTCGCTTTTTTAAGTCCAAAAAAGGTTCCGCACCTATAATCCTGGCAGTAATTTCCTGTTAGTTTCATGAAGGCGTGGATTTCATCCAAATAACCTTAAGCTAGACTTCTAGACGCCTAAAAATCCTTAGTCTCATTTTCAGAAAAGCCGGAGAAGATATTCTGTGATCTTCTATTCTATCTCGTCATTGCAGCTTCTCCTGAAGTCGTTATAAAGTATTCCAAGTCTTCGACCGCGTGTACACCCAACTCCAAGTGTTCCATTATAACAACTATGAGATTACCGAGATAAACCTGCATATATTCATAACGGACTATATTAGTCTGGTCTCTAAAGAATTGGGCTCATTATCTCATATTTCTTTTGCAAATGAGCAACATTTTGTCTATCATCGGTCATTTGTTTGATTTCGAACCAGCTACGTTTAGTCGGCCTAGTCTCCTTTTTCAATTGTATTGTCAATTTACATGGATCTTACACCTTTTGCCTTGCAGGTGTAAGTCTAACACAGTTTTTATAATTCTTAACCTTTTAAGATTCCTATCCAAGCCCTTACGTGTGGGAGATTCCCATGCAATACTCTTACGCGTGTATATTTCGGCTTTCAAAATAGTTTGGTGCATAGCAATTCATAGTGTTTCGTTACTGCGCTTCATATTTTACGCAGAGGTTAATCATTACCTCACTAGATCGTGCTGATATCCTTTCGTGCAACATTCTATTTCTCACTTCCACTTAGCTATAGGGGCTTGACGTTCCTATTGAATATTCAGATCTTAGTCCATAATGAGTTAGGCATTCCAAACAGTTACATACTTTGTCTTTTCAATTTTGTTCTTGATATTATGAGAGGTACCATTTGATTTCGAATTGACCTAGTAAATGTAATTTTTCAAGGAGACCGTCGGACAGCTTAAGTGAATAAGAATTCTTCGTTTATTCTCAATTCTACGGTCGCCTTGATTAGCTTAGCGTAGTTTTTTCTGGATATCAAAGAATAAACACATTTCATCTGCAGAATACATATTTTTCAAGCAATCATAAAACGATATTAAATAATAGGGACAATATTAGAATTACTTGATATTCATTTTCAAAGAAAACAATATCACTCAGTTCCACTCAGATAGCAAAGCCTTCTCAAAGTTCAGATTCTTCTATTATTAGATTATTGACGTAGTCGACGTATGATCTTGCTAGTCGAAAAGCAATTAGATTTTGTCGCAAATCATCACATAACTATGCGCCAAGTTTTAAATTCAGGATGCTATACTCTGCATTGTTATTCCTCTCCAGTATTCGCCTACAGATATTCATCATTCAGGCTTATACTATCACTTTCAACCTTGGCATTATACAAGACAAGCCAAGTTTATTTACTTCGTTAATAGGAAAATTGGTAAACTCCGCCTGGCCTAATGTTTAGACCAGATTCAAAGTGGAAAAGCTCGCTATTTCGTTTAGAGATGCCCGCAAATCGTTTTTCCCAAAAGTTTCCTAAAACGTTTTTGTTCCTTGAAAGCAGACAAAATATTAAAAGAAGATTTTAAAAACGTATTCCGGGAGAACAGAATATTTGTATTCTTTGACTTTTCTAACACACTGCAGAATGCATACCAGATAGAATTATTTCAATTTACAAAAGACGTACTTCTTTTTATGGAATGCACTGTATTTATTATTTAGTCTATTAACCACACGCCTCTTAATATTTCGGCATCAAGCAGCTTGGTGGTGGTCGTTGTTATCTTTGCAATACCTGAGACACTTCTTATTTTATTGTTCAAGCATACATATATATGTATATATATAAAATATGCACATACTCCATAATCTATTCAATACATAAAACAATGAATATAAAGAAAAATGAATGGAACCGTTGCGCTATAAAGAATTCATTTAAATTCAATGAAAAAAAATTAAGTCTCAACGCAGGGAATTGTACGAAACGCAATTTAGACGTCAAACCGTAAATAATAAATCAATTAGCGTAGCATTTATGTATAATATTGTTGTATACAAAAAAATATTTGTTAATTGATTTGTTTAGACAAAATATTAAAAAATTATAGAAAAAAATTGTTCAAATTGTAAAACCAACCTAAAAAAGACCAGCATACAACTGAAATGGAAACTGGATTCGAAAAATTAATTGAGCGGAATTCAAATAATGGAAATATCATTAATATTTAATTAAATTAATTAAATAGCAATTTTCAAAAGAATTTTCAAATTTACAAAAGAAAAACAATATGAAATTTAAAAAAAATTTTAATGCGTTGTAATCGTTTAGAAAAAGATTAAAATTTTGGAATTTTTAAATTTGTTTATTTTTCATGCTTGCTTTCATTTAAAACAACGAACACATGCAATTAATTGGCAATGAATTGTTTAATTAATGTTTACAATACAATGGCCCCATTCATTCTACTATTATTTGAATACATTTTAATTAATAGACGTCTATTGTGTGCTGTGAATGCCTATTTAAAAAACAGAACATCAGAATAGTTATTAGAGAGTAAATAAATATCATTGACGTAGTCTAAGTAGCCACTGTGAACTTTGAACAGTGATTGGACCAGAAGTCCCATCTAATCATCATGTGCGAATCATCGGGTAAAAACTTGACGAAAGTTTTGTGTTTAGACTTTTCAAGAAACTAAGGAAACTGACCGCACTGGGTGAACTTGCCTGTGAACGGCAAACTACCCGCGAACATAACCTAACCTTTATGAATTAATTTAAACCTCATACGTTATGAATCGGTTTGGTTTCAAAATAAAACAGTACCATCGAACAGACTTAAAGGATCGTTTAAGCGTCAGAAAAACATTTGGAGGCAAAAAAAATACTACTGTGTGCTCTTCCAACGACATGTCACAGGATTTCAATAAATAGTTTCAAGCAAATTTATCCATAAATTTAAAGCCAATCTATGTTTAAATTGATATAAAATATTAGCTTCGCTCGAGTATTATTATGATGGGCCCAGACTATTGAAGCTTGAGACCCCCCGGGAAATGTTCCCTTACCAATTCTATAAATGTCTTATTATTTGAATATGCCAACTTCAGATCATGTCCTTTCGGGCAATGCAGCTTTCCTTAGGATCCATGAAAATCCATTAACGTCCTCACGATTCTTGAAAACGCACGTTCTTTACCTCGAACTGTGCTTTTAGCAATGGGGGAGCATATGTATGTATGCACTTTTATTCCATTTTTATTGATAATCTAGAAGTGTCCCAGCATTCGGAAGCGGAATATCCAGGAATTTACCACTGTTAACATAGTTTTCCCACCTAAAACTGATAACAACTCAATTTCATTGCCTTATATGATAATGGCTGAAGCTATATATGGCTATAAACGATAATATGAAAAAATATTTATTCCTCCCAGCAGATTTCTAGCAATAACTCTGATAGTAAACAAAATTGCCTTGTAAAGGTTCTCAAAAAATCTGTCGTTCGGAGTCGACTTGAAACTGTAGGTTGTGCCACTCATATATAAAATTAACACACACAACATAAGTGGTTTGAGAAGCTACTACAGTGTATACCTAGTAGTAGTTAGTGTGTTGGCTTATTAGACGTTAGGTCTTGCTTCAAACCCTAAGTTAGACATCTCGGACATAACGAATTTTAAAAGAAAATACTTCTTTTGGCGACATCTCTTAAGCAGTTTTCTTGTAATAAGTCTTAAAGTAAATAAATTGCCATGAATAGATTCTCAAAAATCTGTCGTTCGGAGTTTAAACTGTAGATTCCGCCACTCATGTATAAAATGAACACACACAACATAAGTGGTTTGAGAAGCTAGGTCGTAATCCTGACTGAAGGGTTGTAGTGACCAATTATTTATGTAGGTTGATACATTTACTAACCGCACAATAACTTTTCTTTCCAGTCCTCACATTGGTACTCATACTGTTGCTGTAGCCAAGTGACAAGCGCCAAGTGAAAACAACTTATTTTATTCCAGCCTGAGCCATGTGATTCAGTTCAAAAATGATCGCAATTGTCAGTAGCTAGCCTATTGATTGCAATTGCTGATTAGACTGAAAATTTCTTGTTAAAAATTTAAGATCAACAATTCACCCATAGAATGAAATCTCTGCTATATTGATAGTGACTTATATTTCAAATACGGTATTGTAATCTGCATGCGTTTTATTTTGCATACGGAATATTATTTTTAAAACAATTTCAAGTACAATGTACGATTTTATTTGGCGGGCTTGTAGAATTCGGTTGTATTTAATGAAAAGCTTGATATTACCGGTTTGAAATTCTTTGGTCGCATACACTCTAAAATAAGTAAACAAAACAGAGAACTTGTTTTCATATACCATAACGTTTTTATGTCACTAAGTTTGTTTCGTTTTTTTAATTTTTTTTGTTTTTTTTTTATTTTAAATTTGCATTTAAAAGATTGTATGTTAAACGTTTTTTTAATTATTCAAGTTATTGAAATACGTCCAAAAGTTAAACTGTACTTATCGGATATATTTTTAAAAATTTGTCAATATACAATATTTCAATTATCAGGCATTTGTTTCAAGTACATTATTCATTTTATTTATTTATTTTATTTTTATTTTTTTTTTATTTTTTATCAATTGTGCAAATAACGACTACGACGCATTACAATTACATTTATGACGATTAAAGTTTTTTGAACTTTGCACCATAATATTACAAAATGGTATATGGTGCACGAGCATATTATAATATTATAAAGCAAATAGATTTCTTATATTATATTTTTATTTTTTGTTTTTGTTTTTGCTTTTGAGGTACCTTGTAATTAATGTACAATTTTTTTTTTGTAAATTTGTTAATAATAGTCTCAATAGATTTGTAAAAGACCCAAACTTGTTCCACTCTTTTCAATTTTATTAATTTTTTATTGTACGTATACCAATAGGTATTTTTATTTTAATAAATATCGTAAAAAAAAAAATTTCAACAACTTGAAAATAATAAAGGAAATTCAAACACGATCGTCTCTTCTGGCGTCTCTGATCAAACTGATTGTTGTTTATTTACAGTTTTTTATATTTGAGCTATAAATTTACCATACCGCTGGTATATACCACATATACTATATAGGCATACACGCACTCATACTATACAATGTCATTGAGTTAAATCAATATGTGTGTATGTTTTCCAATCAGGGTTGGAAAACGTAATAAAATTTCATATACTATTTGTTCTAAAGTATTTACAAGTCTTAGGAATTCGTTTTTCCTAAATCTAAAGTCGCTTTAAAACTGCTTTTTAAAGAAGTTTTAAGAACACAAGGCTTAGTAAAGAGAAATGTAGGATTTCTCCAATAGACGACTTTTACTTCAAGAACACTGGTTCAAAATAGCGATAGTTTTAACACAAATATTTAAATTATGTAATGGGGAAAACATATCACCAGAACAGATACTTTAAATCCGTGCTATGACGCACATTTATCACTGACTTTGAACAGCTACGATGCTTCGTCAAAGTTCGCCAGAGCAACAGAATAGGGGGAGTGCGGCCTTAGCTCTGTTCTATTTTCGTTGTCGTCCTGGGGTCAAAGTTCAAGAGGTTCCTTGTATGGATTATTTAAGGATATTACAGTCTCTTATAAGTATTCAAAAACCATGATGGGCTAGTGTAGAAGGCTCTAGGATGATGGAGTTGCAATATTTCTTTACCCAAAAATAAAGCTCACTGCGGACATGGCTGTTGTGGTGAAAATTTTTTGTTTATTGAATCCTTATTTTTCTCCGGAGATGGTGCTGCCTGAGCTTCCTTCGTTGTTAGTTTGGGTGACCAGTAATCAAGGGACTTCTGGCTGTAGTGGCGAAGAATCCTTATTCTACTCCGGAGATGGTGCTGTCTGAGCTTCCTTCGTTGTTATTCTGGTTGACCAGTAATCAGAGGACTTCTGCGATGGATTTGAGGGAAATGTTACACTTAAAAATCGAAAACCATAAAATAAAATGATAAAAATTCTTTTGACTTGTCCTTTGCTTGAAAGTGGAGTAATCGCATTTATAATCAATCCTCAGTTGTTTAATTTTGATACCAAGCTAAACAACTAAACATTACATACTTGAATAATACAAAAGGGAGTTCGGTGTAAGGGTTCTAAATAAGTTAAAGTGTGAACCAAATTTTCTTTTCTGAATCGACCCGTACAACTCGCATATCTACTAATTATTAAAAGTGTATCACTTGCTAAAATGGTAAACAAAAACGTAATTCAGTCTTTGAGGTTATAACCGCATACCTACTAATTATTAAAGTGCTATGTCAGCAAAAACGTGAATCAGTCTTTTGAATCGGAACAAGCCCATGTGTAACGCTGATGTTTATTAGTAATTAAAAGTCGAATTTTTTTCAAATTGTGATTGACTGTTATTCTGTTATTTCCTCTGTGGCCTAACAATTAATTTGAATAAATAAATCTTCGGGAGTATTATTGATTCCTATAGTGCAAGTGATTACCAAATGTTCCTGTCTATTGATAATAGGTATATTGATAAAAAAAAATTCAAATGAGCCAAGTGTTTACTAATGAAATCACATTCAAAATTGTTGGTAGAAAAGGCAGACAAAATTCATGTATTTCTTTTTTATTCACAGTTTTTTATTAATATTAAATTCCCATCTCTGTATATATGATAATGGATAAATAATGGTCTTAAATTTGTACATAATAAATATGTTTACATTCTAAATAAAAACATATGTATGTACATATGTATCTGTGTTTGCATACACTTCACGGTACCTTAATACAAATATATAACACTTTGTTTTGATTCTCTTTGTTCTTTCGTCTGTTTTGTGGTAAAGCAATTTTTAGACACAGTGAAACATAGATAATTTGAATTATACTTTAAATTTCCGCCTTGTCTAATATTAATAAAAGGAATGGCAAATTAAAATAAATTAATACACCGTAAAATAATATTTAATACAAAAACATACATACATATTAAATTGCGATAAAAAATAACTTGCATCTTGTCCTTTTTTCTTCTTATAAGACACAGGCAGAATAGATTTTTTTTCTCTATCAATACATAAATAATATAAAATGAATTTTTCATATTTTTATATTTTTTTTTCTTAGCCTGTAATACTATTTTAATATTAACTTTATAACAATTTAAAACTATAACTATATATTAAGATTTAAATGCTTTCTGTTTAATTATTAACTGAGTTATAACAATCTTTGTTGTACTTAGCCAATCTTGAGTAAACCAGCAAACAAACAGAATGTTCAATATCATTTATTTGCTGTGCGGTTAAATTTGCTTCATTAACTTTTTTAGCCAAGCATCCAAATAACTCCTCTGTTATACTAGCTTTGGCAATTGAGTTTGCTGAATTATCCAGTACTCTAATAGAGGATGATGGTACGTAGGTATGTTCATCATTCGTTCTTATCGGATCCTCCGCTGCACCTACATACGTTGAAGATGAAGGAGCATCCATAAACTCTGATTTGCTTGTATCTTCTGTTGTAGGTGCATCCACACATTGTGTTAAAAATTCTTCGACGTTTTCCACTTTTATTTTACTTAGTTTTGTCAACGGAAAATATTCCAGTTCCTGATCACTGCATGATTCACTTGTTCTATCGACAGAACTTTCCGATATATTATATGGGTTCCTTTTGTGAAAAAACAAAACATATTTTGCAATCAAACTACATATGTATGTAAACAATTAAAACACATGCACTGTGTTTTAAAAGGAAAGAAAGGTTAAGAAACTGCAAAGGGATACAACGTTTCAAATCAAAAACCATAAGTTTGAATGCCATAATGATTTTAAAATAGAATAACGAGGATTCTTTGCTACAATTATTTGAACAAGTCAAAAATATCACAAAAAATTGAATAAATTGCTTATATAAGTTACTTTCCTTCTGAAAAGGCTTTTGTAAAAATACGGCCGCAATTCCATAACAGCTAGCCGAGAATATCTTTCCGAGAATAGTGCCTATAGGCTTCCTACGCCCTCTTTTGACAATAAATTTATCGTCCCAATTCATTGCTAATGCACAGTATAACGAAATGGATTGGATTCAGGTTAATACATATCATTCTAAGTAGAATACTAATGTTGATAGTTTTTAAATCAAACTGTAAATGGTTGCAGTGTTCTTCAGAACGAAATATTTGCAATACATACAGACGTAAACCAGTCAAGGTATATGGCACAAAAGTTCGGATGCTTACTGATACTCTCTTAGTTATAAGGCTGTAATCCCTATACGAGCTGGAAGCCCACCTAATTTAATTCGGTCCTCAATAGTGGCATCAAAGGGTACAGGATATAATTCATATATAATTTTCTACATCCCTGAAACTCACATTTTTCTTTGCCGCATATCAAAAGTTTTCAACTTTTTCTGGATATAGTCAGCATATAATATGGGATGATATATCTTTAAATGCCTTTCCAGATTTCCTGTGTGCTTCGTTAGAGTTTTATTTTGACAGTTGTCGTTGTTGCAATACACTTCATTTTCTCCATTAGTAAGGAATAAATTATGTAGTACGTTATTTTTTGGCCGAGGCATTTGGCAATGTGGTTTGTATATACAGAATTTTAAACTTGTAATTTTCTATGTAGCCAGTACACTAATGGGGCAATCAAACGAATTCTCCCTTATCCCTTTTTCCAACGAACGATATTGGTATTTTTTCACAGAAGTTTTTATAGATTTGTAGTAAGAGTCATCAAATCTAATACAAACAAAAATTTTTTAATAAAAATGATTTTATTAATCGGCGTTCTCTCTTCTTGTTTAGCTTCACAACAAAAGCAGATGATTTTATAAACAAAATTTGTTGAATAATGTTGCCATACTATTCGTTAAGCAATGCAGACAACACTATGATTTAAATAGTGTTGTTAGTTGTGGAATTTACGTTTCTTACGTTATTATTACCACACCCCGTAATATCATTCGCTGTTAACGGGCCAAGTGGTTATGAGAAAAACGTATACTGCGTAAGTGTATAAGAATGGTAAGACCTACTTCCTTATCTCATTAAAGCATATTGTAGTATTATTAGAAGTCGCCGTGGTCTTGTAGGTAGTGTGTTGGCTTATTAGACGTTCGGCCTCGGTTCAAACCCCTGCTCAGGCATCTCCAACTAAACGAAATATGATGGAATATTTCTTCGGCGACTTCCTCTCAGCAGATTTCTGGCAAAAACTCTGAGAGCAAATAAAATTGCCATGAAAAGATTCTCAAAAATCTGTCGTTCTGTTGTTATAAAAATTAACACGCACACAACATAAGTTGTGTGAGAAATTAGGTCGTAATCGTTATTGAAGGGTTGTAATGACCAATTATGTATGTTATGTATGTAAGTAGTATTATTAAAATAGTGGAAAGCAAATTTCATTATGACAACTCCGTAATGAACCATTATGCAGCCCCTAATCGTTGCGAATACAATTTATAAATTGAAAAATACAGTTCATAAAACTATACTTGATACTACCTTAATTTAAATGGATTTTAATCTAACATTCAATCGCTATTTAATCAATACGATGAGCAATTTCACGGTCAATGAACAAATGATTGTCGTTTATGGTTACTCTTTAAAATGCTTCGGAAGTAATGCAAAATATTTTAGTTTAATTTTGAACTTTTAACATGAACCTCGAACGAATTTTACGAATTACCAGTTTTTATTATTTATTGACGGGTTATCAAATACATTGGTTTAATCGTAAAACCTTACGTTATAATCTTACGCTATGGTGTTTCATATATTTTCTTGTGCTCTCCATTATATACCTCATCTGTTTTGCACATCATTTTGAAAATTCTGCTCTGTTAAAAATTATTTCGGATATATCGCCATTTTTAAGGAATTTAGTACGTTTCCATGTCTTACTAAGTCTAAAAGCAATTATATTTTTTATAAGTGAATGGAAACATCGCAATAAGATTGTCAACGGCTTTGTGGGTATACTGGACGAGGCTTTAAAAAACAAAGGAAATTTTGATCAGCAGGAATTATTAGCCTATGCAATGTTTTTCTCTACATTTATAGTGTTTTGTGGATTTGGTTTATATATTGCGGTAGAACTAAATTTTAAGCTGCCTCCCATAGATCACATAATGATCAATATGGCATTATTTTTGCCTCATTTTATTATAGCAGGTTGTCTCCGATTTCATTCACTGAGCTTATGGTTGTTAAACAGGGAATTATTAAAAATAAAACAGACGTTAAAAGATATGATGAACGGTGCTGCAAAAGAAACAGATTTAACTGTTATCGAAATCTCAAATCCTGCTTTTGATAGCACAACACACAATAGCAATAGATTGTTGGGATTTTACGCCATGTTGTCGCAACGTGTAGCTTTAATAGCGAATTATTTACAAACTTTCGATTCTGTTTTACAAAGACAATTGAGCATATTGATAAGCCTTAACTTTAATTGCCTTTTAGCTGGTTTTTATAGTCGTATATATTTTGAAACTTCTTGGCATGTTCTGTTTACAAACCGCAATCGCCGTATATTTTATGCAGCCAACAGTGCTATCTACGCTTGTATCTTAGTGGATTATGGAGTTTTATTATTTAGTCGTTGGTGTTTCTGTAAAGCAGTAAGTGAAAATGATGTGTTTTTATTGTTACCACTATTTTAATATTTTATTTCATTTCGTTAGCAACAAAATTTGCTTCAGATAATTTCTAAACAATTATACGGTGACAGGTTAATTTCTAAAGAAATAAGGAAAATCTTGAAATGCCTTAATCATGAATTAAAAGCAAATTTTAAATTAAAACTCTTCGGCTTAGTGGAATTCAATACGTGGAATTTTATAACAGTAAGTTTAATTTATTAATTTAAAAGAAACATTATTTCTAAAAACAATTTTCAATTATTTGCTCTCGTTTTTATAGTTTCAAGGTTGGACGATTACAATAATTGCTCTGATTGTAGGTTATCAATATTTCAGCGATCAAATTGTAGCTCTTAATGAAAGTATAGAATCTAATGATGGAGTTTAAAATTAAATAAAATTTGAATTAAAAAGAAAACCATAATTAAATCGAATAAACATTATTTACTAAAAAAGGGTAATTTCGAACAGACGTTTAAATGCAACACCCGGGTTTATTTTTCTTTCAGCACTGAACATACCATAAAAACACAACTCTTTTCGTTTAATATATTTCAACATTTTCCAACACTGTTTACGCAAGCGGCGTTTATATGAAAAGCAAAACATTTCTCGTCTTTCGTTTTATGATAAATTTGTGAAATATTTTGCTGAAAATATGAGTGCCGGTAACATGTTATATGGTGGCGATGAAATCGGCGCTTTAGTGTTTGATCCTGGTCACCATTCGTTAAGGGTAGGTTATGCTCAAGAGGACACACCAAAAGCTGAAATACCCTCGGTGGTGGGAGTGGGACCCCAATCACCCGACACAAATATGGATTTGGAAACTAAAAGCGATAATAATATAACACAAAGTATTAAGTTTAACTCTGAATATTAAATAAAGTTTAATTGGTATTTAAAATTCATTAACAGATGCTGATACACATAAATATTATGTTGACACCACATACATAAATGTACCCCGTTCTCATATGGAAATCCAGACGTATATGAAAGATGGCATGATTGACAATTGGGACCTCTTCGAAAAGGTTATAGATTATGCTTATGCTAAGGTAATACAATCGGAACCAGAATATCATCCAGTTCTGTTTTCGGAAGCCTCTTGGAATGTGCGTAACAATCGCGAAAAACTAACAGAATTAATGTTTGAAAAATACAACGTTCCCGCTTTCTTTTTGGTGAAAAATGCCGTCTTGGCTTCTTTTGCTAGTGGGCGAGCCACAGCCTTAGTGGTAGATAGTGGTGCTACTCACACCTCAGCAGTACCTGTGCATGAGGGTTATGTTTTATCCCAGGCTGTGGTAAAATCACCTTTAGGAGGTGACTATTTGTCCATGCAGTGTCGTCAGCACTTGGAAAAGGCTGGCATTGAACTCTTACCAGCCTATAATATAGCTACCAAAGATGTGGTTAAGGAAAGAGATCCACCACGTTTTACTACGCGTAAATTGCCAGAAAATTTAACCCAATCCTGGCAAAATTATATGATGAAATCTCTTTTGCAAGACTTCCAAATGAATATACTACAGGTGTTGGAAAATCCTTTTGACGAGAGAGTAGCATCCCAGATTCCCATGGTGCATTATGAATTTCCAACTGGTTATCATCAAGAATTTGGTTCAGAACGTTTTAAATTGGCTGAAAGTCTTTTTGATCACGCTCCCTTAGGCGCAGGTCAGTTGGCATCAACAAGTGTGGGCATGTGCGATGCTGATGTACGGCTGTCATTATATGGTTCTGTAGTAGTAACAGGTAAATAAGAATTGTAGCTATTAGATTACCTCGTCTCTATTTATATAACGTGATTTATTATTTAGGTGGTAATACCTTACTGCAAGGATTTCCTGAACGTCTAAATCGGGACTTACAATTACGGGCTCCATCAAATACGCGTCTGAAAATGATATCGGCCAATGGCAGTGTGGAAAGAAGATTTGGTGCTTGGATTGGTGGTTCAATATTGGCATCAATTGGTACATTCCAACAAATGTGGATATCATCGCAAGAGTATGAAGAATCTGGTAAAAGTCAAGTAGAACGTAAATGTCCTTAAATTAATTACCCTAAACTTTATTATAAAACTACAGATTTATATATAAAATTAATTCAAAATATGACTCCCTTAAATATAACTATGACGAAAGGTTAATGTACTTTTAATTGAAGAAATAGTTTTTATTTAATTGTTTTTGAACATGTAGAGATAATTAAATGCTTTAATTCTTAAAAGCTGTATGTATATGACGGTTATTAGACACTTAAACATTAAAATTTTTAATCTGTATATTGGTTTTGTAATGTTTTTTAGCTGAAATATTATGGGATTTGGCCGCTAGTTCGTATATTATGGAAATGGAATGAATTTTCGGTTCCAATTCACTATGTACCGGCATAAAACCCCATTTATTTGTGCGTTGTATAGGTTTCTTATACTGTAGAGACTCTTCTGTTACATCGTGGCAAAGCTTTAAAAAGCGTCACATTTTGCCGGACATAGTATTGTTGCAAACGCATTTCTGTAAAATAACCACAAAGTAAATGTTTGAATTAAAAAATAGATTTTCTAAAGCCAAATTAAAATGGTTTTAGGTTTTTGTTACTGTCTCGTAAAGAAATCTTACCTTGGCGTCTAATATGGCCTCGGTCCAATCTTCTTTGGCTATATTACCTACTGCCTTCACCAAAATCTTTTTAACTTTGGCTACATTTTCGGCAAAAGTCTTTAAAACATCCTGCACGTTTACACCCTCACAACCCATGCGCCAGCAATCATAATCGGTGGCAATAGCAACTGAGCCATAAAGCAAACCAGCCTCTTTCGCCAAAACAACTTCTGGACAAGTGGTCATATTGATTAGGTCACCACCCCACTGTCTAAACATAATACTTTCGGAACGTGAAGAAAAACGGGGACCTTCAATCGTTATAATACAAGCCTTATCGTGAACATCGATGTCCAATTCCTTAGCACTCGCTATTAGGATTTGTCTGCATCTTTCGCTGAAAGCTGGATACATGGGTAAATGACAAACACCCTGGGGACTAGTATCAGTGCCGTCATAAAATGTCTGAGTTCTCTTGGAGGTGCGGTCAATAAAATCGTTGGGCACCACTAAATTTCCGGGCTTAATTTCTTCGCGTAAAGAACCACATGCAGTAGAAACTATGAGATGAGTACAGCCCACGTGACGTAAAGCCCAAATATTTGCTCGGTAGTTAACATTTGTGGGCATAATATTATGCTTGCGGCCATGGCGAGCCAAAAGGACACATTTTACCCCATTAATTTCGCCTTCGATTAAAGCATCTGAAGGATCGCCGTAAGGTGTTGTTACCACGGTTTCTTTACGTTTTTCCAAAATATCAGGATCATCCAAACCAGAACCGCCAATTATACCAATCTACAATATAAAATGTTATAATATGATAAGGGTGTGCTTAAGAGAATTTTATAACATATGAACCACTAAACTTACCTTTATGGGTAGGGGGTCTAAATTAGAATTTTCACACTCAATATGTAACATTTTCAAATTAATCTATAGACTTTGTATCACTGAGCGGAAATAAAAAAATAATTGTAATGCCACTGAACCAGAATATTTAATGAAAGGGCTGTATCGGTATCATCCAGGGCCAATAAAATAAGAAGAGTTCGTATTTAGTGATAACCTCTGTTTAGTGATGCCACATGTGATTCTAAATTATAAGTAACAATTTGGCAACTCGTGTATTCATGCTATAAACTGTGTTATTATTTCAAAGTGAATGAGAAACAAAACAAATGGGAAAACAATTCTTAAAGAATATAATTCACTTAAATTATAATTATTTTAAATAAATATCAAGAAAAGTATTCAAAAATAAAGAGAAAAAACATTTTTAAAGTATAAAAGAAACGACAGCATGTTTGCAGACCCTAACCGCAGCATACAAGTGCTCAACATTTCAAATGTTAATGCTCAAGGCAAGACAGTATTGAACGATGGCAAATTACTGGAGTTAATACAAAAATACCCATTCCTGTATAATCCGCGCGTTAAGGCCTACAATGATAACGACTACCGTATGTGGGCTTGGAAAAATATCAATGGCGCATTTAATCGATCATATGCGAATGATCCAACCGCTGCATTCTCGACACAAGATCTCATGAACAGATGGCAGATTCTCAAGCCGCTTATACAATGTCTCAGCAAGGCATACGATCTGGAAGCCATACCTATCCCATTAAGACAGTCTGTGGTCTCTATTAGTACAGAATTGGAAAATCAAAATACCGTTTCGTTGCCCAAAACGAATGCTTTACAAAACTGCCTACGGGATCATATGGCTGATATAGCAGAACTACCCATGGAAAAGAAATTAGCGTTGGAAAAGGATATTATCGATGTAATACTCTCCAGTGAGTTGGAGGCCAAACAAAATATAAAATTAGATGAAGCTGCTTGGAAAGATATAAACCAAGAGACTGAAAACTTCCTAGATAATATTGGCTTTAAACAGGTTTTAGAATTCTCCGCAAATAAGAACAAAAATATATTCTTTAACAATCAGTGGAAGCAATACAAACCCTATGAAAAAAACAAGTGGGTGAAGCTTAAGGATGCTAAAAAGTATATAAAACCATGCCGTGTTCGTATACAACGTATAAATATAGAAGATTATTTACCGCTGGCGAAAATAATGGCTATCAAAAGAGAAAAAAATAGGCAAAGTTTTTAAAATTTCTTACTATTTGTTTGCTGTTTATAATATCACATTATTTTTATTAAACAATATTGAAGATAATCTCTAATATAATTCATGTATTAAATCAATTAATATTCTTAAGTGCTGTAATTGAACTTTTTAGTTAACTAATTAAGCTAATTAACGCATTGCATGGCAGTTTTTAATGTTTCTCAATCAGTTATTTGTTTCTATTTATTTTCGAAAAGAAAGTGGAATACGTAATATTGCATTGTTTTCAAATGTATATTCTAAAAACTAATTTATAATGTTTTAAAGTAAATATTAAGCAGTATTAAAATAAAATTCAAAGTGCAACAAATCTCAAAATAAAAGTTAAATAAGAAAAATTGCTCAATTCAATGGGTTAAATAGACATCGGTTACATCTTGGCAGGTCTTTAAAAAGCGTCACACTTTTAATGACATAGTATTGTCGATAACGCATTGCTGTAGGATGAACAAATAAAATTTAAATGAAAAATTTTGCAGATTTGCTAAAGCGTTCTAAGTAATCGAGACCGTTTCGGAAAGAAATCATACCTTAGCAGCTAATACAGTATCAGTCCAATCTTCTTTAGCTATATTCCCGACAGCTTTAATCAAGGTATTCTTAAGTTTGTCTACATTCTCGGAATATGTTTGTAATACCTTTTGTATAGATACACTCTCATGTTCCGTACGCCAACAATCATAATCGGTAGCAATAGCAACGATGCCATACAGCAAACCAGCCTCTTTTGCCAAAACAACTTCTGGACAGGTGGTCATATTGATTAGGTCACCACCCCACTGTCTAAACATATTACTTTCGGAACGTGAAGAAAAACGGGGACCTTCAATCGTTACTAAACAACCTATTTCATGGACACTGTTGCCTAATTCATTGGCACTCGATATTAGAATTTGTCTCATCCTTTCGTTAAAAGCGGGATATATGGGCATATGACAAATACCTTGGGGACTATGAGTACAGCCGTCAAAAAATGTCTGAATTCTCTTGGTGGTGCGGTCAATAAAATCATGTGGCACTATTAAATCGCCGGGCTTAATATCTTCACGTAAAGAACCACATGCAGTGGAAACTAAGATATGAGTACAACCCACTTGACGCAAAGCCCAAAGGTTTGCTCGGTAGTTAACATTTGTAGGTATAATGTTATGCTTACGGCCATGGCGAGCCAATAGCACGCAGCTTACGCCATTTATTTTACCTTCAATTAAAACATCTGAAGGATCGCCGTAAGGTGTTGTTACCACGGTTTCGTTGCGTTGTTGTAAAATATCAGGACTACTCAATCCCGTACCGCCAATTATACCAATCTGTAATACAAAATATTATAAGATGTTAACGGTGTGATTAAAAGATTGTTATTGCACCATTACGCTTACCGTCACGGGTATGGAATCTAATTTGGAATTGGTTTCCATTACCGAATGAATCTATGGAACTTGAACCGCTCAGAATTGTGACGATAAAAAGAATTTCTGAGGAATTTTTTTGTTTATCTAATAAGACAAAAACAGGTAGAAAATCTGTATAGAACCACAGTATTATAGCAACTGTATGTGCTCTAAAAAGCTGTAATGGTTCTATTATGAATAGCAACCGAACTTCAGACGCATTGCACCCAGCTGGCAACCAGAACTTTTATTTATCAAAATTTTTGTTAATTATTTGCCATTTGGAATACCATTTGTTGGCAGCTGGCAATGCAACTCAAGTTCAGCTGCCAACCATTATTGAGTCATAAATCAATATCGCCTTACAAATCTTTGGTTTCTTGAACAAAACACTTAATTTATCTTTATTTTCATTATACAACGGCAGCAATTTTTATTATTTTAATTTTTTTATTTGTTTGTTGTTACTTATGTACATTATTAAATGGATTATTTGTATGTTAGTTTTCAATAGTAATAGTAAACTGACTGTCTGCTTAGATTTTTTAAACAGTTTTTTATAGCATATTCAGTTTAAATTAAACCTTTTTCAAAATAAATGAATTGAATGAAACCTTTTTCAAAATGAACGAAACGTTTTCAGATTAAACGAAACTATTTTTAAATTAAACGAAACTTTTTTCAAAATAAATGAAACTCTTTTCAGAATAAATTAAACTTTATTCAAATTCAATTAAACATTTTTCAAATTAAATTAAACCAGTTATAGAATTTAATTGAAAACAAACATATTCATTTTTATATAATACTTGTTAAAATGAATGCAGAATTTGTCCACTGACCGCTTTAGGAATTGTCATTATCATATCCATAACATAGTTCTCACAATCATTTTGATTAATTTGTGCGACACTGCTCAATTACACTTACTATGTTATGCTCTGTGGTAATGCCACCTAATAATGGTCGGGCGTGAAATTTTATCTTAGAAAAAGTTTTCTCTATCGGGTTTAAGATAGGAGAATAAGGTGGTAAAAATTTAAGTCTACAGTCACTATTATCCACCATATCTCGAATTTCCTAGGTTTTATGGATTCTGGCATTATTCATAATTAAAAATGAATTTTGTAACTCTGGACTACTTTCAATTTTATCCAGGAGCTCCCTAAGAAATATTTGGAAACGGGCTGAATTTACAGTGGAAAGGGAAAAAACTTTATGGTAAACAACACCAGCCTTATTTATCGCAGCAATTAAAGTAATGTTCCTTCCCCTTACGGTTGGCACAACATGAGCTCTTTCATCTACCTTAGCACGTGCTTGTGAACGCCGTAAATGTAAGTTAAACTTGCACTCATCTATAAAAATCATTTTTTCCTTTTGTTGAGGAGACAAAATATCAAATTCTGAGGCATACTGTCGACGGTTTCCAATAGTCAATGCGCTATTCATACGATCCATTTCGATGGAATTTCAGCGTTATTTTTAGTTCTTTTAATCCGTTGAAAATTGTAGACAAGCGTTACATTAAATTGTTTAAATAACTTTTTGCGAATATTTCTCAAAGTTATTCCCGGCTCACTCTCCACAATCGTCTCAATTTTTTCCAAGATTTGGGGAATTAATTTTTTTGCCTATTTTTTCCACGAGGAAGTTCCACTAGTTTGCAGTCATTTTTTTTTTTGTATCGCGAAATAATAGTTTTAGTGGTGTTTATATTTATTGATGTTATACGAGATACTGCCGAGATGGTATTCCCCTCCTCATACAATTTTATACTCATTAGTTTCACGTTTTTTGAAATGTTGGCATATTTTCCTCTACTTCTTATTGTTCCACTAACTTCTGTTTCTTCTAAATCACACATTTTCAACTTTTGACTTTGAATGTGCAATTATCAAATAGAGAAATTAATCCAACATTACAACAAAATATGAATTACTGTTATGTATTCGAAAACTAAATTTATTTTATTTATTCAATATAAAGAATAATTACAAAGCTTACTGATCTAACTTAAAAGCTAATAATAACAAGTGGTTAGTTCATGTTCTATGTAAATAATATGATTGTAAATATAACTTTAATTATTACACAACACCTACAAATTCTTAGAATTCTCCGCAAATAAGAACAAAAATATATTCTTTAACAATCAGTGGAAGCAATACAAACCCTATGAAAAAACAAGTGGGTGAAGCTTACGGATGCTAAAAAGTATATAAAACCATGCCGTGTTCGTATACAACGTATAAATATAGAAGATTATTTACCGCTGGCGAAAATAATGGATATCAAAAGAGAAAAAAAATAGGCAAAGTTTTTAAAATTTCTTACTATTTGTTTGCTGTTTATAATATCACATTATTTTTATTAAACAATATTGAAGATAATCTCTAATATAATTCATGTATTAAATCAATTAATATTCTTAAGTGCTGTAATTGAACTTTTTAGTTAACTAATTAAGCTAATTAACGCATTGCATGGCAGTTTTTAATGGTAATAGTAAACAGATTATGACCAATGTTTCTCAATCAGTTTTTTGTTTATATTTATATATATTACATATTGTTTTCAAATGTATGTTCTAAAAACTAATTTATAATGTTTTAAAGTAAATATTAAGCAGTATTAAAATAAAATTCAAAGTGCAACAAATCTCAAAATAAAAGTTAAATAAGAAAAATTGCTCAATTCAATGGGTTAAATAGACATCGGTTACATCTTGGCAGGTCTTTAAAAAGCGTCACAATTTTAATGACATAGTATTGTCGATAACGCAATGCTGTAGGATGAACAAATAAAATTTAAATGAAAAATTTTGCAGATTTGTTAAAGCGTTCTAAGTAATCGAGACCGTTTCGGAAAGAAATCATACCTTAGCAGCTAATACAGTATCAGTCCAATCTTCTTTAGCTATATTCCCGACAGCTTTAACCAAGATATTCTTAAGTTTGTCTACATTTTCGGCAAAAGTCTTTAAAACATACTGCACGTTTACACTCTCATGATCCATGCGCCAGCAATCATAATCGGTGGCAATAGCAACTGAGCCATAAAGCAAACCAGCCTCTTTCGCCAAAACAACTTCTGGACAGGTGGTCATATTGATTAGGTCACCACCCCACTGTCTATACATATTAGTTTCGGAACGTGAAGAATTACGGGGACCTTCAATCGTTACAATACAAGCCTTATCGTGAACATCGATGTCCAATTCCTTAGCACTCGCTATTAGGATTTGTCTGAATCTTTCGCTGAAAGCTGGATACATGGGTAAATGACAAACACCCTGGGGACTAGTGTCAGCGCCGTCATAAAATGTCTGAGTTCTCTTGGTGGTGCAGTCAATAAAATCGTTGGGCACCACTAAATTTCCGGGCTTAATATCTTCACGTAAAGAACCACATGCAGTGGAAACTAAGATATGAGTACAGCCCACGTAACGTAAAGCCCAAATATTTGCTCGGTAGTTAACATTTGTGGGCATAATGTTATGCTTACGGCCATGGCGAGCCAATAGCACGCAGCTTACGCCATTTATTTTACCTTCAATTAAAACATCTGAAGGATCGCCGTAAGGTGTTGTTACCACGGTTTCGTTGCGTTGTTCTAAAATATGAGGACTACTCCTCAATCCCGTACCGCTAATTATACCAATCTGTAATACAAAATATTATAAGATGTTAACGGTGTGATTAAAAGATTGTTATTGCACCATTAAACTTACCTTCACGAATATGGAATTGAATTTGGAATTGGTTTCCATTACCGAATGAATCTATGGAACTTGAACCGCTCAGAATTGTGACGATAAAAAGAATTTCTGAGGAATTTTTTTGTTTATCTAATAAGACAAAAACAGGTAGAAAATCTGTATAGAACCACAGTATTATAGCAACTGTATGTGCCTTAGAACTGTTTGTTCAAGTTGCATAAACATAATAGCTTATTGTTAACAATCTAAAAAGCTGTAATGGTTCTATTATGAATAGCAACCGAACTTCAGACGCATTGCACCCAGCTGGCAACCAGAACTTTTATTTATCAAAATTTCTTTAAAATGTTGATTGATTTGTTAATTATTTGCCATTTGGAATACCATTGTTGACAGCTGGCAATGCAACTCAAGTTCAGTTGCCAACCGTTATTGAGTCATAAATCAATATCGCCTTACAAATCTTTGGTTTCTTGAACAAAACACTTAATTTATCTTTATTTTCATTATACAACGGCAGCAATTTTTATTATTTTAATTTTTTTATTTGTTTGTTGTTACTTATGTACATTATTAAATGGATTATTTGTTTGTTAGTTTTCAATAGTAATAGTAAACTGACTGTCTGCTTAGATTTTTTAAACATTTTTTTATTTTATTTATTTTCGAAAAGAAAGTGGAGTACATAATATTGCATTGTTTTCAAAATATAATATTAAAGAAAGAAAACTATGTAAAGTATATGTCCTAAAATCTGATTTATAAATGTTTTAATGTAAATAATAATAAAAAAATAAGCTTTAGTAAAAGCAAAATTAAAATAAAATTCATAATACACCAATATCTAAGAATAATTTAAATTAATAAAGAAAACATTAAGTTCAATTCACACTAATGGAATGACAATAATTTATAAATAGACGAAAAAAAAACAACAAATTTTATGCGACACTTGATATTGATCAAACAAACATACAGTCACACAGTCCAATAATCAATTAATCCATTAATGTGATTACAAATCATAATTAAATTTACGGGTTTTGCGATTGAATAAAATAAATACAAAAAGAAAAATGTTTCGCATTTACTACAATAATAGTTTCAACGTGCAACAATTTGTATAACTAATGGCATATTGGGAGGAGGGGGGTAGTATGTATATGTATAGTTTGAAGTCTTAAAAGAAAATACAATAATTATAGAGAAAAATAAAAACAATTAATATTACTTATTGTACATAATCATTTAATGATCGATCTATTCGAGAATTGGTGTATATAGCGAATTAAAAATTAATATTTTCGTTTCAGTTTTCAACGCAAAGTTTAAAAGTATTTCAAGAGAACATCATCAGAATTTATTTAATGGAACTTAATTTAACAATAAAATTTATAAAAACTGTTTCCTTAAATAGGTTTGTAGTTTTTTTGTCGTCTCTCTCTCCTTTCTCTCTCTTTCACTCTTTGTTTTACCTTAAACCTAAATAAACATAAATATGTATTAAAAAAAAAAAAAAAAACAAGTGACAAAAATTTGATGTTTTAAAAATAAATCAAAATAGAATAAAGACAACTAACATAGAAAGATAAGGAAAAAAACACAAACAAACTAAAAAAAAAAGATTAAAAATAATAATTAAAATGTATTAAATAAAGCAGGAACGGTAGTTAGTTGGGAGGTACACACAACAAAAAATACTCAAACTAAAACATTTAAAAGAATTGATCAGATATAGTACCAATAAATGAGGCTAAATTAGTGGAAGAGCCTTCTTTAAATTTTAGGCCAATTTGTTTTCCATAAGCCTGTATAAATATGGCTCGAACAGCATTTAAACGTTGCAAACGCCTGCGAAATAAACTTTAATTATTTTTTATTTTAATTCTATAATACTACAAATACGCATATGTTTGTTACACTTACGGTGTTTCTGGTGGTTTTGATGAGGACGCCTCTTCTTTACTGGTACTGGCAGTATTTGAGCAACTGTTACCACTGTTTTCACTATTACCACTATTGTCTCTATTATCACTATTTTCTCGCTGTTCTGCCATACGCTTTGTTAAACTACCATTCGGCATGGAATCAATTGAACCCGTTACGGTAACCACTTGCCAACTACCACCATTCGATGTATACGATTCGTGCCTCTGACGTGTGGCACTAGCACCTGGCACAGAAATGGGACTAGTTTTCGATCTATGTAGAAAAAGTAAAACAATGGATTTAACAATGAAGAATAATTGTGCAAAAAAATGTTATGTATTCACCTTTTTAGGTTGGGTGATCGATTCGTTAAAGGATTATTTCCCGCTACACTACTACCTTGTGCTGTTGCTGCTGCTGTCGTTGACGTTGAGGGCGCGGACACAGGCGCATAGTAACCATCCGTTACGGATAAATTATCACAGTTGGAACCATTGGAAAAACTTTCATTGCTGTCTTGATCGAATAGCATGGATTCTTTGAGCGATGCTGATTCATCACCGGAATCACACTTCAGGACAACAATACTACTCCCACTACTACTCGATGTTTTAGTACGCTTTCTGTAAATCCAAAAATACAAAACATTAATGCTCCCATTAGTAAGGCAATCGACAATTAATTACAAACAAGTTTAACACACAAACCTTTGTTCTGCAATGGAAAATTCTACGCCGGTAATATATTTAAGCAATATCGAAAAGAAATTAGCATTGGAAAAGGATATTATCGATGTAATACTCTCCAGTGAGTTGGAGGCCAAACAAAATATAAAATTAGATGAAGCTGCTTGGAAAGATATAAACCAAGAGACTGAAAACTTCCTAGATATTATTGGCTTTAGAATTCTCCGCAAATAAGAACAAAAATATATTCTTTAACAATCAGTGGAAGCAATACAAACCCTATGAAAAAACAAGTGGTTGAAGCTTACGGATGCTAAAAAGTATATAAAACCATGCCGTGTTCGTATACAACGTATAAATATAGAAGATTATTTACCGCTGGCGAAAATAATGGCTATCAAAAGAGAAAAAAAATAGGCAAAGTTTTTTAAAATTTCTTACTATTTGTTTGCTGTTTATAATATAACATTATTTTTATTAAACAATATTGAAGATAATCTCTAATATAATTCATGTATTAAATCAATTAATATTCTTAAGTGCTGTAATTGAACTTTTTAGTTAACTAATTAAGCTAATTAACGCATTGCATGGCAGTTTTTAATGGTAATAGTAAACAGATTATGACCAATGTTTCTCAATCAGTTTTTTGTTTATATTTATATATATTATATATTGTTTTCAAATGTATGTTCTAAAAACTAATTTATAATGTTTTAAAGTAAATATTAAGCAGTATTAAAATAAAATTCAAAGTGCAACAAATCTCAAAATAAAAGTTAAATAAGAAAAATGGCTCAATTCAATGGGTTAAATAGACATCGGTTACATCTTGGCAGGTCTTTAAAAAGCGTCACACTTTTAATGACATAGTATTGTCGATAACGCATTGCTGTAGGATGAACAAATAAAATTTAAATGAAAAATTTTGCAGATTTGCTAAAGCGTTCTAAGTAATCGAGACCGTTTCGGAATGAAATCATACCTTAGCAGCTAATACAGTATCAGTCCAATCTTCTTTAGCTATATTCCCTACAGCTTTAACCAAGATATTCTTAAGTTTGTCTACATTCTCGGCAAAAGTCTTTAAAACATCCTGCACGTTTACACTCTCAAGATCCATGCGCCAGCAATCATAATCGGTGGCAATAGCAACTGAGCCATAAAGCAAACCAGCCTCTTTCGCCAAAACAACTTCTGGACAGGTGGTCATATTGATTAGGTCACCACCCCACTGTCTAAACATATTACTTTCGGAACGTGAAGAATAACGGGGACCTTCAATCGTTACAATACAAGCCTTATCGTGAACATCGATGTCCAATTCCTTAGCACTCGCTATTAGGATTTGTCTGCATCTTTCGCTGAAAGCTGGATACATGGGTAAATGACAAACACCCTGGGGACTAGTGTCAGCGCCGTCATAAAATGTCTGAGTTCTCTTGGTGGTGCGGTCAATAAAATCATGTGGCACTATTAAATCGCCGGGCTTAATATCTTCACGTAAAGAACCACATGCAGTGGAAACTAAGATATGAGTACAACCCACTTGACGCAAAGCCCAAATATTTGCTCGGTAGTTAACATTTGTGGGCATAATATTATGCTTGCGGCCATGGCGAGCCAATAGCACGCAGCTTACGCCATTTATTTTACCTTCAATTAAAACATCTGAAGGATCGCCGTAAGGTGTTGTTACCACGGTTTCGTTGCGTTGTTCTAAAATATGAGGACTACTCAATCCCGTACCGCCAATTATACCAATCTGTAATACAAAATATTATAAGATGTTAACGGTGTGATTAAAAGATTGTTATTGTACCATTAAACTTACCTTCACGAATATGGAATTGGTTTCCATTACCGAATGAATCTATGGAACTTGAACCGCTCAGAATTGTGACGATAAAAAGAATTTCTGATGAATTTTTTTGTTTATCTAATAAGACAAAAACAGGAAGAAAATCTGTATAGAACCACAGTATTATAGCAACTGTATGTGCCTTAGAACTGTTTGTTCAAGTTGCATAAACATAATAGCTTATTGTTTACAATCTAGAAGGCTGTAATGGGTCTATTATATATAGCAACCGAACTTCAGACGCATTGCACCCAGCTGGCAACCAGAACTTTTATTTATCAAAATTTTTTTTAAATGTTGATTGATTTGTTAATTATTTGCCATTTGGAATACCATTGTTGACAGCTGGCAATGCAACTCAAGTTCAGTTGCTAACCATTATTGAGTCATAAATAAATATCGCCTCACAAATCTTTGGTTTCTTGAACAAAACACTTAATTTATCTTTATTTTCATTATACAACGGCAGCAATTTTTATTATTTTAATTTTTTATTTGTTTGTTGTTACTTATGTACATTATTAAATGAATTATTTGTATGTTAGTTTTCAATAGTAATAGTAAACTGACTGTCTGCTTAGATTTTTCAAACATTTTTTTATTTTATTTATTTTCGAAAAGAAAGTGGAGTACATAATATTGCATTGTTTTCAAAATATAATATTAAAGAAAGAAAACTATGTAAAGTATATGTCCTAAAATCTGATTTATAAATGTTTTAATGTAAATAATAATAAAAAAATAAGCTTTAGTAAAAGCAAAATTAAAATAAAATTCATAATACACCAATATCTAAGAATAATTTAAATTAATAAAGAAAACATTAAGTTCAATTCACACTAATGGAATGACAATAATTTATAAATAGACGAAAAAAAAACAACAAATTTTATGCGACACTTGATATTGATCAAACAAACATACAGTCACACAGTCCAATAATCAATCAATCCATTAATGTGATTACAAATCATAATTAAATTTACGGGTTTTGCGATTGAATAAAATAAATATAAAAAGAAAAATGTTTCGCATTTACTACAATAATAGTTTCAACTTGCAACAATTTGTATAACTAATGGCATATAGGGAGGAGGGGGGTAGTATGTATATGTATAGTTTGAAGTCTTAAAAGAAAATACAATAATTATAGAGAAAAATAAAAACAAATAATATTACTTATTGTACATAATCATTTAATGATCGATCTATTCGAAAATTGGTGTATATAGCGAATTAAAAATTAATATTTAAGTTTAAAAGTATTTCAAGAGAACATCATCAGAATTTATTTAATGGAACTTAATTTAACAATAAAATTTATAAAAACTGTTTCCTTAAATAGGTTTGTAATTTTTTTTGTCGTCTCTCTCTCCTTTCTCTCTCTTTCACTCTTTGTTTTACCTTAAACCAGGGTTCGTCAAAAAATTTTTGGTTATGTGTTAGTGAGTAAGAGAGAGAAAATAAGTTGAGAGAATTTATTTATTTACAGCCATAGAAAAGTGTTAGTAATATACGCTATTTTTATTTTCATTTCATCAGCATACATATGTAAAGTTATATAACTTTGGCTTAATAATTTTAGATAAATAAAAATAAAATAAAAAATCAATTTTTTATTAAAAGAACACAAAGCTATCCATCTTTGGCTTAAAAATATTGCCATGTTTTTTTAGATAAATAAAAATAAAAAGAATAAAAAACCCATTTTTTATTAAAAGAAAAAAGCGACCTTTCCAAAGTATTTAAAAAAAGTATACTATGCGACAAAATAAAAGAAAAATTAAAAACGCCCAGCTAATGTAATGCCCATTTTTAACATAAAATATTTTTTGAGTGTCATTCTGAAATAAAATGATAAAGCATCCGCCGCACATGTGTTCTTGTCGCAGTCTGATCGACAACTAAATGAAAAAACACAAGAATGCGTGTGAGTTCTCTTTGCACAACTGTGCTATGAAATGGTAAACTATGCCTTAAACCTAAATAAACATAAATATGTATTAAAAAAAAACAAGTGACAAAAATTTGATGTTTTAAAAATAAATCAAAATAGAATAAAGACAACTAACATAGAAAGATAAGGAAAAAAACACAAACAAACTAAAAAAAAAAGATTAAAAATAATAATTAAAATGTATTAAATAAAGCAGGAACGGTAGTTAGTTGGGAGGTACACACAACAAAAAATACTCAAACTAAAACATTTAAAAGAATTGATCAGATATAGTACCAATAAATGAGGCTAAATTAGTGGAAGAGCCTTCTTTAAATTTTAGGCCAATTTGTTTTCCATAAGCCTGTATAAATATGGCTCGAACAGCATTTAAACGTTGCAAACGCCTGCGAAATAAACTTTAATTATTTTTTATTTTAATTCTATAATACTACAAATACGCATATGTTTGTTACACTTACGGTGTTTCTGGTGGTTTTGATGAGGACGCCTCTTCTTTACTGGTACTGGCAGTATTTGAGCAACTGTTACCACTGTTTTCACTATTACCACTATTGTCTCTATTATCACTATTTTCTCGCTGTTCTGCCATACGCTTTGTTAAACTACCATTCGGCATGGAATCAATTGAACCCGTTACGGTAACCACTTGCCAACTACCACCATTCGATGTATACGATTCGTGCCTCTGACGTGTGGCACTAGCACCTGGCACAGAAATGGGACTAGTTTTCGATCTATGTAGAAAAAGTAAAACAATGGATTTAACAATGAAGAATAATTGTGCAAAAAAATGTTATGTATTCACCTTTTTAGGTTGGGTGATCGATTCGTTAAAGGATTATTTCCCGCTACACTACTACCTTGTGCTGTTGCTGCTGCTGTCGTTGACGTTGAGGGCGCGGACACAGGCGCATAGTAACCATCCGTTACGGATAAATTATCACAGTTGGAACCATTGGAAAAACTTTCATTGCTGTCTTGATCGAATAGCATGGATTCTTTGAGCGATGCTGATTCATCACCGGAATCACACTTCAGGACAACAATACTACTCCCACTACTACTCGATGTTTTAGTACGCTTTCTGTAAATCCAAAAATACAAAACATTAATGCTCCCATTAGTAAGGCAATCGACAATTAATTACAAACAAGTTTAACACACAAACCTTTGTTCTGCAATGGAAAATTCTACGCCGGTAATATATTTAAGCAATATCGAAAAGAAATTAGCATTGGAAAAGGATATTATCGATGTAATACTCTCCAGTGAGTTGGAGGCCAAACAAAATATAAAATTAGATGAAGCTGCTTGGAAAGATATAAACCAAGAGACTGAAAACTTCCTAGATAATATTGGCTTTAGAATTCTCCGCAAATAAGAACAAAAATATATTCTTTAACAATCAGTGGAAGCAATACAAACCCTATGAAAAAACAAGTGGTTGAAGCTTACGGATGCTAAAAAGTATATAAAACCATGCCGTGTTCGTATACAACGTATAAATATAGAAGATTATTTACCGCTGGCGAAAATAATGGCTATCAAAAGAGAAAAAAAATAGGCAAAGTTTTTTAAAATTTCTTACTATTTGTTTGCTGTTTATAATATCACATTATTTTTATTAAACAATATTGAAGATAATCTCTAATATAATTCATGTATTAAATCAATTAATATTCTTAAGTGCTGTAATTGAACTTTTTAGTTAACTAATTAAGCTAATTAACGCATTGCATGGCAGTTTTTAATGGTAATAGTAAACAGATTATGACCAATGTTTCTCAATCAGTTTTTTGTTTATATTTATATATATTATATATTGTTTTCAAATGTATGTTCTAAAAACTAATTTATAATGTTTTAAAGTAAATATTAAGCAGTATTAAAATAAAATTCAAAGTGCAACAAATCTCAAAATAAAAGTTAAATAAGAAAAATGGCTCAATTCAATGGGTTAAATAGACATCGGTTACATCTTGGCAGGTCTTTAAAAAGCGTCACACTTTTAATGACATAGTATTGTCGATAACGCATTGCTGTAGGATGAACAAATAAAATTTAAATGAAAAATTTTGCAGATTTGCTAAAGCGTTCTAAGTAATCGAGACCGTTTCGGAATGAAATCATACCTTAGCAGCTAATACAGTATCAGTCCAATCTTCTTTAGCTATATTCCCGACAGCTTTAACCAAGATATTCTTAAGTTTGTCTACATTCTCGGCAAAAGTCTTTAAAACATCCTGCACGTTTACACTCTCAAGATCCATGCGCCAGCAATCATAATCGGTGGCAATAGCAACTGAGCCATAAAGCAAACCAGCCTCTTTCGCCAAAACAACTTCTGGACAGGTGGTCATATTGATTAGGTCACCACCCCACTGTCTAAACATATTACTTTCGGAACGTGAAGAATAACGGGGACCTTCAATCGTTACAATACAAGCCTTATCGTGAACATCGATGTCCAATTCCTTAGCACTCGCTATTAGGATTTGTCTGCATCTTTCGCTGAAAGCTGGATACATGGGTAAATGACAAACACCCTGGGGACTAGTGTCAGCGCCGTCATAAAATGTCTGAGTTCTCTTGGTGGTGCGGTCAATAAAATCATGTGGCACTATTAAATCGCCGGGCTTAATATCTTCACGTAAAGAACCACATGCAGTGGAAACTAAGATATGAGTACAACCCACTTGACGCAAAGCCCAAATATTTGCTCGGTAGTTAACATTTGTGGGCATAATATTATGCTTGCGGCCATGGCGAGCCAATAGCACGCAGCTTACGCCATTTATTTTACCTTCAATTAAAACATCTGAAGGATCGCCGTAAGGTGTTGTTACCACGGTTTCGTTGCGTTGTTCTAAAATATGAGGACTACTCAATCCCGTACCGCCAATTATACCAATCTGTAATACAAAATATTATAAGATGTTAACGGTGTGATTAAAAGATTGTTATTGTACCATTAAACTTACCTTCACGAATATGGAATTGGTTTCCATTACCGAATGAATCTATGGAACTTGAACCGCTCAGAATTGTGACGATAAAAAGAATTTCTGATGAATTTTTTTGTTTATCTAATAAGACAAAAACAGGAAGAAAATCTGTATAGAACCACAGTATTATAGCAACTGTATGTGCCTTAGAACTGTTTGTTCAAGTTGCATAAACATAATAGCTTATTGTTTACAATCTAGAAGGCTGTAATGGGTCTATTATATATAGCAACCGAACTTCAGACGCATTGCACCCAGCTGGCAACCAGAACTTTTATTTATCAAAATTTTTTTTAAATGTTGATTGATTTGTTAATTATTTGCCATTTGGAATACCATTGTTGACAGCTGGCAATGCAACTCAAGTTCAGTTGCTAACCATTATTGAGTCATAAATAAATATCGCCTCACAAATCTTTGGTTTCTTGAACAAAACACTTAATTTATCTTTATTTTCATTATACAACGGCAGCAATTTTTATTATTTTAATTTTTTATTTGTTTGTTGTTACTTATGTACATTATTAAATGGATTATTTGTATGTTAGTTTTCAATAGTAATAGTAAACTGACTGTCTGCTTAGATTTTTCAAACATTTTTTTATTTTATTTATTTTCGAAAAGAAAGTGGAGTACATAATATTGCATTGTTTTCAAAATATAATATTAAAGAAAGAAAACTATGTAAAGTATATGTCCTAAAATCTGATTTATAAATGTTTTAATGTAAATAATAATAAAAAAATAAGCTTTAGTAAAAGCAAAATTAAAATAAAATTCATAATACACCAATATCTAAGAATAATTTAAATTAATAAAGAAAACATTAAGTTCAATTCACACTAATGGAATGACAATAATTTATAAATAGACGAAAAAAAAACAACAAATTTTATGCGACACTTGATATTGATCAAACAAACATACAGTCACACAGTCCAATAATCAATCAATCCATTAATGTGATTACAAATCATAATTAAATTTACGGGTTTTGCGATTGAATAAAATAAATATAAAAAGAAAAATGTTTCGCATTTACTACAATAATAGTTTCAACTTGCAACAATTTGTATAACTAATGGCATATAGGGAGGAGGGGGGTAGTATGTATATGTATAGTTTGAAGTCTTAAAAGAAAATACAATAATTATAGAGAAAAATAAAAACAAATAATATTACTTATTGTACATAATCATTTAATGATCGATCTATTCGAAAATTGGTGTATATAGCGAATTAAAAATTAATATTTAAGTTTAAAAGTATTTCAAGAGAACATCATCAGAATTTATTTAATGGAACTTAATTTAACAATAAAATTTATAAAAACTGTTTCCTTAAATAGGTTTGTAATTTTTTTTGTCGTCTCTCTCTCCTTTCTCTCTCTTTCACTCTTTGTTTTACCTTAAACCTAAATAAACATAAATATGTATTAAAAAAAAACAAGTGACAAAAATTTGATGTTTTAAAAATAAATCAAAATAGAATAAAGACAACTAACATAGAAAGATAAGGAAAAAAACACAAACAAACTAAAAAAAAAAGATTAAAAATAATAATTAAAATGTATTAAATAAAGCAGGAACGGTAGTTAGTTGGGAGGTACACACAACAAAAAATACTCAAACTAAAACATTTAAAAGAATTGATCAGATATAGTACCAATAAATGAGGCTAAATTAGTGGAAGAGCCTTCTTTAAATTTTAGGCCAATTTGTTTTCCATAAGCCTGTATAAATATGGCTCGAACAGCATTTAAACGTTGCAAACGCCTGCGAAATAAACTTTAATTATTTTTTATTTTAATTCTATAATACTACAAATACGCATATGTTTGTTACACTTACGGTGTTTCTGGTGGTTTTGATGAGGACGCCTCTTCTTTACTGGTACTGGCAGTATTTGAGCAACTGTTACCACTGTTTTCACTATTACCACTATTGTCTCTATTATCACTATTTTCTCGCTGTTCTGCCATACGCTTTGTTAAACTACCATTCGGCATGGAATCAATTGAACCCGTTACGGTAACCACTTGCCAACTACCACCATTCGATGTATACGATTCGTGCCTCTGACGTGTGGCACTAGCACCTGGCACAGAAATGGGACTAGTTTTCGATCTATGTAGAAAAAGTAAAACAATGGATTTAACAATGAAGAATAATTGTGCAAAAAAATGTTATGTATTCACCTTTTTAGGTTGGGTGATCGATTCGTTAAAGGATTATTTCCCGCTACACTACTACCTTGTGCTGTTGCTGCTGCTGTCGTTGACGTTGAGGGCGCGGACACAGGCGCATAGTAACCATCCGTTACGGATAAATTATCACAGTTGGAACCATTGGAAAAACTTTCATTGCTGTCTTGATCGAATAGCATGGATTCTTTGAGCGATGCTGATTCATCACCGGAATCACACTTCAGGACAACAATACTACTCCCACTACTACTCGATGTTTTAGTACGCTTTCTGTAAATCCAAAAATACAAAACATTAATGCTCCCATTAGTAAGCCAATCGACAATTAATTACAAACAAGTTTAACACACAAACCTTTGTTCTGCAATGGAAAATTCTACGCCGGTAATATATTTAAGCACATGAAAACAAAAGAACATAATATCTTCTCCTCTTTTTAAACGATCTGGCAACTGATGACCAAATAAATACCAATCGTATGCTACAGTAAAATATGCTATTTGGAAAGGATTTAACGATTGATGTATGAGACCATCAGCCCACAAAGATAAGCGTATAAGTGATATAAATAATGGCGTACGATCCCAGCCACTGATGCAGTGAATCAATAGACCTGATTTCTCATCTTTTATATACTTAAGGCATGCCTTTACATAGTTTTGCGTTATGCACACTAAATCCCAATTCTTATAATCACTCCAATCGATATTCAATTCTCTTGCGGGGCCAGCTTCGGGTACACTCAGAGGTGCATCGTTAAATGATTGTTTCCAATTATAATGTAATCCCTCTGCCATATAATTATTGTCACGAAATTTCTTAAAAAATTCACAGCCAGGATAGGGTAGTGATAGCAGATTAAAACTTTCATAATGATTTTCGGGATCGGCTTTCTCAGATGACGAAACACTAGACAAACAGAACGAACATTACAATAATTTAAAATTTTTAAAAGCTATTCACACGACTATACTTACGCCATAAAATATTTAATCTTTCGTTTCTCCACCATT
Source organism: Sarcophaga subvicina (assembly GCA_936449025.2). NCBI lineage: Eukaryota > Metazoa > Arthropoda > Insecta > Diptera > Sarcophagidae > Sarcophaga > Sarcophaga subvicina. The sequence goes on along the minus strand of OW388084.2, from coordinate 26,691,205 downwards.
AGATCGATAATTGTAGTAACGTTTAGGGAGTTCAACAGTTGTATATCACTTTTGATAACTTCTTCGTATGAGAACGGTGATTGCCCGTTTAAGGATGGATTCATTAATGAATCTTCATTGTTGTCATTATTCTCATCGTCAGCAACATGATTTGCCCGTTCACTGTAGTTTGTACCATTAATGCAATCGTAGGCATAATCAACTGCTTTGCGACCATACGTTTCAGCATTGATGGATATGGTGGCCGAGCGGCAAATGTATTTGCCACGATACATAATAACAGGAACAGCGAAACGTTGCCGACATCTCGCATATTTGGCCATTGTGATGAGTTCTCGTACTTTGTTAACATCATAGAGGTCTTCATAAATGGTATTGTTTGCTGTATTATTGCTGATACTATTTGATGTCGATGCTATGGGTTGTTGCATTGCGGAACTTAGTGATGGAAAATGATGTTGATAATAGAATGGATAGTTAGTTTGTTGTTCATTTGTTGCCGAATTGGCGAATGTCACAAATGATTGTATACCACTACTAGTTGATGGTGTTGTACTATCAGACTCTGTTGAATTCGATGGTGATGGCGGGTTGTGAGGTAAACCGTTCGCATTATTACTACTCTGGGGAGATGCAGGGTTTGTCGCTTGGGTTCCTAAATTTGTATTGTTGGCCGTTATGGTCGATGTCATATGGCCATGTTCGTATTCGGGTATAAAAATTCGACCTGGATAACGTGGACTTAAGACACCATTGCTATTATCGAGTTCGATTAGTGTATAGTCTTGCTTAAATAGGAGTTCACATCTATTCGTTATGTCTTCTTCCTGCAAATAAAAAAAAAACAGACGAGATTAATATTAGAAGAAGAAGAATGCCCAAACATTTCTAAATATTTTCATTTGGTTTAATTGATTGCCTAGAAGATTATATAAAATTGAACTCAAAACAAGAACGACTCCTTTCTGGAGCCTATTGTAACAGACAGTGGCTAAGCCAGATCTATACTATAAAAGCAATCATCTATAAGGAACCACTATTCCATCAGGACAACATTACAGCTCTAGAAGACATTCTTAAGCTATTCTTATAAATTCACATTATAGTGAATGGTGCCAGTTTACTGACAGTGTATAAGGAGATGAGAAGGATTTGTAAACGAAAAAGCATTTCCTCTGTGGTTATCCGACTCTTGATAGAAGGAGTTTGAATCGGATGATGATCAATTGTGCCAATATACTAAGTATGTCCATCAGTACCTTGCGCTTAATCTTCGAATTCGAAAAAATTTGATTGCAACAATGAAAGAATTCCGAATTTAATAAGATATCCTTACAACTTCCTGAATAATTTTTCGAGTCTATTTGTGACAAAATGACAACTTAAGTGGTCTTTAATAGATATCAGCCAGCAGTCAGGTTCGAAGATAAAAGCATGATTGTCATTAACTCATATTTATCGCATAATTTTAGCAGAAATAAATGTATTTTTAAAAAAGAAAACAAAGTGTAGGCGTGCAAAAATATTATTATTAACCGCCTTTACTAGAGAAAAAAAGTCAACGACAACGCAACACATGTAAAAGTATAAACAAAACAACAATGCCGGAGCACAACAAAATTAAATAAAAACAAAAACAAAAATAAAAAAGGAATTGATAAAGAAATGAACGTCATATCTTACAACAATAACGTAATGCACAATAAAGACAATAACAATATTAATAACAACAAATACAAATACAACTACAACCACCATCATACTGTACAAAGACGACAGACAGACAAAATGCATTGACTATTAAATATTTATTTATATTTTGTTATTTATTGCTTTTTTCTTACTTTATTTTACATTGGAGAACCGTAATAAGCAACAAAAGGAAGAAAAAGAAAACAACAATAACAAACAACAGTGAGGATCATTAGTTGCTACATTTTATATTTCAGTTTTAAACCACCGGACGAATTTATTAAATTCGAAAAAGTTAATCTCCTTTTTTCACAATGTACGTATTTAGTTACAGAGAATAACCCTTTCAACAGATGAAACTTTTGGCAAACTAGGTCTACGTTATTGTTTAGAGTTCGGTGTCATAGTTTTCCAACTCTTTAAATCTCATCTTGGACAAAATGATAGTCTTGCCAGAACTTGTGACGAAAGGTTTCCATATTCCTGAAGAAATACGTGAAAACGTGAATATACATGCAAAGATTATTGGCCATTACAACTCTATAGTCAGCGTAAACACCACGCAATTACTTTGGTCAGGCGTAATAGCCCTTCGGTAGCGCATAGTCATTCTCGTCGGCAATATTAAATACTACTTGAAGCACTTCTTTGCGCGTAGCTCCTAGTGGGGAAACAACTTCAGGTTCTAAATTCTTTGTAAACACCACCGGATAGATGTCAAGTTGTTTGACATGCCTGCCATCAGCTGGGAATTTTTTCTTCTTTTCCTGTATATGTACTTCTCTGTCAGCAGTTAAACACCGTAGTGTCTGTCCAGTTGATGCCGGGCATCAGTGCAAAAGATGTGTTTAAAATTTAACTTCAAAAGGAAGTATAGTGCACCAGACATAACAACACTATCTGACAATCAGACTGTCATTCAAGCACTTAGATATGTTCTGAGGTTGACTCGACAATAGTATATGATTGACTGAATAGTGTGAATCATGTAGGCAGGGGAATTGGGTTCACCATCCACTGCATCCCAAATCATAAGGGAATTCACTGTAATAAGCAAACAAATGAGCTTGCGAGAAGCGGAAACTCTTGGTGCAACAAACTACTATCTGTAGAATATAGGAAGAGCAGTTTAGAAGGACAAATTTTAGGCGAAATAGAAGATAAGGAGAGACGGAGACTATTGTCATGCCAAATGAGTTTGAGATAATCTAAGCTTTTTCTATGTAATTACAGTGGATATACATTTGAATATTAAATCACACTTTACGAAAATAGTGTGGAGATAGTAATCGATCGAGCACTGACGCCTGTAGATTCCGCCATAGACGAACGAAAATCGCAACAACACATACTTAGCATCTGAGCGTAACTAATCCCAGAAGAAAACATCTGGATGGTTCAGGAATACCGGCCAGTGAATTATCTCTACTGACACCGAACAGTATGCTGTCAGTACGCAATGGGAAAATTATCACTGGAATACCCTGCATAGATTTAGGGGCAGTACCATAGATTGTCTGGTCGTCGCAGTCCTCTAGCATCTCTAACAATAACAAATAATAGGTTGACGATTTATGTGTCACCTTGTAAATAATATGCGCAAAAATTAAAAACATTGCTTTATTTATTGGCATTTAATATAAAATTCCAGTTTTGGCTATCACTGTTAAAAAGCAAAGCAAAAAAAAAAGGAAAAACACAATATGCTGCAATAACAATTCAAGTGTGAGTGTGTAAAGAAAACAATAATAAAAATAATGCAACTTGATTTAAACTGCAATTGTGTGACTTTGTTTTCTTATTTTAAATATTTTGCTTACAGGCAGACCAAAACCAAGAAAAACAAGTTGCTGTAAAGTCTGTTTGCCTGTTTCCAAGGCGGAGGAATAGTCTGATGGAAAACAACAACATTATACTAAAGTTTACAAATAATAGTGGTAAGTGGTAAATAGTTTTATAGTTAGTGTGTTTATTTTTTTTTCTAAATTTCATTTCATTTCAGCTTTTGTTTAAATATACCACGTACACTGCACTACACAACAAATAATCTTTTTTAAAAATGTTTGCCTTTTGAATGGCTTGGATTCAGTATAAACATCAGTAACCAATAGTGACAACAGAGAGTAATAGCACAACAGCAGCGGCTTCAGTATGAGAAGACAAAAAAAATATCTCAAAAATAAGTGTTGTAAAGTCTTGTTGGTAACCCGGATCACAATGTCTTTATAAATAACAGGCAAACAGAAAATCTAGTTGGTAGTTGGACTACATTTGAATTTCTAAACTGAATTGACTGTAAGAAGAAATAAAATAATCAACAACAAAACTGCTGTTATTTATAAATACTTGTGGCTGATACAATGGAATGGATGGCTGCATGAGGACCGGTGATGGTACATACCATACAACTTTCTTAAGTTTTAAATAATTGTTTTTTTTTCTTTTTTTTATAAATTTTTTCATTTTTAACCCTTTAACTGTTTTAATTTTTCAGGTTTTACTTACACTGGGTCAAGGCTTGTACATAATGAACAGTAAACATCGTTTACAAGAACACAAATATACTTGTACATATTTCTAATCTGATTTCGTTTCGACTCTTACTCTCATCATACACAGTTAAAGGGTTAATTTCTAAAAGCTTTTTAGATTAAGAAAAAGAAAGAAAAAAATAATCTCTGATGAAAACACATAAAACCGGCATTCACTATCAAATTGGTGAGTTCAGTTAATATTTTCACCGGTGATTGCAAAAGAATGCAACAGACGCACAGACAGATAGACCGTACGTACGAACCCCTCAAAACAGACAATAGATAAGGAGTTGAAAGAGTAAAAAGTTGTACGTCATTAAAGTATCTTTTAATGTTTAAAAATAATGAAAAAAATGCTAATAAATGAATGGCTTTTACATTCACTTTACTATCTAGACAGAAAAATGGAACCACAACAACAACAACAGCAACAACAATGTTAATAAATAACCACCCACATTTCACCAAGAGCGTCGTTTAGCATCATTTCCATATTTTATTCAAGGAATTTTTTTTTTTATCGTTTTCCTCTCTACTCATGTGATCTATGGAATTTTGTGTACATAGCTCTAATAAAGTGATCTTATATGAGTAGTTCACGTTAATTAAATCAAATCTTGTAGGGTTGGGCAGACAAAACAGTGCTTGAAATAATAATATGTTCATATTGATTTCATTCGAAAATTAATTATCTTACATAACCTTATATTTCCCACACTATACACGTTCTCAAACCTAATGCTACAAAAAAATGCGCTTTGCAAAGACTATACAGAATAATCGAGAGATTTAAAGCTTGATTAATGATTGAACAAACTATGAAGTTAACGCTCAATCACAGACTTATTTTCTCAAGGAACCTAACCAGCTATTTCAATGAGATATTTGCATAACCTTTTCCCATCGTATAGTAGTAAAAGACCCATACACAAGTGTCAGTGCTACACAGTTTGCCATCAAGTGCTCCATTGCTTTTTCCTTCCTTACAGTAGAATTTGCAGTATTTGTATGGAAAATGCATCAATCATGTACATTGAAAATGCTCCCGAGAACATTAAGTTTTGCCCGAACAGTTCCTAAAGCAGGTAAATCTTTCCCTTTCTATATTACATTACGACGATATTGATCATTTCTTCATCTACTAATTTAGAAGAAGCCAAAACAAAAGGTGAATAAAGTAAAGGTTTCGCCAATACTGATGGACTGACTTTCTTAGAGCCGCCATAACCAAATAATTTGATGGCAAGTGACAAGAAGGTCGTCACAATTAAAATTTCTAATTTTTTGTCTCTTTCCTAAAATGCATTATTTTTTTTTTAATTCATTTACGCATACACCTAAACATTCCCCGAAAGCCGGCTGAACCAAGAGGTAATCAACCTTAACTAAGGTAAACCATACAAAATATTTACATGCATATCTATCTACATACATATTGTAATGATATAAACCTTGTACTTTCAATAAAATATTTTCAACATCAATTAAATAAAAATAAAATGTAAATAAAATAAAAATGGGCAAGAGAAACATGTTTGAAACAAATTTCTTTTTCACTTGAATGTTATTTATTTTTTATTTTTATTTTAATCAATTAATAAAACGCTTGAAATCAGGTTTGATAAGGCAAGCACAAAGCCAATTGAGTGCGGTTTATTTAAATGGGTTTCTTTATATGCATATATGTATGTATTTATAATAATTTTTTTTTATTAATATCTTAAGGAATGCAGAGTAAATTTTTAAATAAAATACTGGGCATTTACCTAGTATAGTACAAACGAACTCATTATGGTTGTAATGACAGGGGAAAAAACACGTGAATGAATGTTGTTGTTATTGCTTCTTCAAGTGAAGACATTTTTAAAAACTCAGAAGAATGTTAAATATGTTAAGGCAGGCAAATAAAGATTTTTATACAACAAAATTAATAAAAATGTATTAATTCTTAAATAAAAAATGTATTTCTACCGTACAACAATGGGAATTATTTTATAAATGTATAGGGGGTTAATTGAGGCAGTTAGTAAAAATTCTAGAAATGTTTTTATTTTCTGCAAATATTTCTTTAGTTTTCCTTACTTTCTTATCTTTTTAAATTGAAATTAGTTTCAAATCAAAATTATTTCAATATTTTTACGGTAGTGATGGCCAGCCATTTTATTCACTCAATCACAGTTATACAATTACATATTAGAAAAATAATTGATTTATTTTCTATTACATTTATTGAGAATACTTCGAATTCTACGAAATTCAGGTCCCACCCGCTGCTCTTTAAAGAAATACAATTCATAGCTAGTTGTCCATTTATTGGTTTTATATCGTTCCTGTTAGGAAAAGTGTAGCCGATAATCGGAATTGGTTTGTTCTACGAGTTTCTCAGCAATTGGGCCTATTATCTTATGACACATTATTTCGTATTTTATATTTGGATTTTAACCTATATCCGTATAATGTGAAAATCGTGCAACAATTAAAGTCGGTTCATCACCCACAACGCCTAAGTTTCAAGATTCTCACCCGGATGTTACCTTATTAAATAAAATTGTCATCGGAGAACCCAGCCCATTTCTTCAGGAGAAAGTGATTGGTTGGAGAACATTCTGGTCTGGAGATGTTTTGCTCCATATTTTTTTTTCTTGCGGAAAAAAGCCCTGGGAAAAACCCGCTATATCTCATTCAGAGCACAATAGCCGTGTGATAACGGAAAGGCAAATGATTTTGGTTTTATTCGCATGAGTAGTCTCAATAGGCCACAAAGATCACGGTCATTGTTTGATATCGTCAGATACTTTTCTGTGCGGCCAAGGCAAAGACTATGTTTACGTTGGATCTCTTGAAGACCAAAAAGTGATCGAACATTTCTTCCAACCAGTCCGGAGGTAGTCATATAAATAAAAATGTATTTCGTAAACCTGGACAAAGTCCAAGCATTACAATGAAATAAAAGTTTTGTCCAAACTAAAGCCTTAAGTGTGTCTATTATTTAAGTTTACATTTGAAACCGAATATGGGATAACCCTTTATTAGAAAATAAAATAAAATTATTCCAATTAGCATGAAAATGACGTAGTTTGTGTTTGTTTTTATATACATATTTCTTTTAATTTTTAATATTATTTTTACGTCTCTGTTCATAGGTATGTATATACACTTGTATATACAAGTGTTTTTGATATGTTTTGCAAAATTCAGGGTTTTATATTTTTAAATAGTTGCGCGCTATTGACAATTTTCTGTTTTCTATTCTCCTTATCAATAATAATTAAAATAATAAAAAAAATGCGATAATAACCTATATATATATACCCTTAACATACTTCAATTGCTATGGTTTAAATAATTTAAAATGTTATTAACATTTTTATTTTATATTTCGTACTCTTTTTCTCTTTTTTATTTTGGTTTTTAAAGAGTAAAAAAGGGTTAATGTCAGAAACATTTTGTGTTTCAGTTGACACGCTGATAACCTATTTGTTCAAAATTACTTTCTTAAACAAGGTGCTTCAAAAGTAAATGTTATTAAGCGTTTTTTCTTTTTTATTAACAATACAATGATAATTTTCTGTAGCACCGAATCTATATCCTTTTCCTTGTACGTATTCTTCTATGAACGGATAACCCCCATAACATGAACTAAAAAAAGTCGTTTATTTATGGAAAATTCTGAAATTCAGAACATTTTTAATGTTCTTTTAGTAAAGCATGCGGAGATGGCTAAACCATACAGAAGGCGCCATAAATGTGTTCACTGAAAAGAAATGACGTTTAAGTTTGAAAAGCTTAAGTAAAGAATAAAATTTGCGAGAAAAAAATGAATTTTGCAATTAACACCTGACACTTGCACCTTGAAATGCAAAAAAGCTATTATTTCAAACAAATGAATTTATAAACACTAGGAAAAGCAAATTCAATAAATACAAACTTGGACTTTTTTTTAGCAACCTGTTGACAACAATCTTTTCTGTTAAATGTAATGAAAAAAGTATTACAAGTTTTCCACGGAAGCTCTTTTCTTGAATGTCTGTCTATATTATATACTTATTCTCGCTTATCTTTTGCTTGCATTTCAAAAAAGCCACATGAAAATACAACAACAGGAACAAAAACAAAAAATAAAAATAAAACAAGTGTAAGGCAACAATGTAACAGAGAGTTTTGTTATTTGAAAGTTATTTGATTAGAAAAGCTGTTTTTTGTAACTGTTCATATATCGAAGGCATGCTGTTTAACAGGGCCTAACATATATTTGTACTATATGCCTGACGACAGAAATGTTTTAGGGAAATATTATCAAGTCGATGGAGGTTACAAATTAAAAAAAAAAAAAACGTTATCATATCATATCATTACAATATATCGTAATAGCATTTGTAAAGATTTAGCATTTCTGAAATAGAACTGTAGATGGTTTTGTTCCTCCTCGTCTTATTTGAGTTATTAAAATATTTCAACTATATTTTTATGTACATATGTACATAAATACATACATTAATTAAGATTAAAGACAACATGATACATTTAATTAAGATAAAGACAAGATTTCAATTCTATTACCTTAGAATTTAGTAACATGAACTATATGTTTAAAATGTCGGTTTTCTAAAGCCTGGTCGCAGTTATTGGAAATTCTATTTATGCATTTGATACGAAAATATCTCTAAACGCCTGCCTTCTTATATATATATAAATTTAACTCCAAATCCAAGTTCTTAATGAGAAATTTATGCATAAAATAATATCTTTGTGGTCATAAATCTCTATTATGAGGTAATTGAACGTCTGTAACAAATGAAAATAAATTATAAGAATGATTAACATGACAGAAAAGTAATCATTGTACATTAACAAATATACAGACACACACAATATGTATGCGGAAGTAATTTGTATATCTGTTGTTGAACATAAATATGCATAAACAATAATTATAATATGCACTATAAAATCCAGCTAAAGAAAATTAATTATTTCTAATCTTTTTAGAGTGTTCAGAAAATCTAGAAGCAGTCGTTCCCTGTCAATGTCGACAAAAAATTAAAAAATATTAATATTGAGGTTAGAATCTTATATGTTTTAGTCTGTAGACTCAAGTAAACAGTTATTTAGAGGTCACCTAGAACGACAAGATTTTGTCATAAAAAACAAAAAATGAATCAATTCCTAGAATGCATGCAACCTTCCGTCTATGCTATAAGCAATGCTTTGTTTGCCAAAGAGCATGGCATGCATGAAATACAGGATCCAAATTCAAGTTCCACTCCCTTCACAAGAATACTAACTAACGGCAATTTGCCAGAAGCAAGCGAGAATGTTTGTCAAACCAGGTTTAAGGTTATAGAAGATTTTGTTTATCGATTGGGATATGCATAGAGTCCTTTCTTTACAGTTAAACTTTAATTTCGTCTATAAGCGATCAGCAGAAAAAGAATTGTATTTAATTAAATTAATTAAAAACGAAACGAAACACGTGCTTTATTTTATCACTATATGTCCTCATCTTAGAAGTAAAACAACCGTAAAAATCTACCGTAAATACCGTTAGCTTGGCTGCTTAAATCAAAACGGGAATTTTAACTGTACATGGTTCAAGGTTAAATTGCAGTTCCATACTGGTTTAAACCGTTAGCAGGGTCATGGAATTGTTTTTGTTCCATCATTAGCTCACATACCATTAGTTTTAATATACTTTAATATTCACGTGCACTTAAGGAATATTAATACACAAACAAAACTAATTAGAATTCTATTTACTAATTATTTTTATATCATTTCAACTTAATTCCCAAGAAATTATTATATCTTGCAATGGCTATAAGTATACAAACTTGGCAACAATGCATAAACAAACAAAAAAAATTTAAGAATTGCCAAAAAAGCTATATGTGAACTCCAATTAGACCTATCAGAGTTCATGGTGTTTGTTGTTTTTATTATAGCGGCTTTTTGCAAAGAAAAAAAAAAGACAACTTACCAGTGACCCTTCCTCACATGAGCCAGCATCGAATGGTTTTCTTTCGAAAATTTCTAACAAATCGTGCAAATCCTTCTGCGTCACTTCGGTTGTTGTGGACATTGCGACGACGATGCATTTACTATTTATTTATGCAAAGTACAAAAATTATATTTTATGCTTATAGATGCTCGTTTAGTTTTTAATTTTATTTCGTTGGTTTACTGAAGATAACTGTTTTTATTTTTGGTCACAAAATTGCAGGCAAACGGTACTCTTTTTATATACATAGAAAATTTTAACATAAAAACAATAATTAGGTCTAAAACAGTTACATATCTATATTTAGCCGTAATTGTTGTTTTTATGTTAAAATTTTCTTTATTACGTTTTTACATAAATATGGCAAACAAGAAACACTGACATCACATTAAAACAATAAAAAAGTTTAATTCTTCTTATTTATTGCGTATTTATTTTTATGATTTATTATAAAATTCTTAGTTTGTTGCCTCTTTTGATTTTTTTTCTTTGAGACAACTTTTCTTATTTCTATTACGACGGAGGGGAAAACGCCTTTTTCAGCACACGCGTCTGACTTTGGAGAAGTCGTCCGTTAGTCGCTTAGACTTTTTTACGTAAAATTTGCTTTAATATGTTACTGTTTTTAATATAAAATTATTTTTTGGCAATAAAAAAAATTGCAATAAATTCGAAGCTTAATATTTTGTTTTCACAAAATATTTTTTTGAGACAAACACACAAGCACACCGACGTTTTTTTAACAAATAAACAGCGCAAAACACGATTTCACTTTGACAACGCGTCCCAAAACTTTGCAGACAAAAGTTGAAACGAAAATGACAATAAAAAGAGAATTTAAAGAATGAATATGGAAATGGGAAAATAGCTAAAAAACAGCAACAAAAATATGAAAAATGTCAAATAAGAACAGTGTTGTCAATTTTGCGCTTTTAAATTTGAAAGTATATATATAATCAAAGTATGACCGACTTCCTAAACACAAATTGCAAAGCATATTTACAATGCATAGAGATCGTTAACTTATTTTTAAAATATTCGACAATGCCTTATGTTTCTTTAATTGTTAATTTTACACCACTGCACTTCAAAACGACAGAGTTGCCTTACCCACTTTCTCTCTACACTGAAATTTTTTCCCTTCTTTTTAAAATATTATTGCTGCGTGTATATATTAGTAAAATTTTAAATTAGTAATGATTATAATAAAATTAGAAACTTTATTTTATAATAAAAAAAAATTGCCATAAGCCATTAACATAATTATTGCCTATTTCAGACATTCGTTAACATTGATTGCAGACTCCATAGCTGATGGATATTCATAATGACGCCGCTAAAAATATTTTTATTTGGAATAGTATATCAAAGCATATTTCTAAAGTGTTGATAAATTTATGTTATAAGAAAACATATTTTAGTTGTTGTCGTGTTTATAAGTTATTTAAATACGCAAAGTTTTATTAAAAAATTAAAGTTAATTATAAATAAAATGCATGTTTAGTTTTTTACAAATGACAAGATATGCTTTTTATTGCAAAGCTAATGTTCGCCATAGGAGATACGATATTGCTAATATTGTTTTGTAAACACTGTATTTTATATTTTTAATGCTATTTTAAGATGGAATGGGATATAGAGGAAGTTTTCAAAGTTATTGGACTTTACAAGAAATATTCTTGTCTTTGGGATCGTAGAAATCGACGTTATAAAAACAGCCATTTAAAGAATAATGCTTGGGATGAAATTTCTAAAGAAATGGACATACCCGTGGACGAAGTAAAGAGGAAAGTAAAAAATCTAAGAAGTGCCTATTTATTAGAAAAGAAAAAAGTGGACGAGTCCGGAAAGACAGCGCTAAGTCCGCTGGATGTGCATAGACCTCATTTATTTTATTATGACAAGATGCGTTTTCTAGACAGCATTGTGATTTTACGGAAACCGATAGATAATTTCACACAAGTAGGTAATTACTCTAAATTTGCATAGAGGAACAATTAAAAAAGATTTTTACTTTTATTTTAGGATTCATTCACAGAAAATGAAATTTCAATTAAGCATAGAGTATCACAAGTAAGTCAGTCGTAATTGAAGTTTTAGTTTAAAATAAAAATATGAAATTTTTCAGGACTCAACTGAAAACAATATGGAAGCTATTAATGCCGATGCTGGTCTTTGCAGTTTCAATGATGAAAATAGCCAGGAAGAGCCAGAATCAGAAAGGTCCTTTCAACATGAAGAAACATCAACAAATTCAAATACAATGAAACGTATTAAAATGGAAATAAACCATAACCAATCCTATGGCCTAGATAAAGTTAATGAAAATGTTACAATATTTTCTAGTTTTGCCAAGTCTGTTGAATTACAGTTATCAGTTCTTCCTTTGGTATCGGCTACAAAGGCTATGGCGGAAATGCAACAAATTTTATCGAACCATATAGAAAAAATAGAAAATAGCAAATACGAGAACGGAATAATACAAGGAAAATAAAAATGTTGAATTTGTTAACAAAAAATGTTTTATTTTACGGTTCTAGGATTTTATTTTGTGGCTTGAGATGAATGCTTAAATATAATTAAATTAAATTCATAAAAATCGTTTATTAAAGGCATTCTTTTACAAATTCATTCGACAATATGATAGAAGTATAAAAATAATAAAAAATTTCGAAAACTTAAGAATACGATAACTTAGTTCTTCGGTAAGCGATTTATTAAATTTATATACCAGTCAGGTATAAATGAGTGAACAGTTTTACCTCTATAACAATCATAGGTGATGTGTCCTGTTCGGGCATTAAAATAAAATTCATATACTGTGTGAGGACAATTTTCATTAGACATAAGAGAACGCAAACGCAATAGAAATTGTAGTAAAAAATTGGCGCATACCCAAGGAGCCCAATAAGTTTGCTAAAACAGTAAGAGTAATAGGTTAATGAATAAAAAAAGTACAAATAAGTATACAAACTTACCGCTCCTAGTTTGGGCAGAGAACGCATTTCTATATGTTCGATATCTTCAACAAGGCCCTTTTCATTTCTCATGCCCACATATAAATCTTGTATGCCCACCAAAAATGATTGACACCACCAATTGCGGGTTTTGTGTTGTAAAAATGATTTAAACTGGTAAGGATTTAATTTTCCTTGACGCACTTTCAATTCGACACATTTTAATGCCTCTAAATTATGTGGCTTATCATAATTTCTAATAGAATACAAAAAAAAAAACATTAAAGAATAGAATATTATTTAGATTTTTTTTATAACTTACAATTGCACCGGCTGTTCACTGATAATGCCGTCCATTTCGGCTCCATACAAAAGACTCAAACCGGCCAGACGCGTTTGAAAGACCATGGTAAACTCTTCATTTTCATTTACAGGTGCCGAAGTATCCGGCTCTTTGAAGGGCGATTCGGATAAGCAATATTGCTCAAATTTGAAACCATAAGCCATAAAGGTTTTTTGCTGTTCAGTTTCATTCTGACGACGATGTTTATCGTTAGCCGTTTCTCTTTGCAACAGATAAAATGTGTTATTAAATCGTGTCACATGTAAACACCAATCCTGACGATATTCGTAGGGTGTGCACATAATTAGCCGTAAAATGCCGCGCCAAGTGACAAATTCAGGTGGAGGTACTGGGCAGCCTGCTGGGCCAAATATTTTTTGATGATGATCGTAAATGAATTTTAAAATACTGTCCAGTGTTTCATCATGAGCTGATTCGGGTTTCTTAATGGCTATCTCTAAACCGGCATTCAAATCCAGAGGCAGTTCTTTCTTATTTGGCAATTTGAAATAGCGCAACTGGTGGTCATTGGGCTCGAAATCGCGATTAGCATTTATGCTGTAAAACCCAATAGGTTGTGGCTTTTTAATATCTGGAAAGGGAAGTTCTCCTTTGGGTGGCCGTACACTTATGCCCATGCCAGTTGTAATGTGTATGCTATTACAATGGGACTTATTTGAATGATCGTTCATCATTTTCTAAAGCTATTTTGTTTATATATTTCGCAGAGTGCTCTATGTTTTGTTTGGTCCGCTTTTTTTTATTTTATTTCACACACTGAAATTAAATTTTTTATTTTTTCTTAATCGGTGATTTACGAGAAATAGCAACAAATCCATACGCAAAAAATAAACGGCGTTGCCATTGTTGACCGTTTTGGAAATTTGTTTTTGCAGGTTATATTGAATTTTAAGTTAAACAATATAACTATTTTTATTTAAACATGATGATTAGCAACGTCAGCCACAAGCTGCTCATAAAAGATAAAAATATGTAGTATTAAAAAAAAAATAATAAAATTACTAGTAAAACTATTTTTATTTCATAACATTACAAATTAGAGATGAGCTTTTTAGTCACTCAGCTGTGTTATTTACCGTAATATTGACTGTAAACAACAATGACAGCTGACGAACAAGTGTAAAAAGTAAACGTCAAGATAAAAAAATATATTCGCACCAAAACTTCTAAACCCAGACGCTGGCATTTTTCTTTTTAGACTTTCGTAAAAATTTAATTTTATTTTTAACAATTATTTGTGGAATTAATTTGTTGTGCAAAAGTGATGTTCAATCCTAAAACCTATGAGTACGATTGTACACGTAAGTGTCGCCTGAGAGCACATGGAAATGCTATAACGTCTGCTTTGACTAAGCGGTCTATAGAGGATGAAAAGCTCGCGGCATATGTGGCCAAAACCTGTTGCAACTATGCCGATATTGTTGATGATTTAGTGGGTATATTAAAAAAAATAAAAAATGCCTTTATATTATTATAAAATTTCTAATAGGGACGTTCGGCGGTACATTTGGCGGCTTCGGTGAATCGCTATGACATATTGGAATGGCTGCTTAATCAGGTAGGTTTCTAATCTCCAATGCATGAAATACAGCTTAAAGATATTTTTTTCCACAAGGGTGCGATAATAAGTGGTCGTGATTATGAGTCCGGTAGCAGTCCTTTGCACCGCGCCATATTTTATGGCTGCATTGATTGTGCCGTTTTACTGTTGCGTTATGGTGCCAGCATTGATATTTTGGATGAAGACAGTCGTTCACCTTTGCAGCAGGTATGTCGGCTATGTGACTATACTGCCAAATGTAAAAAGATGTGAGTGTTTGTTGTTAAATTTGTTAGGAAAGTTAAAATTCTATTTAATTTGCTTTAATTTAGTGCACCCAACAATGAATTGCTCGTGTGGGGTTCGAATAAAAATTACAATTTGGGTGTTAACAATGATCAAGGCACAGATCATTTGCCCCAAATGTTGGACTATTTTCGCAAAGAACAAATTTCCATGCAATCGGTGGCCTTAGGCGCCTATCACAGTTTATTTTTAGATAAAAAATCGAATTTATATGCAGTGGGCCATGGTAAAGGCGGTCGTTTGGGTAAGTTCAAACGTGTGTCTAATAGGAAACGTACGCATTTAATATAAAACTTTCATGCAAACAGGCTCCAATAATGAAAACAGTTTAAGTACACCGAAAAAGGTGAAATTGCCTTTGAAAAATACCGGCGAAGATATTATATGCATAAGTGTTTCGCGCAAACATTCATTGGTCTTGACCAATTATTCTTTGGTCTTTGCTTGCGGTCTCAATGACAGCCAACAGTTAGGCATTCGAGATGCTGGCGAAAAGTGTCTACATTTTAAAGAAGTCTCAACTTTAAGGAATTGTAATGTGGAAAACTTACAGAAAGTTATCGCTAAGGATTGCCATTCATTGGCCTACTCAGAGACATGCCTGTACGTGTGGGGCTGTAATATGGGTCAAATGGGTTTCGATAACAATACGAAATATATACAACTGCCTAAAATGGTAAAATAACCTTAAAACATAAACTTAAATTCTATTTAATTCTATTTTGTATTAATTTCAGATGAAATTACCACCCAAAACCTGTATACAATTTGTTGAATCCAATAACACTGCCACCGTAGTGCTTACAAAGGAAAACACGATACTCTTGTATCATAATTATAAAATGAAAATCATAAAGGCACCCAAGTAAAGTTCATTTGATTAATTAATCATGTTTAAACTAAAAAATGTAATCCATATTTAAATTTTCTTTAGCTATGAATCGTTGAAAAGCGTTGCTGTTGTAGGCGGCGACAATGCCAAATCGGAGAAGGGTTCGGCAAGTGCTTTGAAATTGTTGATATTAACTCAAACCAATGTAGTATTTTTGTGGTATCAAATGACACAAAATTTTTACAGGTATTCCATTTTATTTCCAAAATTCGAACGATAAACTTACTTAAAAATGTTTTTCAGATGCTCATTTTCGGATATACGCTTAAATCAAATTGACAAAATACTTTATAGAGGCAATAAGGTATTGATTTTATCCCAGGGCGATGTCTACAAGGGCAAATGCCAGCAAGTACCATTACCACCCTACTACGATAACAGTGAATCGGGTAGTTCCAAGGATTTAGGCAATATCTGGTCCCGTAGTGATCATCGTTCAGCCGAAATGGCTAAAGACTTTATGATACGCATTGATTTGCAACGTATTATACAAATTGATCGTGCCGTTGATGTATTTTGTGATGATGATTTTGCTTCGTTTGCCGTTCTGCAGGAGTCACATGTTAAATATTTTAAATTACCCACCTTAAGTCCGGAGGAATACACTTTTAAAAAGCTTTACAATGATGTTTGTGACTATGATGCCGTACATGATGTTTTATTTCATGTGGATGGTGAAAAATTTCCAGCTCATAAATTCATTGTATATGCTCGAGCGCCCGGTTTAAGAGAATTCCTGTTAGCAGCAAATGAGGACAAGTCGGTGCATTTGAATTTCGAACTTTTGACAAGTAAAATGTTTGAATTAATCTTGAAATTTATTTATTGCAATTACTTGCCGAATGGAGAAGGTTAACAAAATTAAAATCTCTTTTATAAGGCCAATTATTTTACATTTTATTCTGCTTTTTAGATTTGGAGGATATTCAAAGTAGTTTGCATACCAATAGTCCTGCAGAACTGCAAGATGTTTGTCAAATATTCTTAAACTTTGTGGAACAATTTCATATCACTAGCCTGGCGAATTATTTAAAGTAGTAAGTAAGCTCATGTAGTTTGTTTGTTCAGTAGTCTTACATTTTGTATATCAATTGTGTAGTTACTTGCAACAAAATCCTTTCTATTTGCCTCATATGGTTGACAAATCGAAATATCGTTTTAACCGCTTAAAACGTAGCGATTACCCTCAATTTTATGATGTTCGCATCTTATGTGAGAATAACGTAGAGTTGCAGGCCCACAAATGCGTGTTAGTCGCTCGCTTGGAATACTTTGAAATGATGTTTACACACACCTGGTCCGAACAGAACACCATTAATTTAACCACCGTACCCCATGAGTATATGGAGGCCATTGTCGAATTTCTTTACAGCTTAGATGTTGAGCACTTTCGTAAACAACAGTATCGCGAAACGTTCCTTTATAATATGATTGTCTTCTGTGATCAATTCTTTATGGAACGCCTAAGGAAAGTATGTGAAATCCTACTTTTAGATAAAATTTCCATAAGGAAATGTGGCGATATGTTGGATTTTGCCCACATGTATAATTGTGAGCTAATGAAAAAGGGTTGTATGGATTTTATTTGTCAAAACTTATCACGAGTTTTATTACAAAAAAGTCTGCATAACTGTGATCCAGAGGCTTTGAAATGTCTAAATCAATATTATCGGCAAATATTTAAAGAGGTTTTCGATTATCGCATGATTACACCTGATTCAGAGGCGGTGGATGATGATTGCTTGCTGAGTTTTGTGGAAGATTTTCAAATTGATTTAAATTATCGCATGGATGAGGAACAACAAATGATTTATCGTACGGCTCAGAAGAGTAAAGCCAAGGAAAACAAAACGAAATTGTCCAGTCAAAAATATGAAAGGGAAGCTATTACCAGCATGATGGAAACATTAAATGTGTCGGAAAGCACGGAAAAAATACGTAGGATTTCGGAAAAATCAAAAGCTATACAGGAAGCCGAAGAAGTGGCTCAGAAATTGCAAAATGAAGCGAAATCTTGGATGAAGGTGGTGGATAAAAAGGAGCATAAGAAAAAAGTTTCATTGGATTTGGCTGTAAAAACAAATGAAATCATAAAAGAAGAGGCTTTAGGAGCCTCAACTAGCTTTGTGACATTGAATAAAACTACTGAACCCATAACAATGGGAAAAGCTAAGACACCTGAAAAGGAAATGGAGGAAATTGCTAGCCCAACAACGCCTAAGCTATATAACATAAATCTGGCCGATTTAACTACAACACCGCGAGAGAAAATGTCCCAGAAGCAAAGGAAACGTTTATCCTCGGAGTCATCAAGTGCCATAACAAATTGGCGGCAAACCAATTTAGTGGAAACTAAACCCATAACAATGCCACAAACACCTAATGCTTGGGGCATTGTAAAACAAACGCCGCCTGCTAATATTGAATTCGATTTACCGGCTACCGGTAGCTTAGCTGATCCCTCATCGTTTGCTAATATGATGAAGGCGAATATTAAATCAAATACTGCCAGCAGCTCATCAGCTAACCCTAACGCTAACAGCAGTAACAGTTTTAGTCAGATTTTGGCCGAAGAGAAACGTCAACGTGAATACTACGAACGTACTAAGCACAAGTCATTGGCTTTAACACAAATCGAAGAGCAGGCCATAGCTGAGTTAAGGGAATTTTACAATGTTGACAATGTAACCGATGAGGTTATAACCATACAAAGAATATCTTTGCCAGCTACCATGAATTTTGCCATTTGGCAGAGAAACTAAATTCGAAAAGAATTTTTTTTCTTTTCTACTTGTGTTTGATTCGTTTTTGTTTAGTTTATTTCACTTTATTTAAGAATATTTTCTTTTTAAAACATTAAAAAGTTTTGACAATTTTTGTAATCACTTTAAACTTAATATTTATTTATAATTATTTCTATTAACAAAAGAGAGGCAAGTTAACAACAAAAAAAAAAGTAAAAGTAAAATATTTAATAATCAACAATTAATTTATACAATATAATAAAATAAATACAAGCTTAATAAATTATACAAATTAAGAAAAACAAGATAAAAACAAAGGAAAAATAAAAAAACAATTTTTAAATAATCAAACATTGTTTGCAGAATTTTGCCCTGACCACTTAACCAATTTTTTTTTCAATAATTATCGTGCTTGTGTTGTCACTTAAAATTAAAAACATTCTTTACGGAATGCAAAACCATATTGATCGCATTTATAGCGCAACGTTTTCGCCAGCTGTGGTGGTCCGCAATAGAATACTGTTACTTTGCCTTTCTTCTGGGCCTGTAACTGTTTGAATACTTTATCCCAGTTTGGTCGTCCAGCATTGGTGCGTGTTTTTAAGCCCGTTATCAAATCTCGTTTGCCCTGGAATTAAATTAACACAGGAAAAGGAATTGTTTTGTTGATTAGAGTATTAAAAATTCATCGAAACTTCGAAAATTTCAAAAGTAGAGAAATAGTCAGATATAATCACTGTTTCTGCAAAGACAAACGGCTTCAGACGAAAGTCTATTTGTATGAAAAACCGCTCAACTACTGATTGGAGTATTAAAAATACTTCGAAACTTTAAAAATTTTAAAAGTAGAGAATAAGGCAAATCGGGGCTCAAACGAAAGTCTGTTTGTATGAAAAAGCATTCAACTGCATAAGCATGTGAAATCGATCGTCTTACAAAAACCCGTAGTGATTTTGATTGTCTTTACCTTTTCGTGCAGTAAATCCAAAGCCAATTGTAGACCCACGGCTTTCATATCCGTACGTTGTAAGGCACTGGTTATATACATATGCATGTCCAAAAATCTAAAAGCAAAACAATTAATTTGTTTTTTAAATTAATTTGTGTACCACACGTACCTTTCCATAGCGCCACCCAATTCAGCCTGTTCGATTTCCAGTTGTGATAGTAAATTCACAAACCACTCAAATGAACGCTGATTACGATTGATCCAAAAGAAATCGACTTTACGTAAATTCATAACGGTTTTCGGTATATCACTAGCCCATTCAAATTGACAGCGTGGACAGGTATGGCGTGCCTTCCAATAGCGATGCATAATCGATTGTAAAATCGAGGCAAACGGGGTAACGCCTATGCCAGTGCCAATCAGTACAGCATGTTGAGCCATAAATATATGCGAAGACGGGGCACCATAAGGACCATCAATGAAGATCTATTTAAAAAAGGAATTTAAATTAAGAATGTTTTAAAATATTAAAAACGATTAGCAACAAAAATGAAAATTACAACAACAAAGTTTTTTTTTTTTTTTTTTTTAGAAATGTAATGCTTTTTGATTAAAAATGAGCCCAAACCTCTAATACTCCTGCATCAAGTGTAACCTTGCCACCAGAGTTAGTTGTACCATTTGTGGTGGGACAGCTGCCATTACTGCCCCGATTTTTAATAGAAGTCGATAATGAACGCAAAAATGTAGGACGTCTAAAACGTCCTACACGATTGTTGCTAGCTGTAGTAGTAGCGGTAACAGTCGTATGCATGTGCTCCTAAAGAGTGTGAAAAGTGTTGAGTTTGAGTTTTTCGTTTAAAACAATTTTTTTTTCTTTCAATTTAAGACTTGTGTTAGTGTTGTTTCTTTTTTAGTGGGGGTATTTAATAAATATGTTGTGTGTAAGGAGGTAGGGGTGGTGGGGGATGATATGGAAGGGAATAATTTCAAGAGGTTAGGGTGAATAAAAATTTTATTTAAAAAACTCTACTCACTTCTAAAGGTTTTGAAACCGTAAAATCGGCTTTGTTTTCTTTACTGTCGCTGCCATTTATTTTGGATTTTTCTTTAGGAAAAAAAAAATATTAAAAAATATTGTAGAAGAAATGATACAAATATAGAAGATGTAGTAAAAAGAAATCCATTAGTCATGCCATTATACTATCATACTGGGTTGTCGTAAAATTTGTACTTACAATGGCCAAATCCTTGATAATATTTCTGTCAGTTAGTTAGTTGCTGACAGCAGAAATGATTTCTTTTTACTACACCTTAAACAGCTAAAATTAAAACCTATATACATGAAAAAGAGGTTATACCTTTTGGTATTTTGCCTTCTTCGGCTTGTATTATTGTATAGGCTTCCACAGCAGCTGAGCCATTGTTAGCGTTGCCTAACTGTGGTTCACTATCTTCCATACTGGGTGTTTTAAATGCTATTATGGTGGGTTTATTGCGCATATAACGAAAACTTTGTGCCAATGATTTATTTTGTGGACTCAAATAGGCAGAGCCTAGATTTTGCAATCTGGCACGCCTTATGCGAGCATCATCGAAAGATCTTTCCGATTCGGAGCGTCCTAAGGCATGTAAACTAAAAGAAAAAAAATGCTCAATTTGCTTTTCCATTTTGTTTTTTGCACTACTTACGCCTTTAGTCTTTCTCTTTTCTTCGTTTTGACCGCCATATCGGGCAATGAAATACTTTTCTCTAAAGGTGGCTTATTCAATAATAACTTTTGCATTTTCTGACGTCTACTTGGCTCCCGATGTCCTTCCAAGTCATATTCATCGGATACATAACCATCATTTGAATGACCTGAGTTGCGTTTTTTCTTATCCCTTGACTCATGGTTATCCTTGCGTGAGAACGTGCGCTGTAAAGTCTTTTTAATGCTGCGTATGCGATCGATACCGGGAGTATCCGAGGATGATTGGGCTTCACTGGCACTTAGCGACTCCGTGGCCAAACGTGAGGGCGCAAAATTATGGCGTGGCGGTCTAGTTGGTCCAATACTTTGGATTTCTTGTAGAGTTTTGTTAACCATGGCCGAGTCAAAACTGGAACTGTGTTGCATTTTGGCAAGATTTTGTGCCAAAAAATCCGTTTGTGGCGTAGGAGAAGGCTTTTTGTTGTTAAGCGATTCATTGCTTATTTGCAATAGACTAGAGGTGGGTATAGCCTGCTTATGGGCTATAATCTCACCATTATGCAGTCTCTGCTGTTCTCTTTCGAAATACTGATACAAACGATTCGTCCATTCGCCTACAGTGCGTATATGCAACCACATATAGTCTTCCTGTTCGGGTGCCGAACTAATGGTAAATGGATGCCATTCATAATTCGCTATGGCGGGTATATTCACAAACACATAATCGCCCGGACGAAAATTGAAATTAAAAGGCCTTTTAATCACCAAATGGATTACCTTCGAAGGTAGCAGTAGACCCGAACTTATATAAGTTTTACCATGCTCGCCACGCATCCAAACATAGCGTAGTATACGCTCTATAATATACACAATGCCCGGTATGAGAAACCATTTCCAAAAATTCGGTCCATGAAACAATACCAGTATCCAGAAGGGTATATACAGTAAATGGGTCCAATAGAATACCTCAAAAGAACCTTTACGCCTTACAAATGGCTGGGAGCATATAAACATGATTAAAAGTATAATAAACAGTGCTACGCCAGTGGGATTGGCACAACCAGGCACGAGACCAAATAAACCCGGCTTATCGGTTAACAACCACTCGACTATGGTGTAGTTATCTTTATTTATCACCGGATCATTGACCACAATCAAAGAGAAGTTAAACAAATGCATGATAGTGTGTACCAGACTTAATATTGAGACCACAATGCCTGTTAATTTGTGTAGATAGATGTGATTGTCCACTGGCAAGTAGGTGGCAATGCCTCGAGAACGTAAATAGGTAAGAGAATGCCTTAGCATTAGAACTAGAATCCAGGCACAGTTAAAGTTTAAACATTGGCCTGAAAAATGAAAACAAAGGGAAGTAAAACAAATGAATCTTGAAGTGTACAGGAACATAAATTATTTTTCGGTTGCAAAAGTAAAACTAAATAGAAGCACGCAAATCTATGATTGGCTCAGCGGTAACATTTGTAGTCACTATTTCAACCTAATTATGCTACAGAAATCGGGTAGTGCAAGGGATTGTCTAGGACTACACATGCGACTTTGTTGCGTTTTCTGGATCCGCCTGTGAATACTGGAATGAGGTTCTTAGGGAGGTGTAAACGGCTATATCCAATTACTTTTTTGTAAAACCAGGACCGAAAACAGGTTCAGGTATCGTTTAGTCGATAGGTATATCCAGATCAACTTTACCCAAGATTTTGGCATGACCATAGCTTTTAAAGTCCCATGCGCTTGTGGAGTTTAGTCTCATTGTCACGTTCGCAAGTAATTTTTTTCGCTAACATGTTAAGTATTCTAGTAGCCATTTATCGGGTTGCTAATGGGTCCTCATCAATGGTGCTTCCTTCATTCGCATCTCAATCTTCTCTGATAGCCAAGCTGCTATAAGATCTCTATCGAGCGTTGTGGTTAGCTCTAGGCTCGTTAGGGAGTGTCGCCTCTGTCTCGATGTTCTCTATGGGCACTTCAGTGTCTCACTTGTTTGGGTTAATGGCACAGAAACATTCCAGGCAACTGTTCGCCAGAGCTGGTGCACTCCTTCCAGAACCCTTGTCGATAGATTTGAATATGCCACTTACTTTCGTTAAATTGGGTAAAATTTCCTTCGGGACGCCAACCTATCCTGGGTCAATGAGGAATCTTGCTCCACTGTCAGACTCACTTAGACCACGACGGATAGAAGGTGCACCAACCAACTACTCGGACTTGATCGTAATGTCATCTCGATCATAGTAGCCATCCTTATAGGTCTTGCGTTATAGAAGAACACGCGGAGAGACTGCAGCTCCCATCTAACGACTTCTGCTGAAGAGGAGGAAACTGTTATACACTTTCTTTGTCAATGCCCATCTCTTGCGAGGTGTAGATTTCGGCTATTTGGCTCTCCATTCCTTGTCAACTTAATGGAGTTATCAATGTTATTAGGCTGCTTTCCAGCGTAGGGTAGTCGTGTTTTTAATATACTGCCCTTGCGCTGACCAACTTTTCTTGCTAGTTTGGTGGATCTCAGTCAGTGCATGGACTACCACTTCGACCTACTAAAGACCTGAATGAGTTTGACCTCACAGGTAGCGATCTGCAATTCCAAATACGCCGTGCTGAGTCGCAAGATAACCCCTTTAACAGAACCGATATTTTCAGATGTGCCAGCATTGCGATGGCCTCACTACATTTGTAATGCTTCCAGTTTCTACAAATTTCTGTACAATACTGCCAATTCCTTGTACAGTATAATAAATAAATAATAAATGTCGGCCTTGATAGACCGTCGACGCAATCAAAAGTGAATAGCGAATTCTATAACCTTAACCCTAAATATAGTATCGTGGACTTTACTTTATAAAGCGTTTCAAAGTGTTAAACCCATGATGTAGAACTCACCACATGCTCTGGCAAATATAACATAAATATTACTGGCCCGATATTGTATTGCTCTCGAAACGAATAGGCATACATTTATCGCTATATATATGAACAGGTATGTTACAAAAACGTGGTTATTTTTCATATAGGCTGGTGTCAATTGATGTGGTATTATACGATGCCAAAATGAAGTTTTCGATTTATTTACCGGATTCTCCTTGGCCAAGGGCACCAACCAACGATCAATGCTAAGCAAAGAAAAAAAAAATTAAATGCTTTATAATGTAAAGGTCAAGGGTTAAAGTAAAAATTCTGTTTCAAAACTTACGTTATACTTAAATTCTCCAGTAAACCACCATGCTTGTGTAATTGATTTTTTAAAGCCTCATACGTTATTTCACCACGGTTGTAGGGATCGGCATCTTCAAACATGGCAGTGGTTAAGTCTTCGATCTAAAATTAGTTTAAATAAAAGCATCAAATTGTATTGTATTATTGTGTAAAACACGAGATTTATAAAATCCGGTTCCAAAAACTCTCTTTTAGCCCATGGTTTGTGTCTTTAATAAACCACAACAAAGTTTTCTTTCTGAAGTTATAGCCTATCAATTCTGCAGAGTGAAGTAGATCCGCGGAGGCTTCATTCGACTTAGTCATTGATCACATTGAGAAAGGCCTACATTTAAAGGGGCCCTCAATAACGCCGAGAACGAGCCTGTCAAGAGTCTTTGATCGAATGAATAGAGAACATGCTGAAGGATAGGATTATCAGCTTAGAAATAGGCGGGACGTGCCGTAATCGATGTCTCGGGGCCCTCTCCGGCAAGGATGTGTTATCGCGTCTGCTATGAAATCTAGTAGCAAAAAGTTTTCTGAAACACTTCGTGGTAGACGGCAGTTTCGTGTCTTTCTGAATAGAAAGGAACACTTGAAGGAGAACACCTTAAAAAGTATGAAGAAGGTCCTCAAAGTTTAGTTTGCAATTGGAAGTGCCTTAGATAGGAAATGGCGTCCTATGTATGCTTGAATGGGTATATATTAGTCTGGTACTACCGGTTCTTACGTATGGCAGCATAGAGTGGCAGGAGACGGAGACCTTAGAGACGATGATTAGAAGAAAGTTGTTGGGTAAGATGTATGCAAAGATGTATGTCTTTGAGCATATCGGCCCTCTTCGGGAGTGTTCCTCAGTCTTCGTTGCATATGATTTCCAGGCTGGCGGCAAGTAAAGGAATCTTGCTAGGATAGGGAAGTTCGGTTACATACAGATTCTGAAGAGTGCCCAATTGGACATATAGACCTTAAACCTGTCAGGCTGTAATTTCGTTAAGCTGCCCTCGGTGATCTTCCCGGACAAAGAGAAGTAGCAAGGTGTAGACAGTTTACCGAATGGTTATGCAATCCATTCAGGTGGCTCGCAAATACACGCTTAAACTGAGATGGTGTGAAGCTATCCTATAGATTATCTGATGAGTATAGCGTTCTTCGGGCTGAGGAGTGTATGAGCACCAAGTTAGTGCAACTGAGCTGGGAAAGGATTGCACTGTCTACGTGCATACTCAAACAGCCTTCAGACATTCATCTTCCAGCCATTCGTGTGTTCCTTACTGATACAAACCGAAATCCGGATATGTCTAAGGGCTTAGAGCTAAATTGATAAGAAGTATTTCGGCAGTTACATCGCTGACTCGGAGTTGGATGGGAAAACGTTGTTTTGCGTATATCGAGGATTTTGGACATCAGGAACTAATCTATGCCATGTTCAAGGCTTGCCCATGAATATCTCCTATTTCACCGGGAAATCGCGAATTATTCGAAGGTGTCCATTATTCGGGAACCTAGACCGAGAACCTCCTATGTGATACGAGTACAGAGGTAACCTCGACCACAATTGCGTTAGAAATTACGGATAAATTCCACTCCTTGTCAAACTTTTCCCGAGCAGAAGAGAAGATCTGTTGGACTGCTATGTTGAACTGACAATAAACACTTACTATGTGGTATCTGTCATCACGCGATATTAGTCAGCATGGCGATTCATCACGTGATTCCTGCAGAAGTTATGATTCGAAGGAGGAGGAGGAAGGTACCGTCTGTCACTTGTGCAATCTTGTCGTCTCGTACATAACTGTCTCAGGTTAGCATAAGGGATATTTACCGTTATATAAGAGATAACGGGTGACTTGGGTTAAAGGACTCTACCTAATGGCAATACAGTGGTCCTATTAGATTACATTTAGGGGGAAATATCAAGTCTGTTATGTAGTAATAACTCAATGAGTGCAATGGCAATCAGAATCTGTATTCAAAAAACTTATTTTTTTTATTTTAACTTCCAAATCCTTTAAATATGCCGACAATTCGTTTGTCTTACTGTCACTTTTCTTATAATTTTTTTGTTCTTTATTAAAAAATGATTTACCAACGCTTTGTCTGTCTGCTTCTCCCTGTGCCAGCGTTTATTTTATTTTTTAATATTTTTTTTTCTTCCGTGGCTATTTTATTACCAATAAATCATTATTATTGGCTATGGGGCAATTGTTCAATATGTTGTGTGTTTTTTTTTTACTTCATGTGTATGTGTGTGTGTCTGTGCAATACTTACTTGATCTTCAGAGAATTCCATGCCGTTTTCTTCCATGCAGGCACGTATGACATCATGCAATTCCTTGTGCTGTATGAGACCATCACCTTGAGTAATAAATCAATAATAATGGTTAATCGTCTTTGGCCAATAAATAAAACGGCGGTAATTCATAGTAAAAAAAGTGCATAAAAACTACAATAAAAAGAAAAATAAGAAAACAAAAACCAAAAAGCGGAGCAAAAAGTACTATTTAAGGAAGGAAGTTAGCAGCTAAGGACTGAAGGAGGAGGAAAAATAAGTTGAAGGGAAGGCTTTAAAATATTTTTTGTTTCGAAAAAGTGAAAGTAAAATTAGTCAAGGACAATGGAAACATTTTTTCCCATGTTGGGTGGATAAAACTAAAAATGCGGAATATGGTTTATGTCTGTGATAACGTATAAGGATTGAAGGTTTGGAAAAAAACATGGCTAAAACACGCCAGTTACTTAATGGAGTTTATTTTGAATATGTTTTATAGCTTTTAACGTGCAAGAGGTCCGTATATTATAATTTTAACTGGCCGTATAAGTTTTAAGGATATGATTGAAGCATTACTTCTGGAAGATTGTTGTCAAGCTCCCCATTGTCAGCACTACCTTGACGCATGACATAGCAACTGTTCAAAAGCTCTGTTCAAACCAATATCCAAATTCTTAAGTGGAACATAGGAGAAGCAAAAAAAAATGTCCCAATCATTTCTTCCGAGTGATAACACGAAATGATTTCCAGGCATATCGTCCAAAGCACCAAATGCTTGTTCAGCTTGATTGATGTCAATATATGTTGTAAAATCTATCACTTCTTCTAGAGGTGCTTTATCTACGATGGGTGACATTGCACTTCCAGAATTTATTTATCATTCGGTGATAGGCCAACTCTTTTAATGTTGTCTTGAACTGAATTGAATTTGTGCTGCATGCTGGATGGCTGACAAGCTACATATGAATGTATTTCATCAGAGTCGTAAACCACAACGGGCTGCTATGCGTTCTCAAGTTGGCTTTGGTAATCATAGCTACCACTTCGACTTCGAGTAGTAAACCGCAACAATATCGAAAGTAGCTGGGTTTCTATGATATTACTAAAGTCCCGAAAGTTTCTTAAATCTATCATCATAGAGAGAGCTCTGGTCCAGGATTGACAGTAAATTCTGCAGAAAATGTAACTGAAATTTCATCAAAAGTCATTGTATTCTTGGGTAGACTATGGTAAGCTGATTTAAAAAATGATAGACTGGTTTAAAAAAGAAATGGAACCAGATTTGACTTCAATAAATAAGTGAATTAAAGTGGAAGTGAATAGTTATGGTACCCAAAGAGAGGATAACATAAAAAACGAGTACGGTAACCTTACGATAAAGGTTAGAAAAGAGCCATTTCTTGAGAAACTGTATGATTCAATGAGAAAAGTTCTTTGCTGCTACTTTCAATGCAGCTTCACAGAGAATGTTGTTTCTAGGAAATCACAGATGGCAACCCTATCATTCTAAAACCTAATACAGTCGTCTGCTTAGCTGCTAAAATTTGATTAATTCAACTGAAACGTAGTTAAACAAGAAAAAAAAACTGAAAATCAAAAATCTGTTTTTCTGTGATAATTTGAAAGGAAGGGATAGCCATACTTGCCTTGTTTTCTTTTCGAAAAAAACTTACCATCAATATCATAAACCTTAAATAGAAAACGTATTTTATCATCAGCCGATTGTCCTGAGAATTGATGAATGGCATCAATAAATTCCTGTAACGATATTGAGCCGGAGTTATCCTTGTCAAAGATTTGAAAAACACGTTCCGTAAAAAATGGCTAAAAATAAAGGGAAAATAACAAAATTAAAGCATTTTTCTTGGGAAAATCATTACAATTAACAAGACGAAGAGGAGGAGAAAAGAAAGGATGAAAACATACATTTTTCGATATGACAATTTTTTGAAATTCCTCACGACGTATCTCCTGTTCATTTCCCACAGTATTGCGAAATAGTTGCTCCAAACGGGCCAAAGAGCTCTTATCAAAGCCAGTGCGTGCTCTATATTGAATTAATGGAAAAATAAAAAGAAATAAACAATAAAAAAATATAATAATTTATGCCAACAAAAAAAAAAAAAAAAACAAACGAATAAGCCACAATAAACATGATTTATAAAGTGTTTCTCTTTCTTTTATGCTTAAGGAACATTATCGATTTACAACATAAAAAGAAATATTTCGATTTTTTACAACAAAACTGAAAACTATTACAACAAGTTGTAGTCAAGGTTTAGTAATAAATTAAAGATTAATTAAAAGATTACAACACCAGCAACAATTATCACAAAACAAAACATCTAAAAAGAAGAAGAAACAGAGAAAAACATCTCTTGCTATGGTACTCTCTGTAAGACTAAGCCCCAGGGACCAGTGGGACGGACAGTGTAGCTATTCACGTGTATTACGTGTATACTTAAATGCAATGCTGTGGCTAAGACTAAGGCTATGGCAATGGCAATGGCTATGGTATAACGATAGATTTGATTAATTGCTGCTTTTTCATGTTTCCTGTCAGTCTTGTAAAGAGGTTTTTATATCGAACATTTTAAAAGAATCCTGTTGCAGGCCATATAGACTGTTTTCTTTTCGTCTTCACGTTTTCATAATTACACTCAAAAAATAAAATGGTAAACAACAACGAAAAGTTCAGTTTAAAAACCTGCATTGTTGGCTCAAGATATGGATGCTCTTATAACACGTTGTTGTAACAATAAATCTTTTAAATATCTTGTGTACAACTATTCAGATCAAACTGCTTAATTTTGTTTGCTAATTTGATAGTATTTTCGCTGAGCCTATCTCATCGATGGAAATACGGACCTCTGTTCCCAAAAATTATCTTTTCGTGAAGCACATCCGTTCATGGCCGATTAGCCGATGGATCGAGTAATGATGCATTACAAAAAGAATTTGTTCTTTAGCCGCACTATCCGTTTATGGCTCTCTCTTCCCTTCCTTTCGCTTATAACATAAAAAGGTTCAAATTTAATATCCATAAGACCTACTCCCCTACATAACCTATTTTTCTAGTTTCAATACAATTTACAGCATGAGCAGCGGCCACTCTATGAGTGTTATGGCCACTCTATTGGTGTATTCTGTTGAACGATTGTTTCATTTAGACTGTCCGAACGTTGGCTGTATAGCTTGGTGGTAGGTTTTGCATAGTAAATGATTGACTAAGTGCCTATCGGTGCGTGTGACTTAATATTGTCTTGATGTCCATTAACCAAAGCCAACTGCTTGTAAGTGATAATTTTGTAGACACCCTGGCTGTTGTCTGTGGGGGTTCGAATATGTGAATGGCTATTTGGAAGCAGGTCTTGACAGATTATTCCTAACAAATCTAACCTGACCCCCTACCATGTCGCAATTCGACCGAGACCGTTTTCCTTTGGCGTTGAGTTCCACCACTCGTCGTCAATTGTTAGAATAAATCGTTTTTATTGTGGTTACGCGGTTCTCCTTCTGAGATCCATTCTTCGAACGTCTTCTTATATTCATGGTATTTTAACCCATTTATTGACCATTGTTTGCGAAGAAGAAAACAGCTTTCAATAGAGGACTCTGGAAATAATCGGCATACCAGCACACCCATACATGCAACTTGATCTCAGAAATAAAGTTGGATAGGCCATGTTTTTGAGTTTGATATTGACTGGAGCATAAAACGAGGCCTCGTTTACATCAGGTAAATCCCACAATAAAGTGATACGTGATAATACTGATGGCATATTGAGCGATTAATGAGAACTAGGGATACTAGAACACCAAAATTAGCTGCCAAGGCAATAAATAAACACGTTAGTGATTGGACTGTTCGTAGATCACTACGTAGAATTGGCCTAGTCGCAGCAGTCAAGAAAAAGAAACCAGCCCTACCAAATAAAAATGTTAAGTCGCGCCTGCAATTTTGTAAAGAATACGAAAACTGGACAGCAGAGGATTGGAAACATGTGATTTGGTCTGATGAAACTAAAATTAACCGTTTCCAATCAGATGGGAAAGAATATTACTGGCGCCGCCCACATGAAAATCTTCACAGACATCATCTAAAGCAAACAGTAACATATGGCGGGCGAAGTTTGATGGTGTGGGGGTGTTTTACTTGGTGGAACATTGGTCCACTGGTTAAGATGGAAGTTATAATGAAGAAGGAAGATTATCTCAATATTCTTCAGACTAATTTGCTAGTATATGTGGACAAAAGTGCATATCCCGAGGAGGAGATACACTTTCAACAAGATGGAGATCCTAAACATACCTCCAAAATTGTTAGAAATTGGTTGTCTAACCAAAAATTTAAATTACTTAAATGGCCAGCACAAAGCCCAGATCTCAATCCTATAGACAATTTGTGGGCTCTTTTAAAAAGAAGACTGGCCGTTTATGAAAGAGCACCAATGAACATGTATGAACTCTGGCAAAGAGTACAAGAGGAGAGATGAAAATTTCCCAGATGAAATCATACAAAAATTGGTGGAGAGTATGCCAAAGCGTATGAAAAGAACAAAGGATTGTGGACAAAGTATTAAAAATCGCTTAATATTAAGGTTTTTGAATACACGTGCAAAAGTGTTCGAATTGAGTTATTTTTTATTTTATTTATATTCTTGAAGTATGGTATATACACCTAATTCTGTTTTTACACGGTAGATTGGTTCCAGAAAAAACCGTGTAAAAAAACCGTGTAAAAAAAAGACACTGATCGTATGCAAATTTAGGTGATTGGTTCCTAACCTCTAAAACCTATTAAAATTAGTGAAAAACGAGGATTTTTTAAGAAGTTTTGTAATTGACATTTTCTTTTAGGGATTCATAAAATATATAACAAAATTAAAAATATAAATAACTTAATAAATATAAAATATTTTTTGCGTTAAATTTAATGTAACGATAGAAAAACAAATTTGCCAATAAAAAATTTTTTTACCAAACACAAAATACTAACACATTTCAATTGCTCTGACCTTTGTGCTTGTATGCACAAAAGGGAATTCCCCTAAATTTGTGCCATTTAGATTTGCTTTGACCAGTAAATTTGCTTGTCGCGCAAAAAGGGAATTCCCTTAAATTTGTGATATGAACATACTTTGCAAAAATTAAATTTGACAAAAAAATTTAAGCACAAAAAATTTTAAATCGTGCTAAATGGAATAAAATCGTGTAACAAAAATTAAAAATATTTTATTTTCAAACCGTGTTATAGCAAAACCGTGTAAAAAAAGACCGTGTAAAAACAGAATTAGGTGTAATTTCTTTTAATTTTTTAACTTAAATATGTAATATAATAAACAAGTAATCAACCCTGGAACATTCATCTTGCGTTCTCATTCATTAAAGATTTTATAGGGGTTAGAGGGCGGAATCTGCCAACATGAATCCATTTTTACTCGCCACTGTATGTTAACACTTGATGAATCGAAATAGTGCTCAGATAAGAAGCTCTGATATATCAAAATTACCGAAATGATAACAACGAAATTGAAACCTAATGCCACCTAGCGTGATTTAATACACCTCGCAAGATGGATTCTACTAAAGCCATGCATGTACATATTAGATAGCGAATGGGTTTCTTTAACGTGGATCAAACAATTTATGCTTACGTTGACCATATATTAAACCGTTTAAGAAAACAAGGACATTCGGATCATATAATTTGCGGATACTTCCTTTAATATGATGTGGCATGCGTTACTGGTTAAAGTGCTTGAGTATAGACCCTTGCCATTGAGGTTCTAACCTGAGAGAAAACGTACAATTGTTCATAGAGGTTGTTACATGTTAAGAGGCTTTATATAAACCAACTAAGAAGTGCCTTTGTTACATCCTAGCGGCCTATGGTAAGGTCATGAGAAAGACTGGGAATAAATGAAGAAAATTCCTTTTCACCACACAGCAAATAAATATGTTTTCACAGAGGCTGTTATATTTATGAAACGACAGCTATCAACTCCATCATTCCAAGACTGGGTACTTTAGACAAATCCCTATAAAAACTATCTTAACGAAACTGTAACACAGCAAAGCAAGATACTGTGGAAGGATGACCCTATGACCCTTATAAAAAAACTTAATGGAATAAAACTATGACTTGATGTGACCCTTTTTGGGTATATGTTATAACATAAACCGGAATATTTATATGAACATTTTTTTCTTTATTGAAATCAACTTTATTACCAGCCGAATTTTTCGAGTGTAATTGTTTTGAAGTT
Source organism: Sarcophaga subvicina (assembly GCA_936449025.2). NCBI lineage: Eukaryota > Metazoa > Arthropoda > Insecta > Diptera > Sarcophagidae > Sarcophaga > Sarcophaga subvicina. The sequence continues at coordinate 26,657,781 of OW388084.2, read as the reverse complement.
TTCTTACGAATTCTTTTAACTTGTTTATCTTAACGTTTTATACAACACAAGAGAGCTTTTCTTTCTATTTTTTTTCTTGTTGATTTTTGTTTTTGTTTTTTAATACTTTAATACGTTAAAATAAGGAAAAAAATCAATTTGTTTTACAAATTGTAAATTGTTAACACGGTCATAAATTTTCTTTTGGCCACAAATACTTATTCTACACAGTATTTTTGTTACGTACCTTGAATTTGTTAAATGCGATATAAATTCCATTATTTGATTGGTCGAAATTAAATTTGTACCATCAGCATCAATGAGACGATATAGTTTATCTAAAATCTAAATGAAGGAGAGCAAAAACATTAATAAATATTTTAAATAATTTAATAATCGTGTTTTTATTCAATATTTAAAGTTTTTTTTTTGTTAAAAGAATAAAAAATTTTCAAATTTCGATTCCCATTTGAAGTCCAATTCTTCTCCCTTTTTTGAGAGTAGGTTCTCGGTCCATATTTACGGTCTTGCAACGAAATTTTTCGGACTAAGGTTTAAACAGGTGAATCTATATTAAGAATTGAACAATTACAGTGCCCTTTACCGTATTATCTGGTATTCGGAACAGATTATCGGATCTATTCAGTTAGATATCTGTATAGACCTTGGAGGTCTTCAATACGATGTCATTACTGTTGTTTGTGTGGAGATGTTAGAATACTGCAACCATATGATCTATTCTACAGCCCTCAATCTATATAAAGTCGTCCCGATTCGTTTGCCCTGACCAAATGCTGGATATTGTTTGAATAATTTCCTGCCTTTCACTTGATACCCACACAAGAGTTTCCTCTTGAGTTGCATAAACGATGCAACGATAAAGTCGCCGTAGTCTAGTAGGTAGCATGTTGGCTTATTAGGCGTGAGACCACAGTTCAAATCCCAGGTCAGACATCTCTAACAAACCGACTATTGAATACTTCTTTGGCGACTTCTTCTCAGCAGATTTCTGGCAAAAACTCCATGAAAAGTTTCTTAAAAATCTGTCGTTCAGAGTCGTCTTTAAACTGGTGCTTCCTGCACTCATGCATAAAATTAAAACACACAACATAAGTGGTGTGAGAATCTAGGTCGTAATCTTGACTGAAGGGTTGTAATGACCAATTATGTATGTATGTAAACGATGCACATGTTCCAAGTATGTGTTCTGGCGATTTATTCCCCTCATCGCAGTATTTTCATATTGAGCTTGAGGGGAGCTTTCTAAAGAAAGATTCTCACTTTAGAAGCTCTCCTCCTCACAAGCTGCCTGCTTATTGCCGTAGTGTCCTAAATAATGCAGAGTTCAGCAGAGTGTAACCTTATTTCCCCTGTCAGGAAAATACTCACGAGTTTCCCTATGGGTTTCGAAAATTTCATTCTGGGATTGTGAATCTCCACCAATTTATAGGATATTCTTTCTGATATCAAAGAATAAGGGACACCTTAGAAATGATTTCAAGATTGGGTTGTCATTTGTCGTTGTCTAGAATTAATCATAATGAGGTAGGTATTGAAATTTGTTGACTTTATTATTAAGTATTATTGACCATTTATTGTTTTTGTTTTTTTTTTTCAGTATCATTTGAATATTTGGTTGCAGTCCAGAGAAAATCAATCCTAAAGTTTAATGAGCCAATCAAAAAGAAGTGAGACAAATGAGCGAAGTATGTACTCTTTCAGCGAGTTTTGTGCGCCTGGCTACCTATTACTTCCTAGACCAGGATTTATTTGCCAGCAACCAGTAAATATCTTTGCCTAATGGAGAGACTAACGAAGGTAAGTGTTATAATTATTAGTGTGTGAATTGATATCCGATAGGATACACAATTACCGAGTATAACCCTGGTATGACAAATAGTTGATCATACACCAATTAGTTTAGTCTTAACGGTTGTATCCGAAAAAGATCTAAATGCCGCTTGGTTATTAGAGAAGATGGTAATTCTAAAAGCTGGAAGGAGATTTCTTACTCAGTATCAAGTATTTATGGTCAACCAGAAAGTACAGTCGTAGTGGAATAGTAATAGAGGTAGGCGGAGAAGTATTCGGACATTATATATTTGTTCAGAATCTCAAATGTTTGTTTGCACTGTGACCGAATTTTGTGTGTAGAATATGCATTATTAAACAGTTGTGATTACTTACCCCCCGTGCTTGCCATATTTCACCGAAATTTTTAAATGTTATTTTACTATTTTCGCCACAAATAACATACGCCACTGATTCCAACTGTTCGGCATAATCCATTTGTCTGTCATCACTGAAATTAATCAAAAAGAAATTGGAGAATGAAATGATTTTTTATTCATTTAATTTTCGTAATTATTGTATTCCTAAAACAATTGTATTCCTAAGACAAAATACATATTTATTAAAGAAGAAATGTACTCGTAAACATTTAAACAAAAAGAAAAAAAATTGAATTCATCTAAAACAAGAATTTTTCAATATATTGCTCCTCATCACGAAGCAATGGATTGGTTGTTGGTTTTTAGTACGAGACTTGTTTTGAATCAAAAAACTCCAAATTTAGAGGCTTAGATGCTTTGGTGGACTTTGAGCAAACATCAGTGCTATTGTAGACTAATGGACACGATGCATTGGCAGCCAGCTGTCCTGAACATGAATGCACAATGTTCCATTCCAGTTAAGGCATTATTTGGTATTTTATTGTGGCTCTCCTTTGACATATTATTGAAGGACAGGAATTGGCTTGTGGCAGTAAGAATTAATGTAGTTGATTAATAGCCCAATTTAAGCCTTGGTCATGCTGAATACTCTAGAACCGTAGAAAATTTCAGGTCGATTACATGGTTCCCTATAATTGTCCCCAAGAAGTGGTTGTAGGTAGTGTATTGGTTTATTAGACGTGAGGCCATGGTCCAACCTCTGGCCAGACATCTCCAACAAAACGAAATGTGAAAAAATATTTCTGTCGCGGCTTCCTCAAAAAATGTCTCAAAAATCTGTCGTTCGGGGTCGACTTAAAACTGTAGGGCCCGCCATTCATGTATTAAATTAAAACAAACAGCATAAGTACTGTGAGGACGGTTGCATTAGTCTGCATTCCAAATTAGCAATTTATAAAGCTATTAATCCCCTGTTTTTATAACACGAACGATTTCACACGTTTTTGTATTTGCTTTGAAAATACAAAAAAAAAGAAAATTTAGTGTTTCTCCAATCTTAACATATAACCAAGAAGCTAGAAATGCCTCAAAGATTTTTCAGCGTTTTGAATCCAGATTGCCCGGGTTGCTCCCTTTAGGGTAATCTAGTTTTATTAAACGAAAATTTTTTCAAAATTGAACTTATAATTGGTGTCCCATTCGCTTCACTTAAACGAGAGTTATTCTGTCTGCTAATACTAAAGTTCGGGTTATAGGATCTGTGCAATTCGTATGTATTCCGGTTCCGGAAATCCCTACATTTATTTCTTTGTTTTGTGTTACTCAGGCGTACACTCATGGGGACAATCATTCTTGATGATCTGGTTGCTCTAGGTTCTACTGATGTTGGAACGCTTTCTGGTTTCTTTCCTGAGGAAAATCATTCTCAATGATCTGGTTAATCTAGAATCTACTGATGTTAGAACGCTTTCTGGTTTTTTGAAAATTTCAAATTGGTTCAGGCATAACTGAGTTCCATAACTGGCTGAACTAGCCCTTCAATTAAGACTCTATTAGTTCCACTTGTAAGCTTGGAACATGATTATACTTTTTAATGTACTTTATGAATAGGAGCCATTACCTCCAAGACAAATAAAGGGTGTTTTTTATAGAGGTATAGAACTTTAAGTTGGCATTACTTTTCAAGATGGCGACCGATTTAACAGCTGTCAAGTGATTTATTCTCAGTTTGATTTGGCAATTCATCATGAATAGACTCACGCCTGAACAACGCTTGCAAATAGTGCAATTTTATTTTGAAAATTGTTCTGTGCGGAAAACGTATCGCGCACTACGTCCATTTTATGGTCGACAAAATCGTCCATCAGAGCAGTTAATTCGATTAACCATGGAACGTTTTCGCACCACGTTTACTCTTATTGATAACTCGCATCCCCAGAGACGCTGTACGGTGCGTACAGAAGAAGCTATTGCTGCTGTAGTGCGTAGCATTGAGGAAGACCCGAATGAGTCCATCCGCCATCGAGCACAGGGATTGGATCTGTGTCCATCCACTTTATGGAAGATTTTGCGGAAGGATTTTGGTTTGCGTGCTTACAAAATCCAACTCGTGCAAGATTTGAAGCCAAACGATCCAAGTAAGGCGTAGATTCGTCGAATGGGCCCAAAACGAGATTACCGTTGTTCCCGATTTTCATAAGCGAATTTTGTTTAGCGATGAAGCGCACTTCTGGTTGAATGGCTACGTCAACAAACAAAACTGCGGCATTTGGAGTGAAGGTAATCCTCAAGTGTATGTGGAAACACCGTTACATCCAGAAAAACTGACTGTTTGGTGCGCTTTATGGGCTGGTGGAATCATTGGTCCGTACTTTTTCAAAAACGATGGTGGCCAGAACGTTACAGTCAATGGTGATCGGTATAGAGCCATGATTGCTAACTTTTTCATTCCTGAATTGAATAACCATGATGTCCAGGAGATGTGGTTTCAACAAGACGGCGCAACATGTCACACAGCTCGTGCTACAATAGATTTATTGAAAGACACGTTTGGTGACCGCCTAATTTCACGTTTTGGACCTGTGAATTGGCCTCCAAGATCTTGTGATTTAACTCCGCTAGACTACTTTCTGTTAGGCTATGTAAAGTCATTGGTCTATGCGGTAAAGCCACAAACGCTTGACCATTTGGAAGACAACATTCGCCGTATTATTGCCGATATACGGCCACAAATGTTGGAGAAAGTCATCGAAAATTGGACGTCCAGATTGGACTACATCCGCGCCAGCCGTGGCGGTCATATGCCAGAAATCATATTTAAAATGTAATGCCACAAGATTATCTTTCGGATAAATAAGATTCATGTCAATCGAATAATCCATCGTTGTTTTATTGCAACTTAAAGTTCTATACCTCTATAAAAAACACCCTTTACATAAATACATCATTACAACCCTTAAGTCAGGATTAAAGTTTTAAGTCGATTCTAAATGACAGATTTTTGAAGAACTTTTTCTTGGCAATTTTTATTTACTCTCAGAGTTTTTGGCAGAAATCTGTTTAGAGGATGTCGCCGAAAAAATATTTTTTCATATTTCGTTTAGTTTGAACCGTAGCCTCACGTCTAATAAGCTTTACACACGACCTACTAGACTACTGTGAGTTCTCAGACAAAACAACTCAGTATACCTAAGAAGATTTTGCTGATTTTGTTATCACCACAGAAATATGTCGACCATCGTTAAGACTAAGGAATTTTTCTCTTCTCACAGCTTGAACGTATTTTATTAAGAGAAAAGAAGAGGAAACATTCCAATATTTAATTGAATTAGAAAGATAAACGATCGTTTAAGTTATGCCTTCTAAGCCAAACTTCTCAACACACAAATAAGCAGGAATTGTTGATTTCTTAATCCTCTGTGTAAACATATTCCTGGACTTTTTTTATTTATTTTTCAAAACATTTTCGCTTACAATGTATTTAAGCTTTAAAATGGTACGTAGTACATACGTACATACATACGTACATAAATTGAATTTAAAATTGCGTGTATAATTTAACAAAATATGAGATTTACAACAGATTTTAGTGTATGGCCTTGGCTCTTAAAGATTTAACTGAAGAAAAGAAAATAAAAAAAGCATTTAGCAACACTGTTTTATTAGCTAAAGACCAACAACATCGACAACACATCTCAAGAAAAAAAGAAGGAAAGAAATAAACTGAGAAAGTCTATGACATTGCAATAACATCCCGACATACATTAAAAAATATTCAATTGACAACGCCAACACTTACACTCCTCTCCAGAGGCTGCAGACAGGGTACCCGGCATAGCAGCAGAGTCATTTGCTGTTTGTTTTTCTTTTTTTTTTGTCTGCAACATTCTGCTCAGCTGGAGTGGTGTTGCTTTAGTAGATAAATGTCGTTGAACAACATTGTTGCAACGATTCTGTTCGTTTATATTTCTGTCTTTAAAATTTTTTCAACCGAAAAGTAGAGAATTTACATTCAAGATAAAGAAATTTAATAGCGCCCAGCTTAATTTTTATAGAGAAGCAGCAAAGTTGTTAATACCCTATTCAAGTATAAAACACGAGAGTGAAATTAATGTCCTAATTTGATAAGTTGGCATAGTGTAGTGGTTAAAGTACTTGACTATAAATACAAGCAATCTAGGTTCGAGTCCGAGAGAACACAAAAGGAATATCAACACAGATTTTGAGAGGTTTCCACCCAGGACTCTTGCAGCAGTTTTATGTCAATCTAATATAGGTTCGTGGTCTTAGGTGCGTCCCTGGTAATTGTGTATTTGCACGAATACCAATCCACGCATGAGTAAAGGTACGCCTATTACCTCTGTTAAGCTGTCTATTAAATAAAAGGCATTGACTGGCCATTGATGAACCTTGGGTTGAGAAAGAATCTTGCTTTCTTGCCAGATCCACCTGATATAAGTTTGATAGAAGGCATGCCAATCAACTATATAAACTGCAGGGTTTGAAGGTCTAGTCCCTGCAAATAGGCTGGCATGCGGTGAGACTTCTCTTACTTACAAATTACTCCTGTAGAGGTTGTAGGTTTGTTAAGGAAGGAAGAGAGTATCCTTAACTACTTTATTTGCTGGGTCGACTCAAACTTTTCCCATTTGGTTAATCCCTTCTCGATAGTCTAACGAAGCTGTCGTTAATAGATACCAAATCCATCTCTAAATTCGTTAATCTTTTAGGCTTGATTCTGAGTTATGCTCTCATGCTGATTGTCAGGAACAGTTAATCAATCCATGTTTGTTAGTTCTGCAGCATCGCTTTATATGGCAACATAACGGGCAACTATGTGTGCCCAAGTGTGGTGTGATTTATCAAAGGTGCTATCCTAATTCATTCAGTAATTCCATCGTCTCTTCGCTACTACCTGATACAACAATCCTGTACTTTTTCTTAGTCGATATTGTTTCTAGGCAATAATAAATGGCAACTCTATTATTCTAGGGCTTTCCACAGCATGTCAATCACCTGTTTGGCTGGATAAATCATGATTTAAAAAAGCAAATAAATAATGAGATGAGGTGTGAAATGCTCCATGCCAGTCCTATATTTCTTATAACATCGAATATGAAAAAATACATAATTTGTTGATAAAAAAGTACTTTATTAATACTTAATTAAACTTTTAGTACTTTTAGTACCTTTTTAGTACTTTTTAGTACATACTTATTTTTATTTAGTTCTAATTGTAATGATTTTGTAAGAAAAGTACCGAGGCTATGAATTATAAAAATTACCGCCTCATTAGCGCTCACGCGAGAATACCATGTCTTCCGCTTTATGTCTTCTTTAAATGTTGCAATAATAGAAAAGTGTTCCTCGATAGATACTCTTTGGACAGCAGTCCTCCCGTCTATTGCTGTTATTTTTATTACTTCCGATCCATTGAGAGTCATAGAGCCATTAAAAAGTGTTTCTAATTATGTCTTCTTAAAGCCAGCGATTTTCATGACCGCAGTGCATCCGAAGAGAAACAGTTTCTTTCTCTATCTGCCTTATCTAAATACGGATTGAACCAACAAGTTGGTTGGTAACGTCTATAAACAGAAAAGTGTTCCTCGATAGGTACTCTTTGGGCAGCAGTCCTCCCGTCCATTGCTGTTATTTTTATTACTTCCGATCCATTGAGTGTCATAGGGCCATAAAAAGTTTCTCTAATTTTGTCTTTTCAAAGCCAGCGATTTTTCATGACCGCAGTACATCCGAAGAGAAGCAGTTTCTTTCTTTACCTGCCTTATCCAAATACAAATTGTCCCATCAACAGAAAGTTGGTACAGTTACTTCATATCTATTATTTTATGGCTTGAGTCAGAAATTATCGTGGATAGGACCCACTCTCAGACGACGGTTTGTAGTTTGTAGGCTAATTGCTTCCGAGATGTTGCAGTTAGCATAGTATCGTGCTGTGCAGCTCTTGCGCTGACCAACTTCCCCCTCCTTGGATCGGAGGAACTTGGTCAGTACAGAGGCTGCGTTCACCTGTGACATCACAAGGGGCCGCTATGCGCGCTCAAGTGAGCTTTTTGGCAAATTAAAGCTACCACGCTAATCTAACCTAACCTATATTATCGTGCTGGATAATGCTGTTTCAAAATATCTCTACTGCAGGATAGGATCTCGTGTTTTGAATCTAAATTGGAGAACTATTTACACTTCTTTCCGGTCATAACCTAACAATCATAATAAAAAAAATTTTTTTTAAATAAAACTTAAACTGTACTTAACATATGCAGTTTTCAATGTAGGGTACCTGAAAATCTCTTAAGTCTTATACAATAACAACTACAAATTAATGTTTAACCAGATTGTTTAAATAGTTGGAAGAGAATTAAAATTTTTTTTATGTTAAAACTTACGTTAAACGTCCTTTTAAATGTTCAATCCAACGATCTTGAACCAAATAGCCATTGCCGTCTAAATCGAATAAATGAAAGAATTTTTGTAGGAATTCCTGTTAAAAGAGAGAGAGAGAACGAATTCGGAATTACTAAATATTATTCTTAAATATTAATTTAAGTTTTTATTGAAAAATACTTTTAAATTTACTTGTAAATAGGCTTGCAATTGTAAAAGCGGAGCTTAATTTTGTAAAGTCTTGTTTTGAAAATCATTTCATTTTAATTTTAATTTTATAACTTTGTTTATTTTTATTTATTTATTTATTTATTTATTTATTTATTTATTTATTTATTTATTTATTTATTTATTTATTTATTTATTTATTTATTTATTTATTTATTAATTACAATACAATTACAAATTATATTCTAATTATATACAAGCGGAGTAACTTAACCATATGCTCGGTGTAGTGTCACAGACAAGAGTCTCTGGTGGGAATCGAATCCACGACTCTCACGCTAATAGTTTAGCACACTACCCACTAGACTACCAGGGCACCCTTATTTTTATTTATTAATTAAAATGCAAATACAAATTATATTTAATTATATACGAGCTGAATAACATCAACCATATGCTTGGTGTAGTGTAACAGACGAGAGTCGCATGTGGGAATCGAACCCATGACTCTCACTCTAATAGTGTAGTACACAACCTACTAGACTACTAGCATACACTGTTGCGTTAAAGGTTATGTATCCCCAAATTCAGGTCATTTAAGTAAGTTAATGCATACATTACTGTTGGCCCATAATATGTTTGGTTTTATTTTTCTTTCTTTTTTAGTTTCTAGTCACGTATTTAAATTAAAAAAAAACGTTTGTTTTATACATTTTTCTTCACTATTAGCTATTATTCTTGTTGCTCTCACTTTCATTATAAATGATTTAGTCTTTTGGAATTTCATACCAAATATTTTCAAATGAGCTGTTTATTTTGAAAGTGGTTTAAGTCAATTTTTTCTTATATTGAGATATTTAAGGGTTTGTGTTTGAATTGTTTCAAAAATATTGTTAACTGGTATGAAGTTGTTTTTATGGCTATGTGACCTTAAACATGTTAGAATATATAACGTAATGCGTTTTGTAAACTTTACTAGAAAAATAAGCTGTGTTTCAGAATCTCAGATGGACTTAAATCACTTTCAAAATTAATAAAATGACTTTTTTGTTTGTGAAAATGAATAAGTCCACTCTGTGTCCTTTGTTTAATATTATTATAAGTTAATTTTTTCACTTAAAGTTACTCCACTAGTGATAGTGATTCCTCTAGATAGTTATCCTTACACTTGGAATGGGACGTATATTTTTGTATAATGGTGTTAATTTTATTTTGCTAAAGCTCCTTGGTCTTCCCCAACAAGATAATAAATCAAGTGTTTTGAACTCTGTATCCACTTCCATAGATTCTTTATAAATCATTTTATAGTGTTCGTTTTTTATAAATCGCATCCAACATATCCTTAGCCAATTTACAGGTTCGCCACTAGAGTTTTCTAATCTTTTATGAAGTGCTTCTTCTAGAGGTTTTGTAAAAAAATCTTCACATTTCATAATATACTATTTGTTACTCTTTCGACATGTTTTTATTGTTTCATAGTAACCCTGGGGGACAAACATTAAATTATTTTTCCTCAAAGTCATTTCTATCACTCCAAAATCACTATCGTTTGGCACAAATGAGTGTCCTGATAGTAAAAACTAATGGTCAATAATATCTGCATTATTTTCTGCCGATTGCACAATTTTCAACCATGTTACCTCCAATTTTATGGATTTCAATGAACTTAAACCAGTTTCAAAATATATTTTTATGCATTTCGTTAACTAGCTAATGTTCAAGTGCCATAAATCATAGCGATTTTAATGATACTAGACTTAAATTGTCTATTAAAAAAGATTATATAGGATTGTGATTATTGTTATCATTAACAAAATTTTTTAAAAATGGACTTAAACCAATTTCAAAATAAACGATTCAAATAATTCCTCAACTATAAAAATAAATCACGCAAAGTGATGGAATACTTTCATCACTATGTGACTAACAAATAAATCAACAAACAACAGCAACAGAGACGTCAGTGGGTGGGTCTATTTGTTTGAAATATTTTTAAAGGTATTGAGTTACGATTTCCGTAAGAAATAAAAGAAATTCCAATATCCTCAATACTTTGTGCATGGAGAGGTAATGACCAGTCTGAAATTAATTTATGATTGTCCACGATTTTTATTACATTTCTTATAAGGTATCTCTCGAACCTTCTTATTGTATCTTTATTCCCTGACTGGAGACTTAATTCTGGTACCACGGGAGCCAGGAGCCCCTGGAACCTCGGTTCCAGCCTGGCTGTTGGTGTGGCCCCTTTTGGGAGCATCGTGGTGGCTGTGGTTTGGATCCAAATCGCGGAAAGAGTCTAATCAGTAGGCTCGGTGTGGAGTTGCATTTGCAACCGGGTGCAGTGACCCAAAAATCGGAGGGAGTTTTAGATAGGCTCCGCTCCTAACCAAGGGGAAATCATGTCCAAATACATGGTTTCGAATTGGTGTAGCAGTCTGCTACATTTGGGGGCGTTGGCAGACGCATTGTATTTCACCCTGTACGAAGATGTCCACGCGGACAGGTACCCATGTAAAACCCATCGTCATTGTATCTTTATTTTGTTTCAGCTTAATCAATGCTCTACTGCAGCAGGTTCTAGAATGATAGGATTGGGTTGTTGTATTGGATATTGGGTGTAGTGATAAAACTTTGCTCATTAAGTTCGACTCTTTCTAAAGAGTTATTGCCAACGTGTCTTCTAATGATTTTCGTTATGGGGCGTTAGAGGCCTTCCTGGAGACAATATTTGCAGGCCAGACTCTTAATTTTTAAAATTCGAAAACTGAAATGGACTTTAACCATCAAACCTAAGTGCCTTTATATAACAATATAACAAGACTGCTATACATTTCACTTGTTAGACCTATTTTGGAGTATGCGTCTGTTATTTGGAATCCATACTATCGTTGTCATAGTGATTCAATAGAGTCTGTGCAGAAGCAGTTTTTATTATTCTGTTTACGTGGCTGAGGATGGGATTGTGCCAATGGGTTTCCGTCATATGAGGCTAGATTAGGTTTGATACAACTTCCAACTTTAGAACGTAGAAGGGCTGTTTTAGGGGTATGTTTTGTTTTTAATCTGGTTAAAGGTGATACCGATTCTGAGTTTTTGCTTTGTAACCTGAATTTCAGTATTCCAGCAAGATTTTCACTGCACTATCGTCCTCTTTCTTTAGATTTTTATAGAACGAAATATGGGTGTAATTTTCCTTTTCGTAGATTATGTAATGATTTTAACTTATGATTTTTTTTATTGATTTTATATACATACATACATAATTGGTCAGTCAGGAATAAGATCTAGCTTCTCACACCACTTATACCGGGACCTACAGTTTAAAGTCGACTCCGAACGACAGATTTTTGAGAGTTTTTCCCAGAAATCTGCTGAGAGGAAGTCGTCGAAAATATATTTTTTCATATTTCGTTTTGTTGGAGATGTCTTACCTGGGGATTGATTAATAAGCCAACACATTACCTACTAGGCTACGAAAACTTCAATGAAGTTTTTAGACATCGAATGTTTTGGGGGTTTTCAGCACTTTCGAAACAAACTGTTCAAATTCATAAATACTTCCATGTTTTCCCCAATTGCCATTTGACGTAAAAAGAAAACATTTGAAATGGTCATGAGCAATTAGATGCTTAAGGCAAACCATCGTGAAGATGATCATCGTCATCATTGCTGCTCAATAAACTGTTTTGGGATTTATTGTAATCGATCGAGTGAAGAAAACAATACAACAGAACCCCATATACAATCAGTACTCGCTTTAATCATTAATTAACGTTTTTATATGTTAATTTTCAGCGAGTGTGTATTATTAAAATAAATTGTTTACCTCTGATTGTTGTTGCTGCTTTTGTTAATAATTAATGCAAAAATTTATTGTAAAAAGAAAACAAAAAAAAAATAAAATTTAAAACAAAAAATATAAGAAACATGTTTATAGGTAATCATCTGCAAATCTGTCTGTCTGTCTGTCTCTCTCTCTCTGGCTTTGTTTATATTTCTTGGAACAGGAATCATCATTGAAAATATGTGAAGGTCATTTACATGCATAATTGATTGCAGCCACAAGTGTTCATTCAAGTTCATTCTGTAGGAAACATGACATATTTTTTTTGTTTATCAAGGTTATGGAATGTATTTGATAGCAGCTCTAGGGAAAAATAAAATAAATTTTTTAGCACAACATTGCTTAAAAGAAACGCCAAAGACATCTCGAAGAAAAAGAATTGTGAAAAAATATTTCTTCGGAGGCTTCCACTCCGTAGTGTACTGACAAAAACTCTGAGAGTAAAATAAAATTGCCCTGCAAAAGTTTCTCAAATCAGTCGACATTAAACTGTAGATCCCGCCACTCATGTATAAAATTAATATACACAACATAAGTGGTGTGAGAAGCTAGGTTGTAATCCTGACTAAAGGGTTGTAATAACCAATTTTGTATGTATGTAATCCATGTAAGCTAACATAACCCAAAAGAGAGTATGTTTCAAATTTTTTGTTGAATATTTTCTTAAATCTCTTCCATCATCATATTTGCTTGTGTACATTTGTAAGCAGCTTTCCGCTGATTTTCAAAATATCACGAAATAAGCAACTTTAGAAGCATCGCTCTCATCTGTCAGAGCTGGAAAAAACCTTTTGTTTCTTCTCCAAATCAGGCGTTAAGAAAAACCAGTTAATTTTACGTTTAAAGTGCAGCAGAAAATCATAAGCGTACGTGCGTTTTTGAAACAACTTTTACTCTTTTTTTTTTGGGCAGAAATTCACAATTTAATTGCTGTTGTTGTTGTTGTTATTGTTGTTGGGGCTATTGAATAAACAATAAACCCTTTACGTTTTATAAAAAGTATTGGAAGAAAAAAAAAACAAGAAAAACGTAAAATTAAAGCCAATCAACTTAAACGAAGATGCCAATACCAGTTTTCACTTGATCACAGGAAATTTGTGATAAATTTTGTGTCTTAATAACAACCACGAGGTAATATTTTAAATTTTGTAAAAAAATTTACGAGTATTTGTATTCGATTAAACGTAATGTGTTGTATACTTGAATGGAAAACCAATCATATGATTTATAAGCTAAAAATTTAATTAATTTTAAACAAAAAAAAATTCTAAAGCTGAACATTTTGGCCAGCACCATACCATGGCTATTTTCGAAGGAAACCATTTTTTTATTTTTTGTTTGTTTTTTTTTTTAAATAATATTATGCAAGTGCATGAATGCATTTTCGTTATGGGAAATCTTAATTCTGTCATCTTTATTTCCTTTTGAAGATTTTTTCTTTTTCTGTTTTTTTTTAATTGTTTTTCGCATACATTAAATATTAATGAAGTCTGTTGTCTCTGTGTCTAATCAGGTGATAATCGGTTGAAGCACGTCTTGATAATCATGACAAAAAAAAAAAAACGATCCTATATGTACGTATTCCATAGATTCATTTATAACGAGTGTCATTTACGACAGACAATGTAACTGAACAGCCATTTGTATGTGATAATTAATGGTTTTGAAAACTAAAACTTTTAACACAAGCAAATGATAAGCTAAGGTACGGTATTATCTTACTTTTTCATTTGGGAAATGATCTGTGATATTGGTATACAACACTGTGATGTTGGTATAAGCCGTAGATCACTGTGAGTATAAGAATCAATTTCTTGCTTACAAGAACACATATACTAGCTTGCAAAGAGGCAATCAACTATTAAATTCTATTGTGCCAGCATCAGCTCTAGCTTTTAACAAACTTATAAGAGTTCTAACATCTATCAACCGTGGATCGGATAAATTGTTCCTTGTTCTATACAAGCAGTAAAGAGTTGTAAAAAACGATCAATATCCTGCTCTGACCTTTTCCACATCAATACAACATCTACATAAGATCCCTAAAGCCGCTGTTAGACTGGTACTAGTCAAACCAGTAGGTAGGTTCTATAAATACTGGATCGAGTAGAGGATCTTTTGCAAACACAAAATGCTCAAATCGTGGTACATACTGGTTCTATACTTTCATTCTCCTTCAGATGATCACAATCATTCCTGCAACCAAGGATACATACAATATTGTTCAATGCAACCTTTCAGTTAGGATTACGACCTAGCTTCTCACATCACCATCTGACTTATACTTTCATTCTATTCGTGACTGGGCACGAGCTCATCTTACAAAACCCTAAAGTGTAGAATAAAGGGTTTGTTAGCAAGGAGGTCCTATTCCTGGCTACATTTAATTATGTGGAATTGGTCGAAATATCATGGAAACTTGACTTCATGGAAAAACAATTTACTTTACACTGGGCCACTCGCGAATCACTAAGACAATATTAAAGGGGAGAACCACAAGGGACGCTCTCCCTCCTCATACTCTTGTAAAAAACAAGTGGGGTGATTTGGAGCATGTCAGCTATGAGGCATTTGCTTTGCCAATGAAGATCCTATTAAATATAGGGGTAAAGTTAAGGAATAATGGAGCTAATACCTTTCAAAAGAAGGTACAAGCCAGTATCTTTTCGTCTGTTGGGTTGTAAAGGGTGTTTTTTATAGAGGTATAGAACTTTAAGTTGCAATAAAACAACGATGGATTATTCGATTGACATGAATTTTATTTATCCGAAAGATAATCTTGTGGCATTACATTTTAAATATGATTTCTGGCATATGACCGCCACGGCTGGCGCGGATGTAGTCCAATCTGGACGTCCAATTTTCGATGACTTTCTCCAACATTTGTGGCCGTATATCGGCAATAATACGGCGAATGTTGTCTTCCAAATGGTCAAGCGTTTGTGGCTTTACCGCATAGACCAATGACTTTACATAGCCCCACAGAAAGTAGTCTAGCGGTGTTAAATCACAAGATCTTGGAGGCCAATTCACAGGTCCAAAACGTGAAATTAGGCGGTCACCAAATGTGTCTTTCAATAAATCTATTGTGGCACGAGCTGTGTGACATGTTGCGCCGTCTTGTTGAAACCACATCTCCTGGACATCATGGTTATTCAATTCAGGAATGAAAAAGTTAGTAATTATGGCTCTATACCGATCACCATTGACTGTAACGTTCTGGCCACCATCGTTTTTGAAAAAGTACGGACCAATGATTCCACCAGCCCATAAAGCGCACCAAACAGTCAGTTTTTCTGGATGTAACGGTGTTTCCACATACACTTGAGGATTACCTTCACTCCAAATGCGGCAGTTTTGTTTGTTGACGCAGCCATTCAACCAGAAGTGCACTTCATCGCTAAACAAAATTCGCTTATGAAAATCGGGAACAAAGGTAATCTCGTTTTGGGCCCATTCGACGAATCTACGCCTTACTTGATGATCGTTTGGCTTCAAACCTTGCACGAGTTGGATTTTGTAAGCACGCAAACCAAGATCCTTCCGCAAAATCTTCCATAAAGTGGATGGAGACAGATCCAATTCCTGTGCTCCATGGCGAATGAACTCATTCGGGTCTTCCTCAATGCTACGCTCTACAGCAGCACTAGCTTCTCCTGTACGCACCGTACAGCGTCTCTGGGGATGCGAGTTATCAATAAGAGTAAACGTGGTGCGAAAATGTTCCATGGTTAATCGAATTAACTGCTCTGATGGACGATTTTGTGGACGTAGTGCGCGATACCTTTTCCGCACAGAACCATTATTTTCGAAATAAAATTGCACTATTTGCTAGCGTTGTTCAGGCGTGAGTCTATTCATGATGAATTGCCAAACCAAACTGAGAATAAATCACTTGACAGCTGTTAAATCGGTCGCCATCTTGAAAAGTAATGCCAACTTAAAGTTCTATACCTCCATAAAAAACACCCTTTATAAAGCGAATCTTGTAGTCTGAAATGTGTCACACCTTGGAAACGAATCTGCCTTATATATGAACCTGGCGAATATGCTGCACTGGATGAAAGAGCTCTCCATTGCTCGCCATGCTTGTAATAAATTGCAGAGAGAAAAAACGGATTTCGTACCTAGCATAACTCACAGTAGTTAGAACCATCTTGACCTACGGATACGTGGTATGATGCGAATCACTTGGCAGGATATTAGCATAATTTCTGATGGGGCACTAGGTTCTGACATATTGACCTCTGGGACGTTTTATCAGTTAGCGCAAGGTTTTCAATGAAGTAGGAGGGTTACAATATTTACATCACATGGATGGCGAGACATAGGGTTATTAGGGGAAAAAAAAAAAGCGAATGAGTTGGTCAGATAGTGTACAACCCTTGGATCTTTCGGCTGGACTTTAGGATTAATCATGTGGCTTTCGTACTTTCGCAGCAAATTTACCCAAGGCCGGGGGAAATGTAAAGTCTGCTTTTACGTGACGCATTGGTCTTAGCCATATGCCCAATAGGGAAAGGAGTAAATTGTTCTCGCGCCTATAAGCGATATAATTCAGTGGAATTTTAGAAAGCTGGGCAGTAATTCGTAAGTGATTTGCAAACCTAATATAAAATAAAAAATAATTTTAGAATCAAACGTGCTTTTTTTTCTCTTCAAGTAGTACCTTTGATATCGATTACATAATTTAATTAATTTTCGTTTAAAAAATTACCGTTATTACACATTTAATGTTTAAAATGAAATTTTCAATTAAAACGATTATTACTCACCTCTTCCAGAAATAGTTTTCGAAAACCCTCTCTCGTATGTTTGCCCTCACCCAGTAGCGCACTGCATTCAGAAATCAATAACCAACGAATTTTATCACGTTTCGCTTCCAATTCCATGGAACTACAATTGTTCTTATCTAAATTAATATTGTAACGTTCCATGTACTTCAGAGCATGTGAATTTGCTTGTTCTTCGCTAATTTCTTGCATATTTGAAGTGTTGTCAGCTGGAGGTGTTGCAGATGAAGGCGATGGCAATGTTGTTTGATTCACGACAGTTAAGGCTGTACGTGGTGGTTTGTAGGGAGGTTCATGAGAAGTGTGAGATGTCATGGAAGACATATTTGATGAGTCCGTTGAGGAATGAGCCTGTAAAGTGGAAGCCGTTGAGCCGTTATATGGCGATTGAGATCGTGCTTGTGGGAAATATTTTGTTGTTGAATTTGCATCCGCATTGTTTATACTTATTATAGCGGGTGTATTAGAGGGTGTATTAGAGGGTGATGTCTTGGAAAGACTTGGTTTATCCTTAAGCGTTTCATTTGCATTTAAGTTAATATTTAAACTACTTTTATATTTATTATTTGAATTATTGAGTGTATTGGAAGAGTTGAAACTGTTGTTGCCATTTTGAGGTGTTTCTTTAGTGTGGTTACCATGTAATTTTTCTAAATACTGAGATGCTTGATAAAGCATAAAACCAACTGGATTTGTTTCTTCTAATTGTTGATCATTTATTGAGGAGATATTCAGTTTCCCTGTAGCCGAGGTAGTTTGATCATTGTGTTTAGCGGTAGGTAGTGCTGGCAATGCTGCAGCCGATGAAGCTGTTGGCGTTGTAGCAGTTTTTGTAGCTGTGGTGGTTGTGGTAATTGTGGTGGTAAACGGTAAATCATCGGAAAATGATACTTTCTTAGGTGATCTTGTGGGTGTAGCTGGCACCTCTAGAGAATTGGTTGACGTTACAGAACCGCGATGATTTTCTGTATTAATATTAATGCTTAAGTTGTGATTATTCTCCATTTTAGCTTGAGTTTTTGTTTGTTTTTATTGTTTATTTATGGGTTAATTTAACATTGTTTGTTTGTTTTTGTATTTGTATACAAATATTATTATTGTTTTAGCATTTATGTAGAAACTATTGAAAAAACAAAAGAGAGAGAGAGAGAGAGAATATAAATTATTTTTCACATTCTTTAACATTAAAATTATTTTTTTAGTTATTTAATCCACTTCCGTTTGTTTGGGGTGTTTTTCTATTTTAATAAATTAATTTTTATTATATTTTTTTTTATTTAATTATTGTTAAACAATTTAATGGTTTGTTTTTAGCACGTTTTATAATTATTTTGTTTTTGTTTTTAAACTCATATAAACTTTTAAATTTTATTACAGAAAACAATTTATAAAATTTTTAATAAACTCCCAGTTTATAGTAATGTTGTTGTTGTAGTTTTGTAATGTTTTTATTTCTTTTCCTAAATATTTTTATTTTTTATTTATTTTTTTTTTTTTTTAATTAATTTCATGGCGTTTTTTTATTTTAAAAACGATTTCGAAAATTGTTTATTTCTAAAAGTTTCTTTAAAATTCACTGTAGTATAGAATTTTATTTTGTTGTAAATATGTATGTTTCAATAATTGCAATTGCCTTTTGATTTTCAACTGTTCACTTTGATTTGGAACCATTTATTCTGCCATTCGAATTATTTTCAATAAGGACGAGTATACTCATCCAATAAGCAGTAAATTTCTTTCTTAGTGCAATATAATAAAATGTAGTCTTGTAGGAAGTGTTTTATTAGACGTGGGGCCTCAGCTCAAACCCCAGATCAGACAATATCTAACAACGAAATATAAAATTTCTTCGGCGATTTCCTCTCAGCAGATTTCTGGCAAAAACTCTAAGACAAAATAAAATTGCCGCGAAAAGTATCTCAAAAATCTGCTGTCCAAAGTCAACTTTAAACTGTAGGTTCCATCACGCGTGTATAAAATTAACACACACAGTATAAGTGATGTGAGAAGTTAGTTGAAGTTGAAAAACAGATTTAAAATAAATTAAGTTACCAAAACATTCTCAAATGTACATACATTTCTTAAAAGGAGTTTTTTTTTATCAAAATAAAAAGGGACTTGTATTTTATTAGTAATAATATTAAATTAAATCTTTGTATTTTTAGGACGAGTATACTCCACATTATTAAAAAATCAGCTTTATTCTGCCGAGAATGCTCAACATATATAGCTGAAGGGTAAGAATACATTTTATTTTATATTAAGTTCTTATACGTTTTAGTTTTCGAAATCTTTATAAATTGTTTAAGGTTCTTTTTTTATATTTTATAATATTATTTTATTTATTTTTATTTAACTTTTTTAAAATTCTTTTATAAATCTTTAACTCATATCTTAATTTTTTTTTTAATTTTTATTTAAATTATTTTAATTTTTAATAGGCATTTATATTTATTTTATTACAGTTTATTTGCTTTTGCATTTTCAAATTTAAAATTGCTTTTTTAAATCTTTAACTCATATACAAATACGAATATGTTTATATTTTTTTAAATTTTTATTTTACTTATTTTAATTTTGAATAGGCATTCAATTTTATTTTATTTAGTTTAATCATATCACTGTTAAAATATCTTAAAACTTTTTATATTTTTATTAAAAAAAATTTATGAACTCAAAATTCTAGATTTTAAAATTAAATTTATGAAAACAAATAAACTGTTAATATGTAGTAACACTTTTTTGGTTTTGTTTAAAAAGTATTTGCCAGGAAAAAAAATTAATAATTGCTTTAAACATAGATTTTTCCATAAACATCACATTTATGTTTTGTTTTTTAAAACCCTTAAAATTTTATTTAAAAGCATTTTTATTTTTTTAAAACTTTTTTATATAATTTTTTATAATTTTTTACTTATATATTTTTTTATATTATATATTTTTATATATTATTTATATTATTTATATATATTTTTTACTGATTTATTTTATTTCATTTATTTATATTATTTTTATTTGTTTATTTTAGTTTTATTAATTTATTTTAATATAATATTTTATTTGGTTTTTTTTTTGTTTAATTTTTTTATTGGTTTATTTTAGTTTTTATAATTTATTTTATTTTATTTTATATATATGTATGTATATGCATCTGCTTACTTTTTAAATATAACTTTATTTATTTATGTTCTAACTATTATTAATTATAATTTAATTTCTTTATTTTTATTTTTAAAAAGTTATTAATTATTTTATTATTATTTAATTTTTATTATTTGTTTTTATTTTTATTTAAAATTAATAATTTTAAAAATATTTTACAAAACCTTTTAATTTAATTTATTTTTTTTTTATTCCCGAACTTTATTTTATTTTATTTGTTTATAGTATTAATGCAAGAGATATAAAAATATTTATTTTATAGTTATTTAAACGGTTTTATAGAAATTATTAACACTTTTTATTATTTGGTTTTATTTTTATTTAAAATTAAAAATTTGAAAAATATTTTACATAATCTTTTAATTTAATTTTATATTATGTATGTAACTATAATAATTTAATTTTTTTGTTATTTTTTATTTATTACTATGATTAAAATTTTTTGATGTTTTTTTTTTATTTTACAAATATAACATTTTATTATGAAAACCAAGACACACCAGTTGATTTTTCAGCATCTTCATAATTGTACTTTTAATTTTCGTTTATTATTTTCTTTTATATTATTTATCAATTTATTTATTATTTTATTTATTTTATTTATTTTATATTTTTAGGAACTCCTGCACCATCTCACATTCATAAATACCAGGTAAGAAAATAATTTATTGCTTTAAATATTTTTTAAAGTTCTTTTTTGAATTTTTGTTGGAGTATATAAATTTGTAGAATTTTTTTCAATTTAAGTTTTTTCAGTCTTGGAAAAATTCCTACTTTTTCCAATTAATATGAATTTGTTTTCCCTTTTTATTTATTCGTTATACTTTCTTTTTGGTAATTTTCATTTAAAAAATTTTTTTAAACTTAATTTCAATTTAAAATATAAAAAATATTTCTTATTTTTCAATTTTATAATTTTTTTTAAAATTAATTACATGTAAATCTTTTATTTTTTAAATTAACCGCCCTTAAAAATTTTCAAACTATTTGCCGTTATCGTAGCAAACAAAATATCTGTTTTACACCACTAGTAAATAATAAGAAAAAACAAAAAAAAGTATTAAACAGCCGACGTTTATTAGACGATGTTTGAAAAGCGAAATCGAATTTTTGTTCAACGAACGTATTCAGCAGCAAATGAACAACTGAAAGGGAAATTTTAAGAATTGTTACACAATAGTTAAAACAGAAAGTTGAATTTAAAAAAAAATATCCCAACAAAATTTTTTAAAAATCTCTTATACCCGTACTTGGTGGCAGTAAAACGCTGTGGATTTTAAATTTCTTACATTCCACACAAATACTTATACTTGGCCAAAACCCAGCAAATATACGCAACATAACGATCATATTTTTTGCTGTTGGCTTATGTTTGAAGGTGGTACTTTTTATTAAAAAGTATTTTTAATTGTGTATTTTGTTATACTATTCCCAATCGGATGCAATAAACTAGCCTTTGGGGTTCGGGTAGATTATTTACTTATTTATTAATTACAACACAATAGGCTATCATAGTTTATATTTTTTTAGGAAATATACGTATTAAAGGATGTTTTAGGTCGTATAACTTTTTATGTAATATCTTCTTCAACGTAAATAAAAAGTACGTCAACTTTACGTTATAAAAAAGTACTTTTTAGATCGTTGTATCGTGTAATGGTTCCAATGTTTTATTTTGTATAACTTTTCATGAAATTTCAATTTCATTAAATTCATTTTTTATATAATAAAATAGTACCTTAACTTTAAAGGCATATTAAAGTCTTGTTCACAGATTCAAAAATTTTATTTCCAAACTTTTTCAATTAATTTTATTTATAAAAAAAGCCCTTTTTGAGTTTTTTTATAATTAAAAAGTACCGTTATTTTTAGTGTTTAACAAAGTCAACACAACTGTATTAGAATATGAATTTCGCATTATTCTTGCAATACATATTTTCATATTCAAAAAAATACTTTTTTGGTGTAATGATATAACAAAAAAGTACTTTAATTAAAAAGTGCTGTTAGTTACGTGATTTTAAAGAATTTTATTGTTTAACACTTATAAACAGATTTAAAACAACTTTATTCTGTAAATAATTTCATGTTGAAAATAGTACTTTTTGGGGTGTAATGATATAACAAAAAAGTACTAATCATGTAACAAAAAAGTACCTTCGTTTTTAGAGAATTATAAAACGTTTTACTTTTTCAAGTATGAGTGTGAGGCGAAGTTGTAAACAAATGTTGCAGGTTTAGCCAATTGCTTACAAAATGTTGCATGCTGCGTGTGCAGCAATGTTTTGAGTTTGAAACGATGGTTCGTTGCTTTGATAATGCGTGTGTCGTTAAAGGCTTTTCTACGATTAGTTGCATATTTCAAACGATCATCGTTAGACTAAACGGGGCCAATAGAAAAAGAGTTGAATTGAATACTTTTAAACACGATATATTTCGTTGTAGTTGTTGTTGTTGTTGTTGTTGTTTCTTTTACATATTAAAACATAAATTGATATGAAGATGGGATTTTAAATATTTTAATTTGTTTTCTTTTATATTTATTTTTCACACATTACTTTGGCATTTTATTGAATAAATTAATTTACTAAAGCAAAATAACCCACAAAATATTTGTATACTGGTTTATTTATTACACAAAAATTTTATTTTCGGTTTTCTTTTTTGAAATTTATTTTGTTTACTTAAGAAACACAAGAAGCGAAACGAAATGTTTTAAAAACAAAAGAGAAAAAAATCTACGAAACCGTGATGCACTGCGGTCAAGTAATAAATACAAACTGAACACGTTTAGTTAATAACAATTGTTTCAACCTGGCTAAATATGTTATGCTTGCTAATAATAATGTTGTTGTTAGTGTTGTTGTTGTTTTAATAAAACACCATATAAATGAAACTAAAAACAAAAACCAATAAAAATAAAGAAATACAAACAAAACAAAGAAATCAAAAGAGCCCTCCTGCTTAATTTGAACTTCAAAAAAAAAACAAAATTTTGTTTTTTTTTAACGAAATTTTTAATTTTTTTAATTCACTTTAATTTGCGTTTTAGGAGAGTAAGAAATTTTAAAATTAATTTATATTATTGTAAATCAATAACAATAATTATTACTTGTTTAAGCGGTTAAAATTAAAAAAAAAAAATCGAAATCAAATTCAATGTGGCTCTAAAACGGATTTCATATGCAGATTTTGCTGTGTCTTAAATACTTAAACTGATCATCATGTGAGTTTATTTAAGTGTTTTTTTTATTTAATTTTTTTCAATTGTTTATAACACAACGTAATTAAAAATATTTTTAAGAATTAGACAGTAAAAGGTCAGGTTCAAAAAGCTTTTATGGAATTAGAAACGAGTGAACTTTATTTGCATAAAATTTTAAATCGTTTGTGTGCTACACTTTTATTTTTAGAAATATTGGCAGTGCATCTAATTTGGGGAAATTTTTCGGATCCCAAATTTAAAAAAAAAATTTAACAATTGTTTCTCATTAGGTTCGTTTCAAATATATTTTTCAAAATTTATTTAAAATTTTTAAAAAAAAATTTTTAAATTTTTTTAAATTTAGTTTGCCTTCTACAAGGTACTTCCCTTCCAATTGTGCAAAGAGATCAGAATTTTATTTACTAAACGTTGTGTTATTGACGAAGTCATGACGGAATCGAATTAAGGAATTGAATCGCTTTGTCTAGCCAACAAGTCTTTTGTTAAGCATTTCCTATCTTTAAATTTAAATGAAACAAAGTTCATGTGTGACATCATTGAAGTTTTTTATTTGCTTCAAAGACTTATTGATGCCACTATGTGTGAAATATAACATCGTTCTAGTGTTCGCCACGGTTGCTCTGGGTGCCGCGCATCCGAAGTGTCAAATTTTTCAAAACACAATCCTTCAGTCAGGATTTATTTTGTTAAGCATTTCCTATCTTTAAATTTAAATGAAACAAAGTTCATGTGCGACATCATTGAAGTTTTTTATTTGCTTCAAAGACTTATTGATGCCACTATGTGTGAAATATAACATCGTTCTAGTGTTCGCCACGGTTGCTCTGGGTGCCGCGCATCCGAAGTGTCAAATTTTTCAAAACACAATCCTTCAGTCAGGATTTATTTTGTTAAGCATTTCCTATCTTTAAATTTAAAAGAAACAAAGTTCATGTGCGACATCATTGAAGTTTTTTATTTGCTTCAAAGACTTATTGATGCCACTATGTGTGAAATATAACATCGTTATAATGTTCCCCACGGTTGCTTTGGGTGCCGCGCATCCGAAGTGTAAAATTTTTCATAACACAACCAGGATTACGACCAAGCCTTCTCACACAACCTATTTTATACATGAGTGGCGAGACCTACGATAAATTTTTTAGAAACTGCTTCTTGGCAATTTTATTTACTCGCAGAGTTTTTGCCAGAGATCTGCTGAGGGGCAGTCGTCGAAGAAATATTTTTTCATATTTCGTTTTGTTGGATGTGTTTGACCTGGAGTTTGAACCATGGCCTCACGTCTAATAACCGAACACACTATGTACTAGAATCCGGCGACTCTGGGGTTAAAATCAGAAATTTGATCAATGGCATGAGGACGTCTATGGTTCGTGGTTTATTAGCATACACCTGCGACTTAAGATAACTCCTCAAGAAGAAGTCTAATGAGACAAACCACACGATGACCATACCCTCAAAACGGTAGTTTATAATATCCAACATGGCATGTGCTGTATGTCACGTAGCACCGTTCTATTAAAACCACATGTTGTTGGTGTCAGCATCATTCAGTTCAGGCTAAAAGAAGTTGATAATCAACGAGCTAGTGCATTTGCCGCTGTTAGTAATGGTTTGGCCAATGTCGTTCTAAAAGAAATAGAAGCCGATGAGATCCTTAGCCCAAAATCTACACCAAACAGTCTGTTTTTCGTGATGCATTGAACCCTCTTGAACCTTATGTGGGTTGGTATCGTTCCAAATTGCACAATTATGTTTGCCAACGTAACCACTGAGGACACCGTAGTCTAGTAGGTGGTGTGTTGTAGCTTATTAGACGTAAGGAACGGTTCAACCATCAGGTCAGACATCTCGAACTAAACGAAATATGAAACAAATATTTCTTCGGGGATTTCCTCTCAGCAAATTTCTAGCAAAAACTCTGAGGGTAAATAAAAATTGCCATGAAAAGTTTCTCAAAAAGCTGTCGTTCGTATTTGACTTTCAAATGTAGGTCCTGTTACTCATATGTTAAATTCTCACACACAACCTAAGGGGTATGAGAAGCTAGGTCGTAATCCTGACTAATGGGTTGTAATGACCAATTATGTTATGTATTCAATATGATATTCTTGTAATTTCCGAGAATAATTACCATAAAGAAAGAAAGAAAATAAAATATAGCGGCTGAGTAGTTTATAACACCTCTCGCGGTTTGTTCTGTGTTTTTATAAAACTTCTTATGAATGACATGACAAGCAGGCATTACCATAAGATAAATGAAATTAATTTTGTTTCAATATTAATGAGTTCTCTTGTATGGTGTAGATAGAATACCAGCACAATAATTTCATTGATAAGCATTTCTTTTGAGAACTTCTCTGCTCGACATCACCACAATTTGTTCGTTGGTTTTACATACAAAAGTTTTGCGATTCAATTTATTCATCACATTGAAGTTTTTTTTTAGTTTTACTATTGTTGTTGTTGTAATTGTAATTAAAGAACAGTGAATAATAATTTCTTTAATATAGTTTTTATTTTTGTTGTGGTTAATTTTGCTGTTTTTTTAATCAAATGTCTCTACGTGTTCTTTTAATAAATTCTTCACCTTTTATTTCTTTCTTATAGCTTTTGTTTGTTTTCTTTCTTTCCCCGTTTATTGTACAATTTTCATGTGTAAAAAAAATTAATTTTTAAATTTCAATATAATTTCCATTTAAAACAAATAGCAGCGGATTTTTTTGCTTAAATTTCCATGTGGCTTTCGTCTATAAACAAATAAAAAAAAATAAAAAAATTGTCCAGTTTATTGCCTGACGTAATTGTGCCAAATATTTACTTGGTTTTCTTTTTTTTTAAATTCTTTTCATTGAAATTTTATTCGCAATAAAATTGAAATTGTCTGGCCACCTAGTTTCAAGGGTTCAAATTACATGGTGGGTTCCATGAAAGGAAAAAATAAATACTTTCACAATAAAAGGGTGTTGCAGTTTTCAAATGCCTACAGCAGTAACACGTGTACAGATACACATACGTATACATATACCATATGTACAATGATATCGCTTTTCCAGACGTGAAATCATAGATCACTAGCACACAATACTTCAATACGTTAAAACGGAAACTCCCTGCCGCATAAAGGTCTACTTAGGCTAAAGACTATTCCTTTCTGGCGATCTGAAGTCGCTGTAGTCTAGTGGGTAGTGTGTTGGCTTATTAGACGTGAGGCCACGGTTCAAACCTCAGGTCAGACATCTCGAATGAAAGGAAATTTGAATATTTCTTAGGCGACTTCCTCTAAGCAGATTTCTGGCAAAAACTCTGAGAATAAATAAAAATTGCCATGAAAAATTCCTCAAAAATCCGTCGTTCGGAGACGACATT
Source organism: Sarcophaga subvicina (assembly GCA_936449025.2). Lineage (NCBI taxonomy): Eukaryota > Metazoa > Arthropoda > Insecta > Diptera > Sarcophagidae > Sarcophaga > Sarcophaga subvicina. The sequence continues at coordinate 26,630,667 of OW388084.2, read as the reverse complement.
AAACTGTAGGTCCCGTCAATCATGTATAAAATTAACGCAAACAAACTGATGTTGAGAAGCTAGGTTGTATTCCGAACTTAATGATGTATGTACATATGTGATTGTTAGTATTTCGTTCCAATAATGTTGGACGATGTTCAGTTCCAGTAAGGATAACTCCTTGCCCAGTACTTGATAAGCACGCAGTTGTTTCCTTTTCAGATTCACTCTCCTCATCACAGACATTTTGATTGAATAGCTACTCCGAACAGATATTCGGTATGACTATAAACAGCTAGAGAGCCCTGTCAGACGGTCGGTTATTATGCTTCGGCTACTTCTAAATAGTCTGATGTATAATTCAAATATTTTCTTATTATTGTTGTAATTATCCTACAAAGTTTAGATTAGGTCAAGCGCATATCGATTGAGAAAAGCTTTTTCATTGTTTTCATCTTCCCCTTCGTAGATTGTGCTCTTTCGGATTTCTTTTTCCACTCCACAGAAAGGTTATGGCCCTTACAGTGGCGTGGAAATTTCCCTTTTCGCAAACTCATCTGTTCCTTTCAGTGGCGTGGAAGTCCTTTCAGTAGCATGGACATTTTCCTCTTCGTAAACTCATCTGTCTCCTCATAGGTATCAATTCATATTCATTACATATAACAGTTTAATCTTGCTCAGACAGTACCATATGGTACTTATATTATCATATAAGCTGCATGTCCAGATGCCATAGAAAGCCTGGAAGGTAACCGTGAGTTTCCCAGTGGGTTTCGCATATTTCAGCCAAATACTCCCTCCCATCCCACTATTCTTAATCGATAAATATACTGCAGAATATTTCTTTTCATTCCTTCCTTTTATTCCTTTTATTTCCCAAAATCACAGAAATTACTGCTTCTGCCCAGGGAAATGGTTAAGAAAGGAACTGTCAGTCACTCTATTTGCCAGGTTACGACGTTCTCTGATGAACCTCGTGTAAAACTTATTATATTAAACACAGTCTCCATTGTTGTAGTCCTCACTACCAAATGCAACGGACCGAATACCTAATCTCTCAGCATTACTTCCAATGAGACAATACATACATAACATAATTGGTCCTTAAAACCTTTCAGTCAGGATTACGACCTAGTTTCGCACTCCACTTATGTTCTGTGTGTTAATTTTAAAGTCGATTCCGAACGACAGTTTGATATTGAAAAACTTTTTTCATGACAATTTGTATTTACTCTCAGATTTTTTGTTGTTGCAGTTGCCGAAGAAATATTTTTTCATATATGTATCGCCCAATGGGACAAAGGTCAGTAATAATCGCAGTAGTGGAAGACGGTCCAGCAGATCCTGGCAATACTACATGAGCCTTTATCCTACCTAGAACTCAAGGAGAAGTTACTTCCGAATGGTTCGAAATATCCTTGCGAAGCATTCAGTATTTATGCATGAGAATAGAAGTCGAGGTTATGCAATATTTTGTCAAAGGGATAAGAAAGCCTTATCTAGGCTTTAAAGTATGCTAGAAAAAAGAGAAGGTGGATATTATTTACCGAGGTTTTTAATTGAAATCTGAAGCGAACTAATGTATCAATCAGTCAAAAACCAAATTGATATGCCTGTAGCAGATTGAAACCAATATTGTTTGGTACACAATCGTCTATTAATTTAGAGCTTTATACCGTGAAGTGTGTTTCCTTAATGCAAAGATTTATCAGAATACAGTCAACCCTCCTATAACGCGGTGAGTGCGTACCGCGTTGTATGGAAACCGCGCTATAAGAAACTCGGATTTAACCATACAAACCAGGCTAATTCGTAGCGCGTTCTATGGAAACCGTCTACCGCTTTGTATGGAAACCGCGCTATAAGAAACGCGGAATTAGTATAAATCACATCATTCGTACCGCGTTATATGGAGACCAAGACAAGATAAATTATAAATTATTTTTATTGAATTATGTACTGTGAAAGAGCTCTGTGATGACTGAAATCGATGTTATAGACGGCTATGGTATAAGTTTGCATGTTTATATAAACATGTTGTTTATATATCTCGGCTGTGCTTTTGCGTCGAAAATAAAACTGATATTAAGCCCTCTTACAATATCTAGTTACTACCGTCATTCACAGGCTATGCGGAAGGAACTTATGGGATGTTGTTGAGCGGAAACCGCGCAGGAGGAGTACCGCGTTATAAGAGGGCTGTCACAATTTCAGTTCCGCGTTATATGGAAACCGCGTTCTGAGAGTACCGCGTTATAGGAGGGTTGACTGTACTTACTTAATTTGTTACTACCTACCGCGCAGTAGGAGTACCGCGTTATAAGAGGACTGTCGCAATTTCAGTTCCGCGTTATTTGGAAACCGCGTTCTCAGAGTACCGCGTTATAGGAGGGTTGTCGCAATTTCAGCCCCGCGTTATATGGAAACCGCGTTCTGAGAGTACCGCGTTATAGGAGGGTTGACTGTACTTACTTAATTTGTTACTATAGCTCTTTAGTCAAGATTACAATCTAGCTTGTCCCAACACCCATGTTGTGTGTTAATTTTATTCATAAAAGGTGGGGCCTACAGTTTAACTTCGAATGACAGATTTGAGAGACTTTTTATGGCAAATTTATTTATTCTCACAATTTTTGGCAGAGACTGCTGAGAGAAAGTCGCCGAAAGATATTTTATTCCCCATTTTTCGTTTGGTTCACGATGTCTTAGCTGGGGTTTAAACCATGGGCTCTCGTCAAATAAGCCAATACACTACCAACAAGAGTTGCAGTGACTTCTACAGAGAGTAAACTTCTCAATTCGGTTAAATGCAAGGTTACTGAGTCTCCTCCCTATGGCAATGCAATCCTTTTGAAGAACAATTTCTTTTGCTCAAATGTTTCTAAATCATTAAATGGCGCTCATATAAAAAATAAGTTTATTTTTATGACTTTAAGAGATTATATGCGTCGGCTTTGATTAACAACAAACACACTTTACGTCACCAGATTCCCTGTTGTCTGCATTCCTTTACATTTTGCAAAATGAATGGGAAAATACAGTAAGAATGATTTTATAATCCATACCCTACAATGGCTTGTTTGTTTAATGGCAAACTAGTGGGTTTGATTTGTTACCCTAATGAAGCCATTACAATATTTTACGAAACGTCATTTTAATCGCCAGCCTTAATCAGCATTAATCTGAGGCCCACAGTAATGGACGAAGGAATAAAGTTTTCTTTTCAATGTTTCTAGTTTTTATTATTGTTGTTGTGCTTGTTGCTGTTGTTGTTGTTGTTGATTTTGGGGGAAAAACTTAAAAAAGAAACCGAAGAAAAGCCGACATAATAAATTTTCTTCAACATCTATTTATTCATTTCGTTTTGACTGTCTGGTACGTCATTCATTTCATTCACTTTGGAATTTATTTATTTCACTTGCTTACACTACACACACACACACATGCTCACTTTGCAATAGATTTTGAAGTTCTCTGAGCCTTTTTGTCTCAGCCTTTATTGCCAAAGGCTTATGCCTGTATACATCGTCATCGTAGATGTGTGGTTGGTTTGGTGTGGTGTGTTGTGTTGTGTTGTGATCGTGTTATTTATTCCCAAAGTGCAGATCAGCGAATAAGCAGAAACAGAACAGAACGGAGTGAAGCAGTGCAGTGCAGTGTAGAGTGTAGAGTAGAGCTTTTAAAAATGTCAAAAAATTTCAGTTTATTATCTTTCAAAGATCATTAAAATAAGAACCCAGTTGGCTATAAATGGTGCTGCCTGGGCTGACTGGTTGGTTTTGGGGCTGGCAGTGGCAGGTTTGATTGGTTCGCTCAAATGTTCGTTTGTTTTGCGGGCACTATTAATTCTTAACATTTTACGGCCAGAAGCCTTTAACGGTGTCAACAATAAATCCACCCACCTGTGCAATAATTGAAAGGAAAACTTTTTGTCTACAAAAACAGAAAAAAAATCTCTGCTTGGAAATGTTATCGCCTTCACTTGACTTGTATATTTCCCCCTGTTGTCAGTTTAAATTGCGTTTCTTTTTTTTTTTTGTTTTGGCTTGCTTTCTGGCCATATAATGATTAGATGGCAAAAATTATTGGCCTTTTCCTATGGCTGGTAGCAAATCGTGCCTGCAATTTCTTAAAGCGATACCACACATCATTGATTAAATCAAATGTGACAGGGCTTTTAAAAAATACTAAATGGGCGAAATAAAAACAAAAACAAAAAAAAGCCACCAAAAACTGTTACATTTAATGAATTCGAAGTGACAGTTACTCTAATGGGAGTTTTTAATCAACATTTTGAAATTGAAAAATCATCGAAAAAAAAAACTATTTGAACGCACTGTATTCATTATCGACTAATATGGTGTACAGCTATTGAATATAAAATTTCAGTTTTAATGGCAACATTATGATTAAAAGCAGCACTACTGTAAAGGGGCTAAATAAAGTTAAAAAAATGATTTATACAGAAATCGATTGTTATCGATAAATATATGCTTATTATTAATAAACTGCTACTCATTATAGTTAATGCGTTTGTTTTAGAGAATATATTAAACAATCAAGAAAGTTGCCACAATGAAATTTAATTTTTTTTTTGCAAAATTTGCATTTTTAGTAAATTGATATCGATAACTTATCGAAATTAAAGTTTTGCTTTGTCTGTCGTTATGTAAATTTTTTTTATATAAGTCAAGTATATGGTGGACCTACGAGCATATGCCATATATTAGACAAACTGAAGTTTGACCTCATGAAAGCATTGTACACAATTATCGATTACACATTAAACATGTTTGATTAGTTTGCTTTTTGGTGAAGGAACTGCAAAACTTCATACGAAGAAGATCGAATACTTAGGCGAATGGCTTATCTCTAAGCTTTATTATCTGTCCTTCGCAACCATGTGATTTTTGCTGATGGCTTAAAAACGGGAATACTTGACTATACTCCTGATGAGTCTGATCTTTCGGTCACTCAAATTGCTTAATGACTGAATTGTTGTCCAAGCCAATGTATACAAAATATTGACAGGGTCGTGAGGTGTAATCAAAAAATTCTCCAAATCTGTTGTACTAATATGAGTTCCCAGTTATTGAGCAATCCAAGCAATTGCCGATAAATATGTAACTAAGGGTTCATCCATTGTTTATAGCAGCTCTTGTGCAATCCTGCCAGATTTCAGGCAATAACTGTTAGAGTAAATAAAATTGCCATGAAAAATTTTCTCAAAAATCTGTCGTTCGCATTCGACTTTAAATTCTAGGTGCCGCGACACATGTATGAAATTAACACGCACAAATTAAGTGGTGTGAGAAGCTGTTTGGCGGGACTTACAGTTTAAAGTCGTCTCCGAACGACAAATTTTTGAGAAACTTTTTCATACCAATTTTATTTACTCTCAGAGTTTTTGCCAGAAATCTGCTGAGGGGGAAGTCGCCGAAGAAATATTTTTTCATATTTTCTTTTTGATGTCTGACCTAGGATTTGAACCGAGGCCTCATGTCTAATAAGCCAACGCACTACCTACTACACCACGACGACTTCTAAAACACTGTTATCATATTATCGTTTCAGATAATTCAACAAATCTCTTATGTTTGCCATAAGAGGCCTATTTATCGAAGTTTAAATATTAAAAAAAATTACCCAATGAACTGTGAAGCCTGAATTCTCTTAGAGGCCATTAAAGTCTCTTCAAGTCAAAGTCAGTCAGCAGTAAGTTACAGGACTCAATTGCGGCTGATGGAATATAAGTTTTCACGAAATTTTCCTTGGGCAAAAGGAGGTTAAGGATGACATTTCTTTAAACACAGTTTCAGTTTGAGAGCTTAGTCCTAATAACTTTAATACTGACCAATAATAAAATGGAGATTTCGGCAAATTTATACGCCATTCACAAGCGTTTTACATTTTTCAAGTTTTTAAGGCGATTTTTTTGCTATTCTTGGCATTTTTTATTCCTTCACGAATTTCCAACACAAATCGTTGTTAAAAATTTAAAAAACGCCTGTAAAAATGTTCTCTACTTGTTAACCAAATACTTTTCATATCTTCAACTAAAAGCCAGAAATTATTCATTGAAACAATTTCTTACTCCAAATGGGCCAAATAAGGTATTGAGAAACAAAACAAAAAAACTGTGTTACAACACAGTCACCCATTACTTGCCAGGCCAATCTTAAGGCCACTTGTAAGCACCACTTGCACATTGGCTGCATGGCTACGGTTACCATTTAACAATGCCCTGCCTGCCATTGCTTGCTCTAGAATATTGGCGGCGTTAACGTATTGTCACGTCCGGTGGGCATATTTTCGCTTGCTGCGTAGACTCTACTTAATTTGGTTGCTTTTGGTACTGGATTGTATTCGACGATATTATTTTTTCTTGTTTTTATTTTTTATTTTTAATTTCTTGGAACAGCACCACTGCGTATGATATGTAATTGCCAATTATTGCACGCCTGCTGGCCAACTAAAATATTAGAAAAAAAACCACAAGAACAGAGAATGAAAATACATACATGTATGGATATGATAATAAAAATCATGTAGTTTTGCTTTTGTGAAATAAAATAACGAGAGTTGTAGGAAAATGAAAATTATTTATCAATTCACAAATTTTTTTCGCCGTAGTCTAGTAGGTAGTTTGTTGGCTTATTACACATGAGGCTACTATTCAAACTCCAGGTTCTAAAATATTTCTCCGGCGACTTTCTCTCAGCAGATTTCTGGCAAAAACTCTGAGGGTAAATAAAATGCTTAAAAATCTGTCGTACCGGATCGACTTTAGACTATAGGTCTAATCCAGACAGGAAGCAGGCAAGTAACTAACTTGGGGCCAAGTAATGATCCTGATTTGATTACAAAGTGGGCATTAGCCCATGTGAAAAAAAACTAACCCTAGGTTATTAGGCACTTATCAATGGGCGACAGATCGATCTGTTTATCAGAGCTAGTACTATAAGAAAGGCTTTTTTAAGTTTGTCGTGTGTCCACAATGACTTCTTCAACTTTGAGTATTTCACTTTAGGGCCATTATTGTAATACTGTCCTCCTGATGGTATAGTTTACCCAGCTCCATTTCCTAATTTTAATTTACCTAAGTATACGTATTTCCTGCGATGGTTAACTTCCAGAACACTGTGTTGCTCATAATATTGGGCCATAATATTCTTTTTGTGAATGACTTTGAGGCTTTAGTTAAAGAATGCCTGTCGTCTTTGCAGCAGCTATCGTCCAAATAATGTTTTCGATCTGTGGAGCTTGCGGTTTTCGTTTGCTTTTGCGCCATTCGTTGTTATTGTACTGACGTAGATAGCAAAGGATTTCCCAGTCGTGTGGTTCCTAATCCTCTTGCCTTGATCATCTTCGGTTATACTCGTTGGTGTTGTCAAGTATAACTCTAGTGCAGTACCTGCACTGACCGACTTCATCGATAAGTTTGGTGAAATTCGGTGAGTACAGGGACTAAGCTTATCTGTTCCATCACAACGGGCCGCTATGCGTGCTCAAGTAAGCTTTGGTATCAAAGCCGTCACTCCAACCTACCTGCTTAAGTAAAATTCTCTGGCTTTTATCCACCTAAATATTATCTTCTGACATACTATAGATTAACGGCTCAAAGGTACATGTTCCATAGCTATCTTAACATGCATCTGGTTGGCCTTGTCGTATGATATCCTATGTGAACCCGTTGCTTATTCTTAAGTCCGACATTAAGAAGTTATTGTTACAGATCCAGTTTTGTTTGCATGTTAGCAACCTCGTACAATAGTGGACAAAATTTTCGTGTTGTAGTTAGCAATTCCATTCAATTTCTCTTACAGGGAGCTTCTTACAGAGAGCTTGATTAAGCTGTCATTTTCAGGGCGCAATAAAATTTCTTGGATGCCTTCGGACTACTCCCGCAGGTGGTAATATAACAGCAGCCCTTGACAGCTTGACAGCAGTTTAGACCATAATGTGTACTTTCTTGACTCAAGACTACGTAGCCTAACGTATACGTACATTATTCATCATTTAACCTATTTAGTCAGGCTTTTCACACCAACCACGATATGTGCTTTAATTTTGTCCTTGAGTGGCGGAATCAGCAATTTAACGTCGAATTCTATAGACCGACTTAAGAAGGCTTTTAAAGCCAATTAGTTTACTCTTAACGCTTTGACCCCCGAAAAGGGGAGAAAATCTGAAATTTATACGGACGTTGATTCTACCATTTCAGACCTTGCACCTATTGACGTAAGTGCAGATATTAAAATCTCAAGAAGTCGCCGTAGATTAGTAGGTAGTCTGTTGCCTTATTAGACGAAAAGCCCGCGTTCGAGCCCCAGGCCAGTCATCAAGACAAAATACAAAAAGTATTTCTTCGGCGATTTCCTCTCAGCAGATCTCTGTAAAAATAATAAAATTACCATGAAAAAGTTTCTCAAAAATGTGTCGTTCGGAGTCGACTTTAAACTGTAGGTCTCACCACTCATGTATAAAATTAACACACACAACATAAGTGGTGTGAGAAACTAGGACGTTGTACAATGGGTTAATTCGACCTCCGGGTACTGTACTTGTCTTAATTGACAAGTTCACGTCCTCTAACCTAACCTAACCTACAATCTCAAAAATTGGTTTATAGTTCTGTAGCTTTATCCAAAATTAAAAAACCGACCCTCGTAAGTTCTTAGCTTTTAAAAATATATTAACTGAGTTAAACAGTGTTATGTCTTCGAATCAATTTTAATAATTCGCAAAATTGAAACAAATACTTTTAACTATACTTCTAACAACGACCCTCGTAACCATTTAAACTGCGTACTAAGAATTGAAACAGCCAATAGCTTAACTTTAGTTTACGCATACACTGTGTTATTAAAGCGAATTCATGCTGCGTCCCACACAATTACTTTTACAAAATTTATGTACACCCTCCCCCCCCTCGTTTTATCCGCTTTTTCATTCCTTACTTTTGATAAACAGAAAATTAAATTTGTTCATAGCCTTCTTAAGCTATTATTCTAACACATGTTAACTGGCCGAGAGCGAAAAAAAACCCACCTTCAATTACGCAACATTACAATGGCCAACTGTCTGTTGCCACAGTAGGGTGTCTTTGATCATATGGTGGCTTTTTATTTTTTGGTATTATTTTTAAGCGTAAATATTTGAAAATCAAATGAAAATGATTTATTGTCTTCTAATCAATTTCGGGGTTTTTTTCCTTCCATTTTTCTCTTTTTTATTAAATTTTATAACCATTATTATGGATAATTGTACGACGGCATTTGCATTTTATAGAAAAAGAAAAGATTTATTGATCATGCTGGGGAGTTCATAAATAAAAAAATGGACATAATATGTATTCTGAATATTTTTTCTTCATTTTTTTGTGTCTATTTTCGAGTAATGAAACGTTTTAAGTCTTAATTTTGGTGGTTTTATTCATATTGTCTGGCATTGAGCATATTTCACCATCACCACTGTATTGTATAAGGATTATAATATAGGTTGTGGTACCCGATATGATCTAAAGGAAGATATGGAATTAGTCGTACAAAATTTGGAATTTTTTTGTTGCATTACTTACAGCGGTTAGTAAAGAACCATCCAAGCTACAAAGGCCATATAATGTAAAGACTTTCAAATTGTTATAGACATACGCAGAAAATTGGGAAATCTAAAATTGGGAAAATAAAAATTACTTTAGAAAACCTTTCTATGTAAGTTCGAGCATACTGGTTCTAACATTTGCTAAAATTATTCGATATATTAAAATACGTTACTCGGTTACTTATTATCAGACGTCGGCACAAAGAGAATATGATAAAAATGTGAGTGTATTTGTGAGAGAAATGTGTTAACCCAGAGGAAAATTGTTAGTAACGTTTTCAAGTCTATTTATTAACCCAATATTATGTATTGGAAAATATAGAAAAATTGTACTGCGCTAAATCCCTACAAACACCGGATTTAACTTGGCAAGTACATGTTCTTCTAAAAATTGAAATCATTTCTCATTGATATTCGTGAATCCTACTGTAATATTTCTTTGGGTGTATAATTGAAGTCTGAAAAAAAGCGACATGAACCTTCTTCTTTAGAAGCTGACAAGCAACTGAATGCACTTGTACTCTCTTTTTAACGAACATTGTTGATGTTCGTGTCCTATGTGTGTAAAAAGCCGAAGATGTTATTCCCCTGGGGGACATTGGTGCCGACGTCTACTTATTACCCAGTAACATATATAGTTGGTCATTACAACCCTTCAGTTAGGTTTACGTCCTAGCTTTTCACACCATTTATGTTGTTTGTGTTAAGTTTTATACATGAGTGTGGGGATTTACAGTTTGAAAGTCGTTCTCCGAACGACAGATTTTTTGAGAAACTTTTCATGACAATTCTACTTACTTTCCCAGTTTTGCCAGAAATCTGCTGAGAGGAAGACGCCGAAGAAATATTTTTTCATATTTTATTTTGATGTCTGACCGGGGACCCTGTGACCACAACGCAGCGTAATATTTACTGTTTCTAGACTTTGGGTTCTAGAATTTGCTAAAATAAATTCATGTACAATTTTGTATATCAAGCGAGATGATCCTTCAACAACATTGAAATTTTGTTTCATGATAATGCGATTGAAGTCTAATAGGTTTTTTTTTCGCTGAGGAGGAGTAAATGTACCTAACCGCAACATAGGGGAAGTTGTCACCGTGTCCCCCGTGTGTGGGGCCCTCACCCACTTAATCTTCCCCTCCTTTTTTGGACTCTTTGTGCCCACTCCGCAACTACTGTAGTATTACTTCGAAGTGGAGTCCCTCTGGTCTTTCGGCCCCTTTATATCCATATCCGCGTTCGGATTACGCAACAAAATCTGAGAAGGTGTTTAAACATCCATTGTAATTCTCTCATCCAAGTCAAGTTTCTTAGATTTCAGCATGGCTTCAGTGTATCTGGCTATGCTATTCCAATTTTCTTTGCTGTTCAGAAGTATATCGCAGAAGTTGTCGACAGTGCAGACGCCGACTTTAGCCTCAAGATTCGTTCTTTCTAAACATTATCTCTCACAATGAAAGAAAGTATGTTCTGCGTCATCATTCGAGGCATCATTATAAATGCAATTTGGTCGTGGGGAAGATGCCCATTTTAAACAGATATTTACAAAAGTAACCGTGTCCGGGTAACAACTGTATTAAGTAGTAAATAACCTTACCAAATTGTCTCTCATTTCAGCGGGTAATATCTGGGAGATGTTTTGCAGTCTATCTACTACTTTTTTTAATGTTCCATTTCTCTTGCCAGTGTTGCATGGTTCGCTTTCTGGCGTCGTCGGCATTTACTATCTCTCCATGCACGTTTTTAGTTTCCCACACCCTCTTCCGCTCGTAGTCTAATAGGTGGTGTGTTGGCTTATTAGACGTGAGACCACGGTTCAAACCCCAGATTAGGCATCTCGGAAAAAATGAAATATGAAAAAATATTTCTTCGGGGACTTCCTTTCAGCAAATTTCTGGCAAAAACTCTGAAAGTATGTAAGTAAAACAGCCATGAAAAGTTTCTCAAAAAATCCATCTTTCGGAATCGTCTTTAAGCTATAGGTCCCGCCACTCATGTATAAAATCAACATACGCAATATAAGCGTTCTGAGAAGCTAGATCGTAATCTTGACATTTTTGCCATAAATCTGCTGAGAAGAAATCGCCAAAGAAATATTTTTTTCGTACTTCGTTTTGTTGGGGATGTCTGAACTGGGACAATGCGATATGGAATTTACTATTCTTGGACTTTTGTTTGTAATATAGTCTAGAGGCAAGGCGAGTTTTAATTGCAATTGAAATATTTCTTAAAGCACCACAAATTCTGTAATAAGTTCAGTCATTACCCTGTTATTTATTGCCACATCCAGAACATACATGTTAATTTCATCCACTATACTGGCCGTTTGAAATAGCTGCGTTAAAAACATAGAAATTTGATTAAATTCTTGAAATTTATTGTTAAAACATTAAGAACTTACCGTTGTATATACGCTATTATAGGCTAAAATACTTAAAATTGTATCCATTAAAGGCGTAATGATATGATAACCATAGAAAAGTAACAACTTGGCCAATGATAATGGGACATCGCCGGTATGATAGACCATTTTCAAGAGAAACACCATCAAATTGTAGGTATTAAATATAATGGATAAGCCACACTGTAAAAATATCCAAATCATCTGTAAGCGACGACTGTCGGCTATACTTCTACTCAATTCCATGAGAGAGCGTTGCAGCTGCAATTATGGAAATGGTTTACGCATTAAAAATTCTGTAAAAAATGGAAGTCTTTTAAGAAAGCAATGTTATGTTGTTGCCATAGTCTAGTAGGTAGGCTCAAGCCCCAGGTCAAACATCTCTAACAAACCGAAATATGAAACAATATTTTTCGGCGACTTCCTCTCTGCAGATTTCGGGCCAAAACTCTGAGAGTAAAATAAAATTGCCATGGAAAGTTTCACAAAAATCTGTCGTTCGGAATCGGCTGGAGGTCTCGTCATTCATGTATAAAATTAACACACACAGCATAAGTGAGCAGCTAGGTTGTGGTCCAGACTGAAAGTTTACAATGACCAATTATGTATGCATTACATAACTGGGTTCTTAGCGAATATACGAGCTCTCTGTGCCATCATTTAGTGGGCGCTCTTTCAGGGCAGTATATCATTCGAATATAATGCAGTGCCAGATTTTGAAATTGCGTCAGCTATGGTTTAGTGGTCGCCGTGGTCTAGTAGGTAGTGTGTTGGCTTATTAGATGAAAAGCCAGGGTTCGAGCCCCAGGCCAGACATCCAAATAAAATACAAAAAGTATTTCTTTGGCGACTTCCTCTCAGCAGATTTCTGGCAAAAACTCTCTGAGAGTAAATAAAATTGCCATGAAAAGTTTCTCAAAAATCTGTCGTTCGGAGTCGACTTTAAACTGTAGGTCCCGCCACTCATGTATAAAATTAACACACACAACATAAGTGGTGTGAGAAACTAGGTCCATAATCCTGACTGAGGGGTTGTAATGACTAATTATGTATGTCAGCTATGGTTTTACCTGCTATGATTCTATGTCCAGGAACCAATATGAGGGTGTTCATTGGCTCTCTATTACCTCCAGAGTCATTCAGCATTGTTGAACAATTGTCGATGTGTGTAAGGGAATGTAAAGATCCTTAACGTGATCTCAAGGTTGATTGTAAAGCTTTAAGATCCGTTCCATTATCGGAAATATTCTACACAATTTACTTAATTTGTTTCACAAAATTTAAAGTAATTTCTTGAAAGCATTTCCTAATATAGGAAATGATTACATGGGTATGTAAGCAACAAATAAATAATCCAATACTACTACGTCTGGGAGGAATGTGCCCTAAAAAATTTAAATTAAATTTTGTTGTTAAACCCTGGTTGCAAACTTTTTGCCCTTGAAGTAAGGTGAGTAGAGGTACCTTACCAATCAAGTTGAGTGCACTTTTTTAATTGTTTGTTTTCATCCCTCTCTACTTACAATCATTACTCGATTAATTGTATCCATGAGATCATCATCAGAGTTCTTTGCAGGTTCTACCATTTTCAATTCAATGTTTCCATTCTTTTTTTCTGTAAAAGGCCGACGTTGTAGGCTTCTCTTCTTAATCACATTCCATAGCCGATGATGCTTTATTTTGGAATGTTTTTGTCTTTCGTTTGCAGTACCGATGTTTTGTTTGCTTAGCTGGCGTTTCTTTTGCAATTCATTTAATTTTCCATCGATTTTGAATTGCAATTCATAGATATTAACACCGCTGGTGCTGTAGTTGCCGTAGTTGCTGTTACTGTTGTTGTTGGTATTCATAGCGTGGAACTGACTGAAAATATTTGCTGATATTTCATGTTCAATAAGTTATTGTTTGTGTTGTACTTTGCTATCGCCAATCAATTAATCTAAATTGTTTGCCAAACGCAAAATATACATACGTGAAGGCAGCTTGAATTGAAATCATCGAGGGAATTGCATGATGATCATCATCATGATTATAAGTTAGTTCTGCAGAAAAATGATTGATTTTAGAGTGGGATGGCCGAATGGTTGTTGTTGTTGCAAAGAAGAAAAAATTATAATAATTTGATTAGAATATAAATTAAAAAATTAAAATTGTTGTAGAATATTGTGTATACATACATATGTATGTATGCATATGAAAAGGTAATGCCGGCAAATTCGAATATTCGAGCTTTAGAAGGTTACTAAGCATCCCTATCAACATTACGAGTATAGTACTAATATAGGGTCTTTAAATAGAGACTTTCGAACTAAAGTAGTGGCTTAATAATTGTGAGGCCACGGTTCAAACTCCAGGTCAGACAAAAGAAAATGCAACAAAATATTTTTTCGGCAACTTGCTTTCAGCACATTTCTGGCAAAAACTCTGAGAGTAAAATCAAATTGCCATGAACAGTGTCTCAGAAATCTGTCGCTCGGAGTCGACTTTAAATTATAGGCCCTGCCGTTTATGGATAATGGAAAAAGACAACATAAGCGATGTGCGAAGCTAAGTTGTAATCATGACGGAATGTAACGGAATGACGGTTGTAATGCCCAGTTGTGTATGCCATTCAGTTTCTTTAATCAAGTTTTTTTTTAGCTAGACAACTGGTTAGTTTATTGTAACAGGTCCTAGAATGGTAGGGTTGCCATTCGTCGTCACCTGGGAAGAAGAAATTCTGTAAATTAGGTGTAGCAGTGAAAAACTTCCTTATTAAGTTAGAAAATTTCTGCAGAAATGGCGGTCCGTGATCTCTAAGAAAATCAGCGTCTACGTAGAAGCTTCCTAGACAAATTATTTGAAGAACTACATGCTTTTTATGATATCATTCAGTCTGGGTATTAATAATCGTGAAAAAAATTCAGTATCAACGTTTATTGATAGCAAATAGGCCACCAGGTTTGATTTCTCAGGGAGAAAGTGTACAAAATACCAAATGTTTTCCAAATATTCTGGATTTCTTTGGAGGAGGCAACTGGCGACAACATAGCGGATGTACATACAAAAGCTGGAACACCAAATAATTCAAATGAATTGGGAGGCAGAAGTGCTGAGTAAGGTGAAGAACAAACAAATGATTTCACTTCGACTCCACTTATTTACCAAGCAAACATGGGAAAACAAATCCACTAGTGAAGAAACCGAATCCCTATATAGAATTCGACTTCACATAGTCTATTGGTATGTGTAGCCGGATCCTCCTCCATATTCTATGAAGATAGACTCCCATATCTTAAATTTGGAGAAACGTATTGTGGTGTTCACATTGACTATTTCGAAATCAGGCAGTCGTATAGACTCCTTGATTACTGTAATAGATTTTAGGAGCAAATCACAGCCATTGTCAGATTAAATGGCTGATCAGCAGCAGAGTAAACCCAGAGGACATAGTGATCAACTCTCATTCTCTACAGTCCCTTGCGAATAGTATCCAGTTTATCCATGAATGTGGCATATTTTTCGATTTCTCGGAGATCGCAGAGATCACAGTTTTCGTGAAGTCTCCGTGAGGTCGGAACCTAAGTAGCGAGCTTAACATTGAATGCAGAGTATACATAACTTGCATGTGACGATAACTTTAACTGTACGATATTTTCCGCTAATTAAAGCATGCTTGGTTAAGTGTCCTAAACCGGTAGATTCCTGGCATCCATACTTGCTATGCATGAGTTAGGTTAGGTTAGAGGACGTGTACTTGTCAATTAATACAAGTACAGTACCCGGAGGTTGTACAACGTCCTAGTTTCTCACACCACTTATGTTGTGTGTGTTAATTTTATACATGAGTGGTGGGACCTACAGTTTAAAGTCGACTCCGAACGACAGATTTTTGAGAAACTTTTTCTTGGCAATTTTATTTACTTTTTGCCAGAAATCTGCTGACAGGAAGTCGCCGAAGAAATACTTTTTGTATTTTGTCTTGATGTCTGGCCTGGGGCTCGAACCCTGGCTTTACGTCTTATAAGCCAACACACTACCTACTAGACTACGACGACTTCTGCTATGCGTGAATATAAGAACTGGAATTTATCACCAATTTTTGAAACATCAAAATATTACGTATTGAAAATCGAAACCCAACCAATGAAATCATGCTTGACTTCCCTTATAAATAAGAGGCCAAAAACGCTAGATTTCTATATCAAGATCATACTTGTCACGCGTGAGTACAAGAACTGGAATTTAACACTATTTTTTGAACCGTCAAAACATTACGTATTGAAAATCTAAACCCCGCCAATTAAATATCATTCTTGGCTTGCCTTATAAATAAGAAATCTAAACCTTTAGATTTCTGGCATCCATACTTGTCACGCGTGAGTACAAGAACAGGAATTTATCACCATTTTTTGAAACGTCCAAGCATTACATACATACATAATTGGTCATTACAACCCTTCAGTCAGGATTACGACCTAGTTTCTCACACCACTTATGTTGTGTGTGTTAATTTTATACATGAGTGGTGGGACCTACAGTTTAAAGTCGACTCCGAACGACAGATTTTTGAGAAACTTTTCATGGCAATTTTATTTACTCTCAGAGTTTTTGCCAGAAACCTGCTGAGAGGAAGACGCCGAAAAATACTTTTTGTATTTTATTTTGATGTCTGGCCTGGGGCTCGAACCCTGGCTTTTCGTCTAATAAGCCAACACACTACCTACTAGACCACGCCGACTTCCAAGCATTACGGATTGAAAATCGAAACCCCGCCAATTAAGTAATGCTTGGCTTCCCCTATAAATAAGAGGCCAAAACCGCAAGATTCCTATGTCAAGATCATACTTGTCACGCGTGAGTACAAGAACTGGAATTTATCACCATTTTTTGAAACGTCAAAGCATTACGTATTGAAAATCTAAACCCCGCCAATTAAATATTATTCTTGGCTTGCCTTATAAATAAGAAATATAAATCTTTAGATTTCTGGCATCCATACTTGTCACGCGTGAGTACAAGAACAGGAATTTCTCACCATTTTTTGAAACGTCCAAGCATTACGGATTGAAAATCGAAACCCCGCCAATTAAATAATGCTTAGCTTCCCTGATAAATAACAAATCTAAACAGCTGGATATCTGGCATCCATACTTGTCACGCGTGACTACATGAACTGGAATTTATCACCATTTTTTGGAAGCATTAAAACATTCCTTGTTTAGTATTTAAAATCTTATTTGCCCGACTATAATTCTTTTCCAATAAATTTTATTTAAACTTTTGCTTTACAAAGCGGGATTTTTTTCTTCTTAATTTAGTCTGAAGAGTGTTAAAAGATTTTAATTATCATGAATTATCGAAGATTTATGTATGGAAGAATCATTTAAAAAAACATTAAAATAGATTGTTGTGCCCACACAACTCAGATGCCCCCACAGTATGATACGTCAGATCAAATGTAGAAACAATTAGAAAATTAATATGAAATCATTTCGTAAATAAATTGTAATAAATTTTGCAATTGACAACAACAAAAACAAGTGAAACAAATAAATTATTATGAAAACACGCATAATAATTTAGAATGGAATGGAGAAGAAAACAAAAAAAAAGTTGGCAACACACTTAATGATTCATTTGCAATACACAAGTGTATGCAAAAAACTACAACAACTTCAACTTCCGGTAATTAATTCAAAACCCTTTAATTTATAACTGTTTTCGTTTCAATTGTTTTTTTTTTCTTTGTGAAATATTTAAAAACAAACAGAAAATAATTTCAGAAAACAAGATAATATGAAGTAAATAAATTATTTGAAATAATTTCTGATTCATTTTCATATTTTTTCTTTTTTGCGGGTATCCAGTTTTCAATATCCAGTTCGTTATTGTATCAGTATCAGTATCAGTATCTGTATCAGCATCATTAAATCAAAAAGACTTCACCTTAACAGGGTCACTGTTACTTTCGAAAGTCATTGAACTTTGGCTTTTGTTTCACCGCACTAAGCAGCTATTGATTGTAAGATTGATTATCGGTTTTATTGGCATGGCAGCGTATTACTTTGTATTCCCTACTGTTTGATTTGGTTTTTAGACAGCCAGCCATGGTTAATAGTTTTTAGCACTTTTGTTTTCGTAATTTTTTTCTTTTGTTTTTTCAAAAAGAACTTTTTCAACATTATGATTGATGATGAAGGAGAACTTTAAGAGGAAGTAAGAAAATAATTGAAATTGAAATTAAAGACTTAAAAGCCAGTCATTATAAGAAATACAAAGGAAAAAAGAAATGAAATGAGTTGTTAATAACTTCATAAATTATTTCTGAATTGCTTAATTAATTAAGTATAAAAAATAAATAATTCATAAACAATAGCTTTCAAAGCAGTTGATAAATACTTCATTATTAGCCAAGAAATGGTATGCCTCGCTACCCACATTATTCCTCAGTTGGTCAGCTATTTCGTATACATATATTGAGTCGTGCAATATCTGTGACCTTTTGCTGAGTTGAGGGCTGAGTAAGGCTTAATGCAGTTAAATTCTGGCTCAATTAAGACAATGGACATACTGAAATTCTCTGAAGACATCCTCAAGTCGATGATATGGCTCGTTATAACTTTGATTAGGATATTTAACCTTAAAATTCCAACTATGAGCTGCTGGTTTTAAAATCTGGACGATCACTCCAATGTGCTGAACGGAGCGGACTGTGATATGTATTTATCAAGGTTTTTGATATTAAACTCTCTATTAGACTACTTCATCCATTCAGTGTTTTCCAAGCGGAGGTCATGGACATATTGAAAACAGAGTATGTCCTGAAATCCCTTTATTTACTCGGACAGCAAGGCCGTGATTAAAATCCTAATGAACACCTTCTCTACACATGCCGAGAATTTCTCATGAAAATTTTCGACCATTAAAAGGTAAAAATAGTTCAAGAACAGGAATAATTTCCAATAATATTCCTGATGAACTATCAAGGTTCAGTATGGGGCTAACAATGTCCGATATTTTGCAGGCCTGTCGTATAGTTATTCCTAGGGGCCACTGTACATTTGGTAGGCAAGCCGAAAGATTCGGCATTCGAAGCGGAAAGATTCGGCATTCGAACTAATGACTTCTGCAGGAGTTGTGGATGTGAGGAGGACAAGGCAACTGTCATTCACCTCATGTGTTAGTGCCCTGCTCTTGTCATGAAGAGATGGGGTTTTCTGATCTCTCATTTTCTGTCATCGTTGACCGAGCTCTCTAATATACAGATTGCTGCAATAGCAAGAATTACTTTGGAGTCAGAATGGTTTTCTTCAAGGAATGATTGACCCCCGGGTAGAATTAATTGCTTCTTCTTCTTACGAGTGGGTACGCCACTTAGCCTAGTTACATTGATTGCCAATAGACTAATATTCTCCGCTTGTTTTATAGGGAAGTACAAATTATATGGCAACAGCTGCAAAATGATGAACCTTTAAGATACGATTTCGTTTAGTAAACAATCTCACGGTCAATCGGCGTTCAATGGCAGCTGAAATGTTGTTTTCAGTAGCTGGAATTGTAACTGGCTTATCCTTGTACCGAACGTATCCTCACAAAAAGAATACAGTGGCGCCAAATCCCCTGATCTTGGCGACAAAATATAAGACTAATTAATCGCGCAACTCTCTGCAAAAAGGTGGTTGCTTTCTCTCATGAAACCACATGTCTACCAAATCCAATTTTTCCATTTTGGTCAAAATGAGTCAGTAATTATCGCGCCACCCCTTTTGACATTGTTTGTAACGTAGCGATTTTATTTTTAAAGATCATTTGTGCTGCCCTGTCGCCGTAGTCTAGTAGGTAGTGTGTTGGCTTATTAGACGAGAGGCCACGATCAAACCCCAGCTTAGACATCTGAAATAAAACGATATTTTAAAGAATTTTTCTTCGGCAACTTCCTTGCAACAGATTTCTGTTAAAAACTGTGAGAGTAAATACAAATTACCATGAAAAGTTTCTGAAAAACAAAATCTGTCGTTCGGAGTCGACTTTAAACTGCAGGTTCCGCCACGTACAGGGTGGCTGATATATAATGCAACAAAGCGCTATATTTTTTTAATTTTTTTTAATTTTATTGTTCAAAAGCAAAAAATGTTGGAAATAACATCAAATTTTAGAATCAATTTAGATTTGTTCGAATTGGCCACCTTTGGTACGAATTATGGCCTTCAAACGGCCGACAAAGCCATCACAGGCTGCACGAAAGTGGCTCTGTGGTATTTTGGCCCATTCCCGGCGAAGCGCCGTCTTGAGATGATCGACTCTTTGGTATTTTTTAGTGAGAACCTTACTCTCCAAAATGCCACAGGCGCAAAAGTCCAACGGATTGAGATCCGGAGATTTTGGTGGCCATTGTGCGGTAGAAATGAAGCGAGGAACATCCTTTTTAAGCCATTCATGGTTAACGCGTGCTGAGTCCTGTTGGAATGTAGGTCTGCGGCCGAAATGTTTGTCTGCCCAGGGCTTCAATACTGTCTTTAAGACATTTTCCCGATAATATTCGGCATTTATTTTGACCCCACGGTCGATGGATACGAGCGGGGAGCGACCATCGGCCATTACGGCGGTCCACACCATTACCATCGGCGGCGCTTGAGTTCTGGTGGCCAATCGCAGGTGTAAATTTTCAGCTGACCTCTTTGGCAAGTAAACCCGATCATTTTGTTTGTTCACAAACTGCTCAATTTGGAATGGCTTATCATCAGAGAAAACCAAATTCGGTAACTGGCCACTTTCGTGCAAGCGAAGTAACTCCTTGGCTCTTTCCAGTCTAACTTTTTTTTGTCCATCGGTGAGCTCTTGCACTTTTTGGAACTTCAATGGCTTTAGTCAAAGCTCATTTTTCAATATGTGTTGCATCCGTTCTCGCGATATGTTCAGCGGCGTGGATTTCGATCAAATCTGGCCTTCACTTTTCGGATCATTTCTGGTGTTGCTACCGTTTTTTTTGTCCACTTTTTGGACGCGATGCAACACTGCCAGTATCACGGTAACGAGCAATGGTACGAGAATCAAAAGATTTATTCACATTTAAATGCTGGAGGGCTCTAACGATAGCCCCCTGTGGTTTTCCAGCCAAATATAAAGCAATCACACTATCACGCTTGAATTCCATCATAACTTTTTTTCTGAATGCTGAATGATCAAAATGCATTTGTAAGCTTGTAAATAATAAAATGAACTGTCACTGGAATAAATCTGCAAGCTGTCAGACGAGCGGTTTACAAATGATAACAACCTGAAGTTGGATGCAATACATATCAGCCACCCTGTATGGATAAAATTAACACTCACAACATGAGTGGTTTGAGTAGGTAGTCGTAGTCCTCACTAAATGGGTGCATTTGGTATTGTCACATGTCCCGAATATTTTTTATTCTAAAAAAAAAATAAAATTAAGTTGCAAACCAAACTGGAAAAAATCACCCGTAACAATGAATTACGAACGCTGAAATTACTCTTGGTGTTCATCCTAAATAACAATTCTTTTAGCTTTGAAAATATGAACACTTATGAACGTTTTATTTAATTTGAAGATTCAGTAAATAAAAGAAGATCATTAAACAAAAATTTAATTTTGTTTACAGCAGATGTTTAAGAGTTATTGAACTCTAGTTTAATATTTCAAGTCAAACAAATCACATAAAAATTATGAAAAAATAATAAATTTGCCTAATAGATCATAATAAAAAAATAAATAAAATTTATTATTAATAAATTAAGAAAAAATACTTGAAACTTTAAAGAAACACAATAACAAATACAAGAAACAATAGAAAAAAGAATCATTTTTATATAAAATGACTAAACAAAATATAACAAAAGATTTCTTTCTTTTTTATATAAAAAGATTCAAACCCTCTCATCATTTGAATGAAATAATCTTAGAACTGAAGTGAAGTGCTAAAAATATATTAAAAAAAATAACAAAATTTAACACAAAATAAATACTTTTTCTAAATTATTTTGACAGATTTTGAAAGGTTTTGCAAAAGTTTCTTAAACACCCTTTTGTCCGCTTCAGCTCAGCTAAGCTCAACTCATATGAGTTTATGATTTAAACGCTTTTGAGATATGGCACCTTGAACTGCGGCCAACTTCTCACGATTTATTCTGTTTTTGAATATTTTACCTGACAAATCAAAAGTTTTATTAGAGTGACGTTGGAAGATAAAATCATTTGATATCGTAAAAATAAATTAATTGTGGTTGTTGTGTTGATTATTGTAATTTATTTTGAAAGCGAGGGTGGTTAGATAAGTGTGTTGAAAAAACTGTGAGCGTGTTTTTAAAACTTAAAATATCTATGAGTTGTGATTGTCATCGTGGGATAAGTAAGGGTAATGGCTTAGTAGACGAGAGCTGAAACCTTAGCACTGACAACTCGAAAAAAGGAATATAAACACACAGTCTTCTGTTTAAAGCTTTGAGGGTAACTAATTGATATGAAAACGCTTTTCAAATCAGTTGTTCAGAGTTGATAAAGGGTCCGCCAAATAACTTTTTTTTGAAAATGCTTAAAAAAAACTACTGAATATTTTCTCAAATTTCTTTTTTTATTCGAAAGTACAATCCTTCCGGTTAATAATGGAAAATAATTTCATTCAAATGCAGTAGTCTACACGATCGGTCCAATTTTTAAGCACATTATCGATTGTGTGCAGCTGTATTTCACCAACGGCTTCACGAATATTGTCCTTTAAAGCGTCAATTGTCTCTGGCTTGTCGGCGTAGCACTTATCTTTGACGGCACCCCACAAATAATAGTTCAACGGTGTCAAATCGCAGCTCCGAGGTGGCCAAACGACATTAGATCTGCGGCTGATAATGCGATCTTCAAAAACAGGGCGCAAAACATCGAGTGTAGCTTAAGCTGTGTGGCACGTAGCGCCGTCCTGTTGAAACCAAATGTTGCCAATATCCTCCTCTTAAAATTTTGTGAACAAAAATTCGTTCAACATGGCCCGATAAGGATCGCCATTGACTGTAACGGCCACTCCTTGCTCATTTTCGAAGAAAAATTGCCCAATTATGCCTCTGGACCAAAATCCGCACCAAACAGCGACTCGTTTTGGGTGCGTCGGCTTTTCAATGTATGCGTGCGGGTTTTCTGTGCCCCAAATGCGACAATTTTGCTTGTTTACATACCCGCCAAGATCAAAATGAGCTTCATCTGAAAAGATGATTTTTTTTGCCAAAATCGGCATCTTCTGGTGTAGGCTACTGCAAGGCCTGCATTTGAATGAAATTATTTTGCATTATTAACCGCAAGGATTGTACTTTTAAATAAAAAAGAAATTCGAGAAAATATTCAATAGTTTTTTTAAAGCTTTTTAAAAAATAAAGTTATTTGGCGGACCCTTTATTAAACTGTAGGTCATCGTCTAAGAAGTTGGGCTTCAATCCTCACTAAGGGATTCTAAGCGACAACGGAATAATTATGATTGCTTCCAATATCATGTGTCACAAAGGGACCAATATTTTCTTACACATTTATTATACATAGCAGGGGTGGCCAAGCCAATCGATAGACTGAGCAATTTTTTAAAATTTGAAATTTTTTTTCGAGCCACAATTAAAAACGTATTTAAAAAGTAAAAAAAACTCTTGGCCCCCTTGGTGTATAGCAAGGATCTGGTGTTCATTTCAAGGGTGGTAATGGGGCACAATTCATTTAAAGTCTTTTAGATGGGAGACATTAAGGGGTCCTAAGATGATAGGGATCTTGAAATTTGAGCTATTCTGGTCATATATTTGACAAAATTTCTCACGAGGTCACATATAGTTAGATTTAGGGTTTAGACCCAACGATTTTTGGATGGATAGCATAGGTTTTATGCATACAAAAATTGCGTGCTAGGAAATAAGGAGGTTCTTTCACCACTACTATGTAGTATTCTTGTGGAAGAACTGTTAATGAAATTGTCTGATGTGGTTTTAATAGCAAGAAGCAAGTTTGAAGAGACCTCTTGTTGCATCTTTCAAAAATATCAGAAAATAATATTGAGCAGTACACTGCTGAAGTGGGATTATATAGAGAGCCAAGCAAACTATATTGACACGTATTAGGTTTGAAGGAAATCTTTGGAAGTGTAATCCACGAAAGATGAATTGGTTGTATACGAGAATGATTATGCCAATTGTGATCTCTCGGACCATTTTTTAAACAGCTCCGTTGGAGTTGTTCTACGGTACTACTAGAGACTTTGTTGGATTTGAATCTGTTGCATATGGTAGTGAAGACATGAGCTATGATTAGCACTTTTTTTCCTGTAATCTTTGTAATTTATATTTCGTTTAGGATAACATTGAACACTATTGGAGCATTTCTTATAAGTAAACACTTTGGTTTTAAATATAAATTCAGAATTTCTTGAGCATTTGTTCTTAGCAAAGTATTCTTTAACTCAGAGAGTTCTAATGATGGCATGTATTCTTCAGATATTCGGCCGGTAATTCACCAACGGCATCTGTATTGTGGTTGTTCCTGCTCAGCAGGAAAAAAAGGCAAAAAACACACAAAATAGTTTAAAGGAGATTCACAACAGTCTCTTAGTAGATTCAGGATACCACGTGCCAAGTGGCAAATGGTACTGACTTCTTGAAAACACATGTTAACCAAGCTTGAATATACTATTTGTGACACAAAAAGTCAGTAATCATCACTTGGTACTTTATTGAATTGGAATTTCCATCGTTCTTAAGAAAGTAGGGTCTAATGATGACGTCGGCAGCTTCCAGACTGCATTGACAGGCAGCTCTTTAACTGCCTCTGACTGCTCTTCACACCAAAAAAGCAAAAAATTCCCTCGGTATATATCTTTCAAGAAACATCAATTATTTCCATTTGAATTTATGTGGTCTCCAGGTTATCCATTCTTTTAAAACAAATTTATTGTTCTTGATTTGAATTTTTATGGGATGATATTTGCATTTATAATTTTGTCTTTAATTTCCCGCATAACACTCGCACGATTCCACCCAAAGGCAGTTGTCATTCTCAATTGAATTACAATTTTATTGATGGACACTTGCGTTCGTTCGCCATCTTTTCGAATGCAACGATTTTCTTCTGATTCCTGCTTATGCTGCTTATTCCAGTAGCTACTGTTTATTGATTGCTGCCGGTAGAAACAAAATAAAGAAAGAAAAGAAAAGGCTTGCATTGGCCTAAAACACGAATGGTCATGTCAAAGTGGTAATCGATGACAAGATATCGGCTAAATCGTCATTTAAATAGAAAATGAATGAATATTTTCGAAAACTAAAAAAGAAAAGAAAAAATATCAACAACATCTAGCGTAACGCTTTCCTATCGCAATGCTTTGACAACTCCTTTTTCTCTAGAGTCTGATTACTGCGTGACACACTCAAACACACACATACATACATCTGTACACTCTAGAGTTGCTAGTGTGGCAAAATGTTTTCTCTACTCTTTCTCTGTATACGTATATCGCAGTTTACAAACACGCGTGATATTGTCAAATGTCATGTAATGTTCAATAGAAAAGAAAGCCAGCGTCATGTGTAATGTCAGCACAAATGTCAGTGTCAACTGATGTAGTATTTCGTCGTCGTCGTGTTATTTTTATAGTTCTGAACTGATGATGCTTTCTTCTTTAGGTGCTGCAGTAGCTAGCACAGTCTGCAGTAGCAATTGTTGAGTGTATGTTTTTGTTTTTCTCTATTTTTTCGTTGTTGTTGTTGTGATTTTGTCACCAAAATCTTAAATAAGAAGATCTGTGACAAAATTTAAATACTAAATCGTAATATTATTCGATTATTCGATTAAAGTATTCATTTCTATTTGGTTTTTTATTTAGGTATTATTATGGTAGTCTATCAAAGTCTATCTTTATATTCCCGGGAAAAATACCAAGTTATGAGGGCCGAAATGTCAACATGGCTGGTATCATGATATGACGAAAATTCTTCATCCAAGAAAACTAAAGAAAATCTTGAAGAAATGCAAAGAATACTTGAAAAAGTGATGACTGAGTACCATTCGAAAGTTGTTATACGATGCCAATAATGATCCCGACTTCCTCAAATGGAGCGACAGACATAACTATAAAACGCTGGCCAAAGTTCAATCGTGGGTTTTTAGTTGCATACATACATACATAATTGATCATTACAACCCTTCAGTTAGGATTACAACCTTGCTTCTCACACCATTTATGTTGCGTGTGTTAATTTTATACAGGGGAGGGACCTCCAGTTTGAAGTAGACTCCGAACAATAGATTTTTGAGAAACTTTTCATGGCAAATTTATTTACTCTCAGAGTTTTTGCCAGAAATCTGTTGCCGCAGCAATATGTATTTCT